>JADLZN010006060.1:0-35485 GCA_018155175.1 Sinocyclocheilus anophthalmus
GAAAAAGTATTACCAGATCATACATCCCTATGGGTTATTGATGGATTCAGCTGACTTTCAGAAAAGCATGTGTCTACCTCTATAGCTTGCAACAGGCTGTTTCCTGTAATTAATGGAGCACCTGCTGAGAATTCTGATGAATGCAGTGCATAGAGAACTACATCAAACAGCAGGAAGTATTTCCCCTTGCACCATTTATTCATATTACCAATAACCTTTCAGTGTTTATGTCCCCGGTAAAAAGCAGTCACTCAATGAAAGTCACTTAAAACAACAGGGTGCTCAAGAAATTCAAGTCTTCAAATTATGTTTCCAAGGAAACGCTTAAAAGAATAAAATTTTACAGCCTGACTACTGATAAATTGATCTATAAAAATAACCCTCTAGTATTATTTTAATTAAAAAAATCAACAGTGAACATTAAGCTACTTAATTTTGATTGACATTGACTTCTAAAAGCATATTTCCCTGCTCTGCAGAAATTGAAACTAAGTTGCCAATAAAAAATTAAACCAGTATTTGAATTTCAAAACAGATGAACCCAATTAACAAGTCTCCATTTTGTTTGAGAACATGTAAGATGGAGACTAACACTGAAGTCATTTCTGGAGATGAAACTTGCGGTCACCATAGCTGACACCTGTGTCCAAACGAAACCACCAAATGTTCACTTCACTCTAATGTGTTCAGTGCAACCTGAAATGGCTCATGAGATTTGAAGTGTCAATGCTGCTAAACTTAAGAACAGATTGATGAAGTGATATTTGCTGAGCTGGACCTATTAATGAGAACCACCGTCTCTTGTTCCCTGTCTTTAAAAAACTTGAATATGTTGAAGTTCTAATACAGAATAAATTCTAGTCACAAACTAAATGTCAAAGAAAAGGAAAAATAATTAGAATTCAAACTCTAAACTAATAGAAAAAGTGAAAAACACAGCACATCAGAATAGCGGTTTGTCCTGTAGAGCTTTTAATTCTAACACCTTGAAAAAATGAATGGCAGATAAAACAATCCCCTGCTTCAGTCAAAATCTACATCCTCAGTTACTAAAAATAAGGAGCCTGGGATTGTTTTATGACCTTTGATATCTAAAACAGTCAACAGCTATCTAAAGAAATAAACCAAGAATAAACAGGAAGTTCTCATCCCGCAGGAATTTTGCTGCATAGCACACAAAATGAAAAGGTAAACTGGTCTGCCATGCAGATGCACTGCATCCTCTTCCCATTAAGAATACACGCACGATAATGTGATGATTGCATGAGGCTGGCAAAGCAGTGCATGACAGGTGTTTTCAATAGAAAAGTACGTCTTCTAAAGCAATTCAGGAAAAGCTTTTCATGTGTCCGCTTTTATTAATTTAAGCCTTCACACTGCCATTCAAAAGTTTGGGGTTGGTAGGATTTTTAAAAATGTTTTTGAAAGAAATCTCTTATGCAGTAATACAGGTAAACAACAGTATATTGTTAAACTTTTTACAAGTTGTCAAAGACCGGTTTCTACTTTAATATATATGTTAAAATATAATTTATTCCAATGATGAAACGCTGAATTTTTCAGCATCATTACTCCAGACTTCAATGTCACACGATCCTTCAGAAACCATTCAAATATGCTGATTTGCTGCTCAAGAAACACTTATTATTATTACTGTTGAAACAGTTGTGCTGCTTAATATGTCTGTACAAACTGTGAGATTTATTTCAGGATTCTTCCAAATTTCAAAAGAACTCAATTTTTGTAAGTGCCGTTTTAACTTTATAATGTCGTGACTGGGTTTTGCTTTTGATCAATTGAATTTTTGGTTGTAAGTGCGTGTTTTACAATTACTTGTCAAGACTAGTTAAGAATGATTACATTTGCAGATATGTTGGCAAAAAAAAAGTAATACAAAATTCCAATTGTAGCCATTGCCATCTGTTAATATCCTCATGACTGCGGAACACGTTGATTGCTTTTGCTGCTCACAGATCCTTTCAACTTACATTTAGTTCATTTCACTTACTGCAGAATTGGAATGTGGTTTAAACTCACACATCCATGATTCCACTATCCTTCATTTAGAAAGGAATGGCAGAAAGACTGTATCTTAAGCACATGACTCGTGTTTTAATATATGGCATCTTAAATGAATCTTGACCAACTCTGACTCCAATAACTCACAAACTGCTCGTAATCATGTCACAAACACAGAAAGGAATCGCAAACAATAAGACAAGTAAAAGAAACACCACAGCATAGTATCTTTTGTCATTACACTTTATTGTTTCTTTGCAACATCAGCCATGACCCTTGTCATATCTGGCGAGAATTCTGTAATGCTTCAATGTAACCTGAGATTCAAAAATGACTCCACTGAGGAGCGCTTCAATTAATTTCCACATAGGTTTGACAATGTGAGAACTGTTCATTTTTACGCAATAATAGTTCGAATAATAATAAACAGTGCTAACATAAAAATTTTTTTGAAACAATCCTAACAGTACAAGAACAGGTGTTGTGCTGGGTGAAGCTGATGAATCTCTTCCCCTACTTTAAAAACAGTAAGAACTAATTCAACTGATTCAAGACAGACAATCAAGTCCTTTTAGTGGGTAAATGAAGGGTGGAAAACACAGGACCAAAACAAAAAACAAAAACATGTTTAACACTGACCCAAGGCACATCTGCATGGTATGACATGCTTTGTCTGTTTTCTGTTTGAGGATTTGGTTTGAGACATTCAAACCTTGATGGGGATGTAGAGGAGCCTTGCCGTTTTCCTTCCAATGGTCACCCAGGAAAAATCTTGCTGCACTGTGCTCTTTGGGAGGCCTGGAGTAGATGGAATAAAGAGGAAAGCCAGACAAAATGCCTACGCCTTTATAGCATATAATCCACTCTCTGCGTCGTTCTGCATCACTCGCGCGTGATTGTTACCGTGTCATATGACCAACATGATTTTCCCACTACTACTGAGGATGTTGTAAACAACATGGCTCTCTAAACTTCAGCCAATGTTTTGATCATCCCTAATAAAATTGGTTTCAGAATAACCAACTTATTTAGGGTTGATCGTGTGACAGAATGGCCCATTTTTCTCTATTTGAGGCAAAGTTCTGAGAGGGTCCCACCTGTACTGCACTTCGGGAAACACGTACTATAGTGCTTCCAAGAGTTTGAGATAATACGTCAGATGCATCGTAAACTAGAAAGCTAATCAAAAGAGACAATAACAGAACAGAATTAAGAATCTAATTTGACACAATACAAGATTAATGAAAGAAAACACTATTTTTGTATATCCAGACAGTGGAGGGTTAATTGGGTATTGTGTAGCCCATTTTACAAACTACACAACAGGACGCAACCGCGTAGCTATTGTACTACAATTTCATACAGGGGTGTACATGCCAACTAGCAGGTCGTCTGTCAACTTCTTTTCTCATTGTTATCACTACGTGATTCATTAGTTCTATACATCTGCAGACTTGCAAAAAGAGGTGAGTGCAATGACTCACTGTTTGATTTTTTTTTAACAACTTTAATGTGCTCTTGCTTTTAAATTACACAAAGCTTCTTCTCAGAACCTAACATCCTTGGAGGGTCAAAGGTGCTATTTTTATGCCTCATTAAGAACCCGCCCCAATGCCAAAACAAATATCACAATTGGAATCAAAAATTGCGACCTGGGGCATTAGACACCAAGCTGCAGTCAACGTGACTCTGACCGACACATGTGGGCAAACTTTCACACCCGTACACAGATGAACACTCATTCCAAAATGTTGGGGCTGCTGATCAGTGATCACAAGTCGCGAATATCTGGAGTGCAGCTCGGCTGCATAGACAGCATCAGCGCGGGAGTGGGGAGTAAATGTCCACACTTCAACCACGCGTGGTAGGGATGGTGCAGTGGGAGGTGATCTCCGGGAAGAGATATCTGTGTATACTGAAGACGTGGTGCGCCCATGTCGTACACGACCAACTGATTGGTAGGTGTCCTTGCCTAAGAGACGGAGGAAAAAAAGGCTGGGGGGATGACTGGTCAGGCAGAGGCGTAACATAAAAGTGGGCAAGAATACTGCTTGGTCTTCTAAAGGAGGCTCCGCGCTCCTCTAAGTTTCTCGAGCTGACAGCAAGGTCGACGCGAGAGCGCGCGAGCACATAGACTCACAAGCGCTGTCCCACAAAAGAAGGCCGGATTTCGAGCACTGCAAGAGCGACTTGCGCATGGAGTTGAGGAAAGAGAAGTTCAGTCTGATCGCCGTTCTCTGTTTCCAGTTCCTTCCGGGCCGCGAGCCTGATGGAGTGAAGAGACTACTTTCCCAGAGGAAGCAACACTAAGAGATGCCTTTTAGAGCTACAACGAAACATACGGTGTAGAGCAGAGCTTCGGGGGGGGGGGGGTAATGCACACACGTAGCGCTTGTAAAAAATGAAACAAGACAATTATGAAGGGAAAAGACAAAGATACAATGTAAGATAAAAGCAGTCGGGGTAGTGGCGCCAATTTAAGCTGCTAGGCGATTACCATGGTTACAGGGACTGTCCCATTATGTGCATACTTTCTATGTGTTAACTAAAAAAAAAAAAGTAATGTGGAGGTCAAACAGCAGGTTCCTACTGTAAATATACTCACAGGCAAGAACATGTCCTGGGGGAAATTCTGATAGTCTTTCATATGAATCATCGTCTTAGCCTGTGGTACTGAGTGGTACATTTAGAAAACGCCGTGGGATGCGACCCAACATAGCTATGGAATGGATGGCGTCAAAGAAGTGGCGAAGTTAGAATCGGGCTCCAACGTTTCCCACGTAGCTATCCGCGCTGGCGCCCATTGCACAGCGAAAAAGAAACAAGACAGTGAAATATAACAAAGCACGTGTCAGACTTGAGGTCACTGTGTGACGTTCAACAAAACATGCTCATACTGGGCACTAATATAGGTCTCATGGTTTTAGATGGAGGGTTATTTAGGACGACTCGAATGGTGGAGGTGACCAGTGTGTAGTTCCAAACCCGGCCCGTGCCAGTAAAGGACCATACAGAGGCAAAAGAACTTTGCCAGTTCGGTAAGAACCGTTAAAAGGTTTGGGTCATGCGAAGGAGCATCTGCTATTGACAGACTGGTGGGTGGAATGTCTGCAAGGGGGCGGCGTGAAGCTACCACTACCACAGTAACCATAACACTCGACTTCTTTACTTGGAGAAAGAGTCCTCATACTGTGGGTCGTAGAACCGACTCCAATAGGATGAGCACTTGTGTACCCAAACCAGAAAGGTGCCACTTGCCGTGGTCGCGCTATTGTCAGACATTACTAGTTTTACCCACGCATGCAAAGGGAATATAAACATGCCATTTACCATGTGTCACAGGTGCTCGATAGAGCTGTCAATCTCTCCTTGACTTTCAATCGTCGAGGTGACGACGAAACGTTGACCTGTAGAACAGATGAACAAGTGCAATTAAACGTTTAAACAGAGTGGCCCCAAAACAAACCTTCGATTAGATTAGTTGGTATAGGGTTCCCCATCATCCTACCTATTTAAACTGCATTCCAAACACTCTATTAATAGGCGTTTAAAACTGTGATTAAGGAAGCGGCTCCTAGAAGTCTATCTGCTATGGAAGGCTGCACAAAGGCACTTTTGGTTGCTGGACGAATCACACTTGCAGGGCAAGCGGGTGCTATATGTGCGGAGCAGAGTGTCTGTGTATGCCGGACATGATTTGGGATTGAAAATGAACGCCTGTTATCTTCTTTCCAATTCATGCTGCTTTGTTATCATTCGTATGAGGAACCTTGCTTTTGGTGGTAACAAATTATTGGCCTTCCCCCAAATTTTTTTTGCATAATGACAAACAAAAGATAAAATCTAAAACTTAAACCAATGTCACCCATTTACACCCGATACTGACATTGGGGTATACATAGAAATATAGTACATATATAATATATTTGTGTGTAGTGTGTGAGAGTGTATAATCTTAGGCTAAATATGCATGTGTACGGTTTATGAATATGACAAACTGACTCACTCATGACAGCTGGATGACACAAAAAAATTAATGTCATCAATCGAGAACTCCAAAAGTCTGTGACCCCACAGGTGACTAAGTGCCACAACTAAATAACCAATCGGCTGCAAACCCTATCACGATTTTACTGTTGGCAAAATGGCACAAGCAAATACATCTCATTTCAACCAACAGGAATTTGTCACTGACATTCATCCTACTAAATTATATTAACCCATGTTCGGATTTTTGACAGCGTTGAAAAATTAAAATTTGTGAGTGGACCAACCCCAGTGGCAGAATCAGCGGATATGAAAAGATTAGAATGATCAGCCAGGTATTGCGAAGCATCTTGCATAGTTCCCGCTCTTTAGATCGCTGCAGACTCTCCCACCAGCACAGTGACGATGCTGAATCATGTTATTGCTGTTTTTGTAAACACAAAGGCACAAACAGAACATAATGCATTTTGTCCATCCCAGTATGGATGATTTGCGACATTTGCATCTTTCTAAATATTCGTTTGTCAATGAGTTTGCATCACTTATTAACCACCATGGGCCACGTAAATCATAATTTCTTTAAAGATTTCCGTTGCCCAATGCTAGATGTGAGAATCAGTGTGCAAAAAAAAAAACAAAAAAAAAAAAAAAAAAAAAAACAAAGGCTGAAAACCTTTAGAAATATTACAGTTGCGCAGCAACTAATTGCTCTGCTTGGGAAAAAAAAAATAATACCCAAATGTCTAAAACAAATTGAGGGGATGTTAATTTCCTATGCACATATACTGAAATGTTTTAATGGAATAATAGAAGTGGTTGGTGGCTCCTGCATTAATATAAAAAAAAACACACACACAACAATAACAAAACAACAACATAACATCCATCACGGAAAACTAATTAGAGGCACCACACTAGGTAAACAGATCCTGACAACATAATTAGTGGATCTGGCAGAGATGAATGAGCATGAGAGTGTGACTATGGGTCAATAATGCTGTTCATGGCCTCTGCATAGAGATGAGGTGAAACCTTGATAGATCCTTCTTCCTTATAGAGAGACCACAGCAGGTAGCCACATAAGATAATCAGAGGAAACCACAAAGGGCTATAGCATATCATATGTTGTTATGCCATAATGCAACACTGACACAAGGTTAAAAAGCAAAAGGTGAGACTTTGCATGTAACACATATGATGATGTTATATATGTACATTTGTCAAGTACCACTAATACTCTTGGTTCCTTCAGAGAAAAGACTCTTATAGATTTTAGGATTTTGAAAGAAGTCTCTTATGCTCACCAAGGTTACATTCACTTAAAAACAGTAAATAAAAAAAACGAATACTAACAGTAAATTAAATTAAACCGTAAATTAAATTAAAATTAAACAGTAATACTGTGAAATATTATTACAATTAAGAATAACGGCATTATATTTAAGTACAAATTAAAATTTATTTTATTCCTGTGATGACAAAAGGTCTGTAAGATTTTATGATTTTGAAAGAAGTCTCTTATGCTCACCAAGGTTACATTCACTTAAAAACAGTAAATACAAAAAACGCATACTAACAGAATAAATAGACCGCGTATAAATTTAATTAAGACAGTATAACTGTGAAATATTATTACACTTAAGAATAACGGCATTATATTTAAGTACAAATTAAAATTTATTTTATTCCTGTGATGACAAAGCAGAATTTTTATCAGCCTACGTCCAGTTCCCTTTATGTCACATGATCCTTCAGAAATAATGCTAATATGCTGATTTAGTGCTCAAATTTGTCAGAATAATCAGTATTGAAAACGGTATTAACATGGTGTTGGATTTAAGTTAAAAAAAATTATTATTTGAAATATATATTTCTGTAACAATGTAAAATTCTTTACTGTCAATTTAACAAATTAAGTATTAATTCAAGTTTATCTGTCTCTTCGTTCACAACTCACAAAAAATAATTGCCTGAATGCGGCAGGTTCATAGGCTACGAAGTATGGGAGGTCCGTTCCCAGACTCTGAGGTAGTGACAGGGCGGTTAGAATGTCGGTGTCAAAGGTGGGTGGGGAAGGGTGTGTCAGGGGACGCCAAGAACCTGTATGCTCTGCTGACTTTCATCATGGTGAACGCAACAATGTGTATTCTGATATTTGAGACGCGATCTGTACAAACATAATGGAAGTCTATAAGGTCTCACATAATCGAAGTCAGGAAGGGAGTCCAAACAACACTCAACCACCTTTGCGAGCTTTCATCCGTAGAGAGAGAAACAGATCTTGTAAAGAGCTTCTTTTGTGTTCCCAACAACATTATGTTGAGTAAATTATTACAGAATTTCCATGTCTGGGTGAACTGTTCCCTTAACGGTCAAGATGTAGATATTCATTATCTGGTTGTTACCTCTCCATGGCTTTAGCGGTATAAGGCAGGTGCATTTCAATGCTGTGTTCGTCTTCATCTGTCTGCAGACTCATCCTCTCAAACATGCCTGTTTTCCACAGATCAGCATAAACTGCCAGAGAAAGAGATGGGGCAGGGAGAATTAAAGCCTTTGTGTTTTGAACTGAGGAGTTACAAAGATAATTACACAAAGCCTCATTAATATGAGCATCATCAAATAAAAGATTCTCATATTTGTGTTGCACATTTGTCATGTTTATAGCCACAAAACTATCGCATAATAACAAATTTAGTCATTTACAACATGGAAAATGTTGCAATCTCTTCTGCAAAGCTCCGTTTGAGATCAAATGAGCCAGATATTTAAAAAAAAATATTCTGGGCGACACCTTTCTGTGTGCTGTTATTCAATCAGTATTTAATCCTGCCAAGGTAGGAAATGAGATTGCTTACCCTTCTGGTCGATCCTCAGGTCGTACAGTGGCGTTCTGTAGACCTCGGCGGGGGAGAGGGCACAGCGAGACAGCGGCACATGGTGAGAGGGGCCGAGTATGAACACCCTCCGACTGATGCATAAGAGAGCGCTGCAGTTACCTCTCTCCCCACGGAAAACCCAACATTACGGCTACTTCAAGAGAATTTAAAGAAGCTCTGATGACAGGAAGGATACTTACGTGATGGAGGGGTCCACCTGCTTGTAGGCGTGGGCGGCACACGCGCCGCAGTAAGTGTAGCCAGCGTGCCTGCAAAAGACAGTTGTTTTAGAATGCAGAATCACAACTGAAACAGAAGGGGAAAAAAAGATGTTTGTCTGCTTTAAATCCACATACGGTGCTATAATGGCTCTAGCTGGACCAGCTGTAGATTGTGCTTGAGATAACCAGCCCTCGAGTTGGCCGTTAAGCTGGGATCCTAATTGTAAAGACAGGAAAATGTCATTAGGAAATATGAGAGAAGCAGACATAATTTTACAACTTTGAAACTTCAGCTGGGAAGATTATTTGAACGTCTTCCAAATGTATTTTGTACAGTATCAATTTCACCATGTAGAAATATTTTTGAAGCATGACAAGTTTATAATCTATTAATTATACATTACCGCAAAATATTGCAGACAAAGAAAATGAAGCCTATTTTAAGCATAATTTTGATTTTTATGCATTATTTTCATGACAAATATTGTGTAAAACAAATGTTCAGGTAGACTTGTAAGAAAGCATTCTCTCTTTTGCTGTTATTTAAAAATAGCACTATGAAAATCTGTCATCGTTATTTGACCCATTAACACATTACGTCGTGCACGTGGGCCCTAATGTGGCATTGTGTGTAATCGCAAAACACGACACCAAAAAGATGGGGTTCGGACTACATGCGTAATAAAGTGTTAATATCAGCATTCCTTAAGACATTTCTCTATTGTCTAATTTAAAATCCTTCAACCAAACAATGACTCATCTAGGGGCACATGGCTGTCCTTAATGATTGCTGTTCACAGGCAGGTAATGTCAAGCCTCAGACAGAAAGGCGGTCTTTGGCTCCGCCCGCACGGGTACCTAATGTCTAGCATATTCTGCTGTCAGACGTAATGAACATGAGCGAAAGAGGACATGTTGGGGAGAGACACCAGAGTGGAAGCAAATAATTACAAGGCGTGTATTCGCGTAAATTAACGAATCAGTAGAATACAAACACCATAAGTGTGGTCAAATTTTAGCAGTTGTTAATCAAATCTCTACACTGTAATGAATCATACCATTACATCACTAATGATATTCCAAAGAGCAGCCAGGCCTGACTATTCGCGCATGTGCAAATGCATTAATTTTAGTGTCTGACTGACATGGCTTTGTATGGCTGATGCATATATTAATATATAGAAAGTTAGGTGGTTGAATGTGGTGATAGTGCTGATTTTATATAATGCAGTGTAAGAGATCATTTATATAATTTATTCTAGCACATATAAAGAATAAATCTAAAATATATGGGTTTTAAAAATGGTCAATTATATCAGTCTAGAACATATGAGGAATACCAATATAGCAGTCTCAAACATATATATAATACAGGTATAAATCAAAATTTAATATATAAATATAATTACCATTATTCATGACTTTGTACAATTTGTCCAACTGAACTGACACACCTGTTAACTGGCCAAAGTTATCATTGCCAGATGAATAATAACTAGTCATGATCTGAAAACTGTAACTAAAGATATAAAAGTCATGCATGTCATATATGGTACAGTTACTCAGTGTGGGGAAAAGCATCAACAAAACACCAGAAGACACCACACTAAAATAAATGTGTGTTTTTCGGACAAAACACGAGCTCTAATGATGGTGACAGCATGCAGAATGCAGATCCTCATGTAAAGGCCAGCAGACTAGCTTCTGTACAGTGTAAATATATGTTATCTAGTGTGTGTGTGTAGCACTAGGCTTTTGTTACTGCATGAGAGAAGAAGAAAAAAAATACCACCGGCCCTCTAAAGACTTTCATGTGCTGACTGTGCTCCCTGTATTAACTGGAATGGAACAGGACATAAATGCTGACCAATATAACAATAAACACAGTATTACTTGACATCAATATTGATGAAAAAACAGGTTTTATTCTCCATAAAACACAGCTGTCATGTACAGCTGTCATATGAACTTCATTAAATAGCTTTAGCCGTTAGCAGGGTAAGTCCAGCCTTCTGAACGGCGACAGAAGTTTATCTATCTGGATTTACTGATTCGGAAAAGTAGGGCTGGATAACGTTAGCGTGGATGGTATATTAATCTGTGGTATTAGTTTGCGTGGTTGGCGTGTATGACAGATTCACACACACCGGCTATAGGCTAACCAGCTAACTAGTGGTCTGTTTTTGTTCTCAGCTGCTATTACACACAGAGAAGCTACACATTAACAATAGAAACACAAAAATAAACAACAACAGGCAACTCTGAGAGAAACACACAGTCTAGTCAATTTAAATAAAATTTAAATTTAATTGGCTCATTGAAATGCCGCTATAATTATTCAAAATCATTTTTAACATTTAAAGTAATTCATGAAATAATCCTCTACATGCCAAGACAAATTAAATGAGATTTTTTTTGACCGAGGCCCACTTTTTTCTAGATATAGATTAATTTCTGAGCAGAATGAAATCTCTTTCAAGTTATTTTCTAACAAAATAAAGCTGATATGTTTTATTCAGCATTTTAAATAAAGTTAGTTAGCTTTTAAAAGACCGTCAGTTCAAAAGGTACAAAAATAAAAAAAAACTCGTTCTGTTGTCTTTAAACCATTTTAGGCACAGCTATTTAATAATTCCCAGCTCATCGCACAGCCTCTGTATAAAAACAATGTGAGCTGCCTACCTAGGCAGCACTTTTGAGCGTACTGAACGTCCCAAAAATGCTGTCTAGATACAGACTCACTCACTAGTTTGAGACACTGCCAGACTCAACTCATCTCACACGACACACACACACACATACTCTGTAAGCAGCCACCGAGACCTCAGGCCCGCTGCGCTGCGGTCCTCTGGCTCACCTGAAGGCGCGTGTTACCAGCATGCCGTCGTGCTCGCTTCTCTGGCACACGCTCCATCCGGTTCGACATCTTCGTGCCCCGCCGCTTATCTATGGTCAATACAACCTCGTCTGTGGGGGTAGAATAGAGGTAACTAAAAACACTAAGAAAATATGCTAGCTCAAAAAGTATATGCCTGTGCTGAAACTGCGTGCCCAGTGAAGGAGTATTTTATATAATCTTGATATAAATGTGAGACATAAGTAACGATACGCAAAAATATAAAGAGGTTGAGGGCTGCGGCTGTGAAGAACAAAGATCCGACCAGTTCATCCGCTCGCTGCCAAGTTTGTCTCTGTTATCCGGCTGGGCTAGTTTGGCCCATCTCGGTTTCCGTTCTGTCAGAAGAGCTGGGCGGGGAGAGTTGATTGGCTGACTGAAGCGAAAGACTAATTGGTCGATTAGGATCAGGGGCGTTTCCAAAGAGATGCATATGTAGATAACGCTTTTATGATTGGATAGCTCAGTGTGTTTGGCTAAAACTCATTGGCGGAAAACAGATAAGGGCGTGTATTCAAAGATCGTTTTGTTGGTGAAAACATTTAGCTTTTGTAACATTCGCATAGGATTACAGACACTTTTGGTGTTGAAGAAGTGTACGATTTTTTAAGTGAAACGATAGGAGAGTGAGTGTGTCTTTTGTTTTATGATTGTCAAATTGCACACTTTGTAAACATTTCACATCTATTTTATATAACTGACAGTAAAAGACGTCGTTTGTTATTGTGAACAAAATAAAAAGCATTGACAACATGCTAAAACGTATCATTTTTTTATTCACAAATGTATGATATCTAAATCTATCCCATTTTATAAGGATTTTTGTTATGAGCTTGGGTTAAAACACAGATATACAATAACCTAACTAGACAAAATCTGTAAGAATGTATATTCTTTACAAGAGCATCCTATAACCTGTTCATCGTCGACGTCATCGTTTAATTTTATATAGTGTGTGTTTAGTGTGTGTGGTGTGTGTGAGTGGTGTGTGTTTGTTTGGTCGCTGTGTATGATGTGTGTGTGTTGTTGTGGTTCATTCGTGTTTGTGATGTGTGGAGTCTTATGTGTGTGTGTGTGTGTGTTTGTGTGTGTGTGTGTGGTGATGTGTGTGTGTGTGTATTTGTGTCTTGTGTGAGTGTGTGTAGTGGAGGTGTTGTGTGTGTGTGGCCTTGTTTGTGTGTTGCGAGTATGGTGTGTGTGGTGAGTTGTGTGTTGTCTGTGTGTGTGCGTTGAGTTTGTGTGTGTGGGTGTTCCTGTGTGTGAGTGTGTGTGTTTTGTGTGTGTGTGTGTGTTTTTTTTTGTTTGTGTGTGTGTGTGTGTGTGTCGGTCTGTGTGTGTGTGTGTGTGTGTGTGTGTGATTGTGTGTGTGTGTGTGCGGTGTGTGTGCTGTGTGTGTGAGTGTGTTTGTGTGTGGGTGTGTGTTTGTGTGTGTGTGTGTGTGTTTTTGTGTGGGTGTGTGTGTGTGTGTGTGACTGTGTGTGTGTCTGTTGTGTGGTGTGTGTGTGTGTGTGTGAGTGTGTGTTGTGTGTGTGTGTGGTATGTGGTGTGTGTGTGTTGTGTGTGTTGTAGTATGGTTTGTGGTGTGTGTTGTGGGTTGGTGTGGTTGGTGGGGTATGTATGTGTGTGTGAGTGTGTGTGTGTGAGTGTGTGTGTGTGTGTGTTGTGTGTGTGTGTGTGTGTTTTTTTTTTGTGTGTGTGTGTGTGTGTGTGGTGTAGTGAGTGATGGTGTGTGTGTGTGGTGTGTGTGTGTTGTGTGCTGTGTGTGGGTGTGTGGGTGTGGTGAGAATGTGTGTTTGTGTGTTGTGTGTGATGTGTGTGTGGTATTGTGTGTCGTGTGTGTGTGTGTGTTTTACCGCGTTTATATATCCTGGTGGCGGACTTAACTGACGTACACACAGACTCAATGGGGACTCGTGTCATGGTGGGGACCTAAATTGAGGTTCCCATGGGTACAAAAGCTTATAAATCGTACAGAATTAAGTTTTTTGAAATCTAAAAATGCAGAAAGTTTCCGCGTGGGGGTTCAATCTTCAACTGGGGCTGCAGGAGCCAGCCGCCACTGACAAGTCACGTGACCTGCCAGTGGTTGGTGGCAGCTGCCAGTGACAAGTCACGTGACCTGTCAGTGGTTGGTGGCAGTTGCCAGTGGCAAGTCACGTGACCTGTCAGTGTTTGGTGGCAGCTGCCAGTGGCAAGTCACGTGACCTGTCAGTGGTTGGTGGCAGCTGCCGGTGGCAGGTCACGTTCCATGCCTAGTGGCTGGCTGGCTGTCTGGCAGTATGCTTAACAATAAACACCCCCACCAAACTGGCACACCGCGATCTCAGTCGACACAGACAGCTGCAAGAGCGCTCCGAGTTTAACTCGTTCTCTACCACTCTCTCTACAAGGAAATATATTATTTTATGATTATTAATATATTCTTATGGGTCTAGTCTTTTAATTTGTCGACATTTTATAGAGGCTTATTACAAATAAAGTGCCCAAATGGCCGTGATCTCAACTGTCAGCTGGTTGTCGCTTCCACTGGCGGATCAGTCAGACAGCTGCAAGAGCGCTCCGAGTTTAACTCGTTCTCTACCACTCTCTCTACAAGGAAATGTATTATTTTATGATTATTAATATGTTCTTATGGGTCTAGTCTTTTAATTTGTCGACATTTTACAGAGGCTTATTACAAATAAAGTGCCCAAATGGCCGTGATCTCAACTGTCAGCTGGTTGTCGCTTCCACTGGCGGATCAGTCAGACAGCCGCAAGAGCGCTCCGAGTTTAACGCGTTCTCTACCACTCTCTCTACAAGGAAATATATGATTTTATGATTATTAATATATTCTTATGGGTCTAGTCTTCTAATTTGTCGACATTTTATAGAGGCTTATTACAAATAAAGTGCCCAAATGGCCGTGATCTCAACTGTCAGCTGGTTGTCGCTTCCACTGGCGGATCAGTCAGACAGCTGCAAGAGCGCTCCGAGTTTAACGCGTTCTCTACCACTCTCTCTACAAGGAAATATATGATTTTATGATTATTAATATATTCTTATGGGTCTAGTCTTTTGATTTGTCGACATTTTATAGAGGCTTATTGCAAATAAGGTGCCCAAATGGCCGTGATCTCAACTGTCAGCTGGTTGTTGCTTCCACTGGCGGATCAGTCAGACAGCTGCAAGAGTGCTCCGAGTTTAACGCGTTCTCTACCTCTCTCTCTACAAGGAAATATATGATTTTATGATTATTAATATATTCTTATGGGTCTAGTCTTCTAATTTGTCGACATTTTATAGAGGCTTATTACAAATAAAGTGCCCAAATGGCCGTGATCTCAACTGTCAGCTGGTTGTCGCTTCCACTGGCGGATCAGTCAGACAGCCGCAAGAGCGCTCCGAGTTTAACGCGTTCTCTACCACTCTCTTTACAAGGAAATATATTATTTTATGATTATTTATATATTCTTATGGGTCTAGTCTTTTGATTTGTCGACATTTTATAGAGGCTTATTGCAAATAAGGTGCCCAAATGGCCGTGATCTCAACTGCCAGCTGATTGTCGCTTCCACTCGTGGCTCAATCCAGCCAGCCACGGTTAAACTGCGAGTATAACGCGTTCCCTATCACTCTTGCTGTATGAAATACATTATATTAATATTATAAATATATTCTTATGACTCTATTCTTTTGTATGATTGATGTTTTAGGTTGGTTTATCCCAATTAAAGCAGTCAAATGACCGTGATCATGACTGGTTGCTTACTAACTCTTCTCTGGACGCTCAACAAGCCAGCCTCTGCTGAGCTGCAAGTATAATGCGTTCCCTATCACTCTTGCTGCAAGGAAATAATTTTTTTATTATTATGACTATATTCTTATGACTCTATTGTTTTGTATGATTGACGTTTTCGTTTTTTTCCCCAATAAAATCAGCCAAATGAATGTGATCACGACTGGTTGCTTACTGACGCTCGCTGGACGCTCAACCAGCCGCCGCTGCGGCTCTCATTCCAGGAAATCATTCCTAATTTGTCATGATATGCCACTAGTTGTGCACGATCTTCGATTAGTGATGTAATAACATTTGTTATGCAAAATGTAAGTATCCAATGGCCTAGTAAAACGTGAATACATCCCGAATAACAAGAATCTTTCCATAAGTAATTTCAATCAGCCGACAACAGGACAACTGCAATGCTTTTAATAATGATATAAAAGAAAGCCACCTTAAACTCCATTAGGGTTCATATCCCTACCGACTGACAGCACCATGAACCATTGGCAGCATGGTTCAGTCTGATTCTGGCAGGTCACGCTGATCTCCGGGTGGCTGCCTGGCGGCTGAAGGTCCACTTTCACAGGACCATTGATTTTATGGCAGATTTCATGTTGCTGCCTCCTTCACTCATCACGAATATATATATTTGTTTTATTGTACATACTGTTCATATGACTTTATTCTTGTTACTATTCGGTTGTATGGAGTTATATGACGCGTTCAACTTCGGAGCTGGAATTGAACTGGCTGCACTTAAGCGGGCAGTAACCCCCCATCTCCGCTCACTCCTGATTGAACACTTTGTTTGTGATAAACCTCCCTAAAATGTCTACAGTTTAAAAGACTAGACTTATAATAATATATTAATAATCATAAAATAATATATTTAATTGCAGAGACAGTGGTAGGGAACGCGTTAAACTCGGAGCGCTCTTGCGGCTGGTCGATTGAGCAGCCAGTGCAAGCGGCAATAACCTGCCAGTCTGGATCACGGCCATTTGAACACTTTATTTGTGATAAACCTCCCTAAAATGTCGATCATGTAAAAGAATAGACCCATAAGAATGAATTCATAATCATAAAGTAATATATTTCCTTGCAGAGAGAGTGGTAGAGAACGTGTTATACTGGCAGCTTCATAGGCTGGCTGGACTAAAGTGTCAGTAACTCACCAGTCGGGATAACAGTTATTTGAGCACTTTAATCTGGATAAACCTCCCTAAAACGTATAACATATAAAATGATAGATTCATATGAATATAGCCTATACATAATAATAAAATAATTTATTTTCTTGCAACGGGAGTGGTAGAACGCGATAATCTTTAAGTTTAACAGTGACTGGCTGGATGAGCGACTAGCGAAGCGTCAGTAACCCACCAGTCGCGATCACGGCAATTTGACGGCTTTAATCGGGATGAATCTTCCTTAAACGTCAATCATATAAAATAATAGATTCACACGAATGCGTTAATAATAATAAAACAATGAATTAAACTGTAGTGAGAGTCATATGGAATGCGTTAAACTTGCAGCTCAATAGCAGCTGGCTAGACTGAAGAGTAGGCAACAGTCGGGATCATGATCATTTGACCACTTAAATAAGGATAAAACCCCCTAAACCATATATGATCTTAAAGAATAGATTAATGAGAATATATTTATAATAATAATAATAATAATTCCTTGCAGCTATAAGTGTAGAGAACGACGTCAACTTAGAGCTCAAATTGCCCTGAGCTTGGACTTGAGCGGGACCAGAAGCGTCAACCCACCAGTCGGTGTTACGGCATTTTTCTCCTTTATTCAGGACAAAAATAAACCTCCTTAATACGCTATGATATTAAAGAGGATAGCATTTCAAAAATACATTACTAATACTAAACATATAATTTCATTGCAGTAGAGTCATTTAAACTGGCAGCCTGCTGGACGGAACAGCATAACCACCCCACCAACCGTGATCACGGCCATTAAACTAATACTAACTAAACCCTCCTTAAACCTATATGTATATTAAAAATACTGTTCAATCACAAAAAAACACCAGACACCCACCAACTATCAACACACAATAATAAAAATTATGCGTTCCTTGCAGCAGGAGTTGTGGGTGAATGCCGAGGCATACGTCAGAGCTTAAAAAGTCTGACTGTGGAGGAAACTGTTAATAGGAGCATGAACGGCAATCATATAGTAATTGACTAAAGTTGTTTACAAAAACATGTAAAATAACAAAAATAAAATCGGGAATGAATTTCACTTGAATGAGAGGCACATAGGCTGGCTGGTTAAGTGCGGCCGAACAAAGCGCACAGTAGACACCGAACTCGTGATCACGGTACTCATTTGACTGCTTTAGTTGGGGAAAATAACCTAAAAGGTCAAGAGTCATAAAATATATTAATAATAAAATAGTGTATTTCCTTGCAGGGCGAGAGATAGGGTAGGCGTTCTACTCGCAGATCTACAGCGGCTGCCTGAAGCTGCCAGCCAGCCACTGGCAGGTCACGTGACCTGGCAGAATCAGACTGGCAGCTGCCACCAGCCACTGGCAGCTACCAGAATCAGACTGGCAGCTGCCACCAACCACTGACAGGTCACATGACTTGCCACTGGCAGCTGCCACCAACCACTGGCAGCTGCCAGAATCAGACTGGCAGCTGCCACCAGCCACTGGCAGGTCACATGACCTGTCCTGGCGCGTATCCTTCCAGCCCAGTTGAAGATGAACCCTACTGATGTTCCTGTGAGGGGTAGTTTTAGGTGTAGGGTTGGTGTAGGGCAATAAAATACAGGGTCTGTACAGTAGAAAAACCATTACGCCTATGGAGAGTCCCCACAAGGATAGCTGACCAGACTGTGTGTGCGTGTGTGTATTCTCTGTAACTCAATTGCAATGTACATTCTGACTGACTGCAGTTTACCACCAGAGGACATCGTTGCATAGAAAATGAATTACCTGCCTTTTTTACTGGTATAGTCGGACAGTTTGTGCAGAACAAGTTTGTTTAAATAATAAATCAGGTAACAGATCTGCGGCGCTACGAATAATACGGATGTATCCAAGTAAAACCAATCAGTCGGGTCGTCAGCTATTTGTCTTTATATCAGACTTTAACAACAGTCATTGTTTTTATAGACATTAAATTATATTTGCAGTAAGCCAGAGACAGAAAACTTCAACAATTCGTACATCGTGTCAGAATGTACTGTTTTCGCTGTACACTGTACTCACAAAATAAATACATAAACAAATCAAATCGTCCAAACAGGCAAAACAACAGCACACGACTTTAGAGACTTTGGTACACACGTTAGCAATTGTCCCTTCTGGTGTGCCGTCCCGTTTCCAAAGCAACAAGGACGCAATAACTGCTGGGTCACAGACCAAAAACTGGAGTTTCATTTACATAACTCTACATACAGTATAATTATATATGGTTTGCATTTGTAAAACTTAAACAGCAATACATTTTACTTTCAGGTACTTTTGCAGCTGATGTCATTGGCACTTTCCACAAAACCGTAAGGCTAGTTTTCAACAGATGGTCAGTAAAAAAGCAGGTGGGTAACCGGCAGAGGACCTGCGGATTCGTCTTAACTGGGCCAGTTTGATGTCATCTTGACCTGCTAAACATTTAAGCATGGTTTTCTATTTAGATTTTCTCATTGTGTGTTGTTACAGGGGATTATTGGTGACTCCATGGCTGCTGTGCAGTATTTTATTGAGAGGTTCTCTGTGACTTGCAACAAGCCAGTGTCCCACCTGCAGCTGGCCTGCTGTCCTTCTCACTGTGCTGTCCCATGGCAGGACAAGAGTATAAGGATTTACGAAAACAACAACCTGGAGGTCTTTGTTCACCTATATCTATTTTCAACAAACAAATATATATAATTACTGTCAATTGATTGAAAAAAATGAACTAATTAATCACACATTTTGCTGTATCATTGCCTCTAATCATACATGATATATTTTCTACATTTATTTCACAGATAATGTAAAAACAGTGTATTTTAAATATTTGTTATTATGAATGAAGGCAAGTACACCACACCTAATACCATTATGTCATCGTTGCCCTCTATTATGATACTTTTGGCTTTCTCTTATTATCAATTTCCGGGGTTAAAAGACGTCCATTAGTAGCCATTTCTAGCCTTTAACTTTTTGTTGCCCAATCATTTACTTTTTGTTTTGAATTATGGAGAGTACAGTATTGTGACAATATTTACATGTGTCAAGTACAGGACAAACAAACTTACTGTATATACTAACAGCCAACATTGCAAGTCTATTCTGACAACTCCTGTATGTGTTTTCTTGTGTGTGTGTGTTTGGGTCCGCGCGTAGCTTGTACCATGGGAAGCGTGCGTGCGCATGTGTGAGTGTATCTAGGTGTGGGAGGAAACATATAAATCAGAGATGATTGTGCCATCATTTCTAACATTTAATAGAACTAAATTGTTACAGAACAAAAATATATAAATGTAATTTTAATGTTTCCTGTAGCCTCCCTTGGAACTCACTGGTCACCATGGCGAGGTGTCTGCCATGGTGTTTGGGACGTTGAGAGATCGTCTCGTCCTCTGTAGTGCTTCTGAAGATTATGTTATCGTCTGGGACATTGATCGCTGCTACAGACAGATCAAAGAAGGTAATAATGGATGCAAAGACCTTGATTCAAAAACAGACTGAAAAAATCTGCTCGTCTGCAGAGCATATAAAACTGTGACACTTAAGAATGCTCTACTCTGGAATAGAATGTAGCCATTATTCTCTGTCAGTCACTTTTTAGTCTCATCTCCCAAACATGACATCTGTGTTCCAGGTGTAATTGCCTCAGGTAGAGTTGTTGGCACGTTGCTCGGCAAGGTGGAGCATCTGTCACTGTGTCCACTGAGCACAAAATTGGCCGCATGCTCAGGCTCCAGAGTGTTTCTATTGAATGCAGAGGTATGAAATAAGATACACGATTTTTATTCAGTGAATCGAAAACAAAAGCAGTTATGCTGAAACAGTAAAAAGGAAACATGCCTTTTTTGACCCGTCTCCAGATGAAATGCGAACAAAGTCTGCAATGGAGAGCATTCCGTTACCCAGACTGTGATTGACCAACCCATAAAAATGAGAGATAGCATTGAAATACTCATAGGAACCCAGCAGTAAATTAGTGTACGAAAAAATCACAATAAGCCCCTTGTTGGCTTCTGTCTTGTATATCAGAAATAAACGGTCATATCACATTCAAACAGTATTTGTCTGCTTAAGCCACACTTAAACTTAACAACATCTTTGCATTATAATTTTAATTTATGCATTTAGCAGACACTTTATCCAAAGCGACTTACAGTGCATTCAGGTTATACATTTTTTACCCGTATGCAACTGGATGTTCGCACGTGGCTGAATCAATCCCCACATGACCTGTGTGTGCGGCATGCTTATCAACTACATAACTTCAATGTCTCTCTACCCGCAAATGTTTGTGTACTGCCAACAGTAAACAACTATCTTATTTACCAGTAATAATAACATTATGTAATAAAACACGTTTCAATTAAATTATAAAGCAATTAACATTTTTCTAAATAAAGACCCAAAACTTGGGGCCACTGTATATGTGTTTCCTATAGAGAGAGGATGTGCTTGGAGTTTTGAAAGCTCATCTTGGTCCTGTGACTGCATCAGAGTTCTGTCAATGGGACGTTAATCTTCTCATCTCAATCTCAGAAGACAGAACATTTAAGGTACAGATACGATACAAACCCAAACCAGGACACCCTGACTGTACCTGTCCTAAATATGGACATGTGTTTGTTGTATTACTGTTCAAACATTTGGGGTCAGTATGATATACAAACCCGATTCCAAAAAAGTTGGGACACTGTACAAATTGTGAATAAAAACAGAATGCAATGATGTGGAAGTTTTTAAATTTCAATATTTTATTCAGAATACCACATAGATGACATATCAAATGTTTAAACTGAGAAAATTTATAATTTTAAGTGAAAATAAGTTGATTTTAAATTTCATTGCATCAACACATCTCAAAAAAGTTGGCCATGTTTACCACTGTGTGGCATCTCCTCTTCTTTTTATAACAGTCTGCAAACGTCTGGGGACTGAGGAGACAAGTTGCTCAAGTTTAGGAATAGGAATGTTGTCCCATTCTTGTCTAATACAGGCTTCTAGTTGCTCAACTGTCTTAGGTCTTCTTTGTCGCATCTTCCTCTTTATGATGCGCCAAATGTTTTTCTATGGGTGAAAAATCTGGACTGCAGGCTGGCCATTTCAATACCCAGATCCTTCTTCTACGCAGCCATAATGTTGTAATTGATGCAGTATGTGGTATGGCATTGTCATGTTGGAAAATGCAAAGTCTTCCCTGAAAGAGACGACATCTGGATGGGAGCAGATGTTGTTCTAGAACTTGGACATACCTTTCAGCATTGATGGTGCCTTACCAGATGTGTAAGCTGCCCATGCCACAAACACTCATGCAACCCCATACCATCAGATATACAGGCTTCTGAACTGAGCGCTGATAACAACATGGGTTGTCCTTGTCCTCTTTAGTCCGGATAACATGGCATCCCAGTTTTCCAAAAAGAACATCAAATTTTGATTCGTCTGACCACAGAACAGTTTTCCACTTTTCCACTTGCCACAGTCCATTTTAAATGAGACTTGGCCCAGAGAAAACGCCTGCGCTTCTGGTTCATGTTTAGATATGGCTTCTTTTTTTGACCTATAGAGTTTTAGCCGGCAACGGCGAATGTCACGGTGGATTGTGTTCACCGACAATTTTTTCTGGAAGTATTCCTGAGCCCATGTTTTGATTTCCATTACAGTAGCATTCCTGTTATGTGATGCAGTGCCGTCTAAGGGCCGAAGATCACGGGCATCCAGTATGGTTTTCCCGGCCTTGACCCTTACGCACAGAGATTGTTCCAGATTCTCTGGATCTTTGGATGATATTATGCACTGTAGATGATGATAACTGCAAACTCTTTGCAATTTTTCCTCTGAGAAACTCCTTTCTGATATTGCTCCACTATTTTTCGCTGCAGCATTGGGGGAATTGGTGACCCTCTGCCCATCTTGACTTCTGAGAGACACTGCCACTCTGATAGGCTCTTTTTATACCCAATCATGTTGCCAATTGATCTAATAAGTTGCAAATTGGTCCTCCACTGTTCCTTATATGTACATTTAACTTTTCCGGCCTCTTATGCTACCTGTCCCAACTTTTTTGGAATGTGTAGCTCTCATGAAATCCAAATGAGCCAATATTTGGCATGACATTTCAAAATGTCTTACTTTCAACATTTGATATGTTATCTAGATTCTATTGTGAATAAAATATAAGTTTATGAGATTTGTAAATTATTCCATTCCTTTTTTACTCACAATTTGTACAGTGTCCCAACTTTTTTGGAATTGGGTTTGTAAATGTATGATATATATATTTTATATATACTGTAGATATATATGCGTATGACTTCTTTTTCTTTTTTGTATTAGATTTGGGATGTGAAGAAGGGAGATATACTCTTTGAATCTGCTGTCCTGTCAGGTCGGTTTATAGTTATTAACACCAATATTTATACAACAGAAATTGAGGTTGTTCATAGTCTGTAAATGTAGAGAATATATAGTGAAGATGTTTAAAACTTTTTTTTTTTTTTTTTCCACAGCCGTATACACTGCTTAGTCCTGGTCTTCTGTAGGATCAAAACAGTCAGTCATCATAGGGTCTGGTGATGGACCGGTGTAAACACACACACACACACACACACTTTCAGCCTCTCTTTTGTAATCTATATATCACTTTGTTTATGTTGGAATCTCTTTGTGATTCAAGCTTTGGTGCTACACTCTCCCTGTGGACCACAAATGCCGCTTGGTGACAAAACTGGACCTTTCGAAGTTGGAACAGAAGCATGAGAGAAACCTCAGAAAAACCAGCTCACCTCAAAATAGACCAGATGGTTAGAAAAAAAAAACACAAGCCACAATTCAGACTGCGCATAACTACTGTTTTTCATGTGCCTACCTCACTGCGGAAAAAGATACATCTGCTTCAAGTGGAAAAGATCTCACTGAGCTTCATCTGTGTGCTTTTATAGGAATGACTGGTAATGAAGTGAGAGGAACAGTGGAGACAGCAAAGCCTGTTCTGAAAATCTGGGCACAGAAACTGCAGTCCAGTAATGCTAGCCTTCAGCAGAGGTACTGTCTTTGGTCTGTTTTTGTTGTTCACCTTTATCTGCTTGAGCACTTGTTGAAGTTTTGGGGTAAGAATCGATGTAAGGCAAACATGACAAGGTTATGTTGTGCAAACCACAATATTTTGATTTGTAGTTGGCCATTTTTCAGTGCTGTTCGTTTGCAACTGCAGCATGTTATTGATCAAATCTTATTAGGTGGCCAAAATGTATTCACAAACAGACAGTATGTATGATAACAGTCATAACTATAGTAGTCATGACATTGTAAAGTTGTGGCAGTGATATACAGCATGGTACACCTGTCTTCACAGGCATAGGAAATCATTTTTCAATGGATATTTCTATGGTCATGGCAGGAAACTTCCAATTAGGAAGTCATTATACTCCTATTTATGGTTTCATGCTGTCCAAACAGCAGTTACAGCTATGAAAAGATGGTTGCAAGCACTGAACTTGAAAACTTTTGAAAATCATGCCATTATATGCTGAAATTTGTAATATCATGCTGTAAACACAGGTGGAGAAATGCCTGCAGACCCAGAAAGCAAAGGACGCAAAGAAAAATCATAAAAATCACTTTGTTCTCCAAAGCATAAATACAAAAAAATTTGAACATTGACAAATAAAAGTGGGGTGAGCAGAAAAGTGGAATGAGGAAGAAAGGTGGTGGAGCTGGCAAGATGCAGGAAGGGTAGGGGAAATAGTGGAAGGTTGGCAAATTAGGCAAGCAGTCAGGTGCGAGGACAAGTGAAAGGGTCAATGTGGCCCTCGGGAGTGAACGCTGGGGGATGTGCTGGATAAACAAAATCGAATGGTAGAAATAAGGTGAAAATAGTAGGAATTGGTACATAGGTTTAGCAGTTGTTTGTGGTGGGAGTGGGGCAGTTGGGAGGGGGGAAGTGGCCTAGAGAACACAAAGTGGAGAAAACCGAAAGAAAGTAAAGATGGGCACGGCAGGATTTACAAAACACTCATAACATGAGAAAAGCATTGCCTATTAGACACAATTACTGATTTTAGCAGATAGTGATGTGTCCACAAAGAGTCGGACTTCTCTGTGTAGAGGTGGCAGCGGTATTTTGGCAGGAGTGTTGTAGCTCCAGGTCCTATGGTAGACTAGGGGTGGGGGGAGGCCTGAAACCAAGACTACTACAAGCAGTTATAATCAAGGGCTAGGACTAGAACCGTGTCGATTAAATGAATGTTTTGAGCAGGAGTAGGACACGGGCCGCCTGGTGCTTTATAGGGAAGTAGTATGCATTTAATTAGACAAGCTTTTCCGAGAATAGGGGAAACCTTGTAGTCTGGTAGAGTGGGGTAGGAGACAGCAAGGAGGAAACGCGGGAAGGGGGGGAGTGGAAACTGGGCAGATATAGGTTATTAAAAAGGTTGAAAGATCAAGTAGGGGAGGGAAAAATGGAGCCTCAAGGGGGGACTGAAGTGTAAGGAGAACGTCTGGAAAAAGGTGGTGGGGCATTAGTGCTTTAGGTTACATATTTTGAAGAGGAGTTCAGTAATATTTGGAAGTCTACAAGTTTCATGGAATAACAATGAACGTACCTGTGAGGGGAAAATTTAATAAGGAGGGTGGGGTAACAGGTCAAGGGCAGCTCAGTAAGGTCCGGAAAAATAGAATGTCAGGGTCGGTGTCTTGGATGAATACATTAAGTTTAACGAGTAAAATTGTTATGATAAAAGTGGAGAACCAAATAAATAATGGTGCAGGAAAGGGTATTGGTTTTAGTTGAAATGATTCTTAATTTAGCGAAAAAACGTCTATGTGACAGTATAGGGTGTAGAGTCATGGAAAATCGGCAATGCAGACCAATAAAGTAAAACAGGGGGCTAATTGTATGGCCACTTTACACTATAATTTAGAAATAGGTTGCTTTGTGTGTTTCAGCAAACGGTTCCGTGAGGTGTGTAGTATTGTAACTGATAATTTTATATCAAAGTCCAATTTGTAAATTAATGTTTTAGTAGGGTATACATTATGGATTCGCACGAGTCATTTTCAGACTACCGTACAGGCGAGCGTTATGTATTTTCGACCATGCCCCGGATGAATTTTGTGCTCGTGGGGGGAAATTTGTCTTCCAGGTGAGCTGTCAGAATAGGTTGTAAAAAAGTATCAGGCGTTTAAAATGGGGGTTTAATACACGAGGGAGGGGGGGGAAAAGAAAAGGGGAGGGGGGGAAGGAAGGGTAGGAGGGGGCGGCGAATGGAATGAATAAATAGTAGAAAGAGGAAGGGGGGGGGGGAGAAAAGGGGAAGGAAAGTAAGGGTAAGAAAGAAGAAAGAGAGGAGGAGACTGACCTGTTTTCTTTTTGTCTTCCAGGTGTGAGCTGTCAGAAGAGTGTAAAGGATCAGGCTTTGGTTTTTCACACACAAGTGAAGTCATCAGGATACAATACAGCTCCTCAGTAAGTCAGTAGACCACACAGAGAAAAGTATTTTAGGGTCAGCAGTTTGACAGGCTTTATGGTTTCGGGTTTACATTTATATGGTTCACATGGTTTCAGGCTTTGACAATTGGAGAAACTGGTGAGTTAAATGTGCGGCAGTAACATTATGCAGGTTGTGTGCAAACAAGCACTCTGTTGAGTACAACATTTTGAAAATGTGTGAAATTAATCCATTCAGTGTGTGTAATGAGAGGGTTAGACATTTATGGAATGCTGCATATGTCAAATAAACTAAATTAATAGGCGAAGAAGCTCATTCTATAGAAACGATTACTCAGGCTGTGTTCTGGTAGCCTTTTTAAACATGACTTAAAGTAAATGACACTAATTGTGCTCACACCTAATATCTTCCATGCTGTAATTTTGGAGTTTAATCTGAGGTCACTAGCATAATATTCATTTAAACACTGTTTAATTCTGTTTCCATGGAGCTTACAGGCCTGCTTAGACTCACATTACTGAAAGGCTTTTTGCCATTAGATTATTTGCCTCAATATTATATAGTGAAGGTACAAAGGGACCTTTATGATATCTTTAAGGTTTCTGTGGTCTGTCTTAGTAGAATGCCAATCATTTTAAGGCACACCACAAATGTTGTCGCTGCATCTGCTTGTGGCCAAGTCAAATATCTTGTCTATGACCAACTAGGATATGTTCTCTTGGATTTTTCAGGAATTACATTATTAGATTTAACATATATCTCTTTTATAGTAGGACAATGTTTAGACCAAAGACCAGTGTTAAGAAGAAAAGCAACTCTGCCTCAACAACTAGCACAAATACGTAAGTATTCTGTCAGTTTCAGTACAGAGTCTCAAGAATGCAGTAGTACTGAATAAGACCATTGTAGCTTGTGCTGAAATCTATGCACTGTTTTTCAACAGGAAAGGCCTCTTAAGTGAGTATCCATCCCATTTTGAAGCACCAAGTATGCCTTACGCTCATTTGACAGTTTCCACAACTCCAACCCCAGTCAGCTCTCTACAGTTCTCAGGTCAGTATAATGGTACAATGATCACACTAGGCTTAATAGCCATGTCTAACAGTAATTTGCCTATTGATTATTTGCATTTTCGGTTCTCCTGTGGTCTCACATAAAGTCTCCATACTATAGCACCAGCAGCAAAGTAGACCCCTGGAGTTAAACACAATAAAGTTGTGTACGGCTGTTTTTAAGAATGCTATAGTTGTTATTTTAGACTTTTGCCTTAGGAACATCATTTTTGAACTAATTATTCCATCGTTTTTGTCTGTTAACTTTCTCTTTTTGTGTCTAGGAAATGGAAAGCAGATTGCGTGTGGTCTTGGAGATGGTTCTGTTTTGTTGTATAACTCTTCACTCACCAGCAACCCAGCTGTCTATTCAGGTAGTGGGAGAGCTTCAAATCTGTAGTGTTTATTTTTGTAAAATTCCTTTGCCTGTCTCTTATTTTAATTTCCTGAATGAGTGGCACAAAGGAATTGGATCATTATTCAGATTTTTACATGCAATTCTGACAGCACCTGACACTGACAGCTGAAACTGACAGTTGGGGAATTCTGACTTTTGGAGGCCCTTCCTGTCCTTGAAATAGATTCTCTGATATACTCAGTGATGTTCTTTTTTGTTCTTCATTTCGAACTTCTAAGTGAAGGACAAAAAAGTTATTCTCTTCATTCTTCTGCTGAACACAAAAGAAGATATTTTGAAGAATGTGGGTAACCAAACAGTTTCTGGTCTCCATTGACTTCCATAGTATTTTTTATTTCCATACTATAGAACATATTGGTGCTTAGCACTGTCTGTACTTCTCCTCATATGCTTTTGTTGTGATTTTTTTAGGCAAGGAAGGCACTAAAATTCGAATCTCTGCCATTAGGATACTGAATTTACAGATTTTTGAATTTTTGTGGTGTTCATAATATCCAGGCTTATATTCTTTTTTTTTCCACACAGGGTATAAATTGTCTTATCAACATCTTAATCTTATTTCAATTATTTCATAATATTATACAGTTTGCCTATAAAGTATTTTTTGATCGTATGGGGTCCCTTGCAAAACATGATCCTCCATTTTGGGTTCAAACACCATATACTATCAAAATGTTTTCTGTTTGCAAGTCCCGTAAGGCTGTTGAAAACACTGTTGCTGAGTCACAGTAAAACGGACAGGTTTGTAATTAACACCCAAGCTCCGGGACCCACCGCTTTTGCATCTGTAACCGCGAATGCGTCGGAAACCTGTTTTCGACCATGGTTAACTATCAACAGTTGGAACCAAATACAGTCCTTCACTGACATAGCAATTTTACAAAGGATTTAGCTCAATGAGCTTGTTGCAGTACCCATCGTCAGGGCCGCTCAGAGTAGAACCAACAAGCAAAGGTATGTGAAAGAAAGTTTTTAAGATTCCCAAAATTAAATGTGCTTTGATTCCCGATAACGCATGCTGGAAGTGTTTCTTCCTTTGGGGCAGCGTTCCTCCTGTTGGAACTTCAAGGCATCTGTGCTGCCCGCCCCCTGGTCCAGCACCTCATTGCCTCTAAACACTTCTACGCTCCCTAAACCCAAATTTCAACTCGTTGTCCTTCCCCTCCAAACCAGGCCGCAAGACCCAACTGAAGTTTCATTTTTCCAAGGAATACGATGGGTTTTCCTTCAGTCACATCTGGCTAAGACGGAAGGCTCTCTCCCCTGGTGTCTGTCCACGCACCCACCTCCTAGAAACCTGTGCAATCTGTGGGTGTTATCTGAGCCAAATAGACCCAATGTAAAGTGTTTTGTGTCATTTCTTTAAAGAGAAAATCCTGGGTCTGGCAACAATAAACGGTCTACTTCATGTTGAAATCGGCAGTATAACCATTTTAGACATTTTCGCCGAAATTACTCAAGTTAAGCATGCAAAAGGGCAGACAAAGGTTTGGCCCAGCCAAAAATTGACAAAAGAACAAAAAAAACACTGGCTGGTATCATAAGAAGCAGTAGAATATAAATATACTTCAAAAGTAGCATAATATCAGACAGATAACACTCTAATGTTGTAAAGATGATAATAGAACACACACTGTAATTGCACACATTTTGGCAGGCAAAAATGCATTCATTTATGAAGCTAGAAGCTACATACATTCACTTGCATTGAGTAAGTACATTAAATATCCAGTAGCACTCATATTCCACTCACCAAATTGTCTCTCATTGACTTTCATAAGTCTCATATTATCCAGACAGAAAAACAACATTCCTCTATCACATTTATCTCTTCACACTCTTCACACATCTTTGGTAAACAGAGAGAATGACTGAGATTGTGATATTTTGAGCTGATATGGTGCTATATTTTATGTGCTGTGACATGAATGCACTTAGCACTTATTTAAGGGCTATTAATAAAATGCAGTGTTGATGTGACTTAAACTGTTTGTTTAACTTCATGGTTCTCCAGGGAGATGACCAGTTTGCAAAGCCCATCAGAAGTGCTCAGTTTTATTACCTGGACAAGTTTTTACTGTTGGCGTCAGGATCAAATCTATTGCTGTACCTTTACCATCTGGACACCACAAGAGATGACATCAAGAGGTACAAGCAGTTAATGGACATTGAGCAAGTAACAATAAACGCAGGGTGTTGGTGACCTTCTGCCAAAAGAAAGGTTCAGTTTCGAGGACTTGTAAAAACTGGGAGTATGCCAGGCTATCAGATTTTAAAGTGTCTGACCTGGTTTAATATAACAACCACATACTTCATATTCTAAGGCAGGAAGATGTGTAGAATTTCTATATATTTTTGTTGTTGTGGTGAAATACAATATGTATGTCTGTGCTAGAGGGGTGAGCACTCGTCAGTGAAGAATCTGTGCATCATTTCTGAAGAATCAGAGAAGAATCCCAGTCTTTATACTGTATATCTAAACACAAGTGTTGGGGAATTCCTGGAAGAGATACATAGGAGACATGAGCCAGATATTGCACATCATATTCTGTTTATGTTGGAACATCTTCTATCCCTTTTACAGAGAATAATTATGTGCACAAGACCATTATGTTTCAGCGTTATGTAAGGTGGTAGAAAATCTCTACACACAGATAGTCTGCGTTTTCCTTTTTTGGCATATGTCTGTAAAATGGTCCGTTTGTATTTTACACATCAGGTTCATGTCCACACAGCTTCAACTGTAATGCTTTGTCATAATCCATAGAAACGATTCTGAAATAAGTTCAGAATCTTTATTTATGGAATGTGCTTAATTTTATTTCCCTCTTCATGTAATCACAGGTATAAGCAAAGAAGCAAGTCCAAATTGACCAGTAAATTCAACATGAAGTCAGGAACGGACATCACTTCAATGTCGACCGTCAATGACTTCTACTCCTGTATCCTAAAATACCTGGCTTAGCCTTTTGGCTTTGTACAATTCAGCAATAGCTGAGGGAATCAGTGCATGAACAATACAATATTTTCCTGTTAAATTTTAATCTTGTCTTTGGCTATAAATAACACACTGGCTCATTCTGAATATTTTGCACTTTCAATGTTTTGCATACCTATAACATAAATTAACTCACAGACTTGTATTTGTCAGCAAACTGAATTTAAACATTTAAGCTTTTAAATCTAAAGGTTTTTAAGCTCTTGATAATCATAAATTCAGTCAAGTGTGCAAACCTTTGATTGGTACTGTAAATGATTCATATCTGTCTAATATCCAGCTATGTCTTCATATTGAATCCTTATTAAATGTTTTACATGTAATTTATTAAGCAATAAATGTTCTGAACCCTGCAGTTTGTGACTTGGCAACACATGCTGTGGAACACATGTGCTAAATAATAAGATTTTCCTGTGTAACTTTGTTATAGTTTTTTATCTTTTACAGAGTATAATGTAATGTAGAGGGTAATCTCATTGGTAGGCTGTAAAAGTTATGAACTCTTCAGAGAACTGTTAGAGAAACAATAGTGGCGTTATTCAGGAATCCGGGACGCGACTGAGTTAAGTTCGTGTCTCTTTAACCGCATGTGGTCAGTTATGTCGTGGCGCAGGCGCCGGCCCGCTGACCATCCAGGTTGATATGACCAGGGCTTATGATGTGCCATCTCAATCCAGATGCCGCCCTTCCCGAGCCTGGTCCCATACACCTGTCCTCCAGAACCAGGTCAGAGAATGAGCACCACATGATGTCAGCCAGGATGTGTCTCTTGCTCGCGTTTTCGATATAGGGAACGGTGAGTGTTTTCTATGTAGACCATGGGAGTCCCACCTTTGCTCCCGGAATGGACTGGCGTGCTAAACAGCATAGATCAATGCCGGCAAGCGATATAATTACATTTGTAAAAATAGGGCCAACAAAGGTGGGATCAAATAAATGCAGCCCTTGGTGAGCATAAGAGACTTCTTTCGAGAACATTAAACCATTTTACTGACCCCAAACTTTGAACAGCAGCACACAAAGAAAAAAGAAAAGAAAAGTTTTTGAGTGTTTCACAGGAGATTTAACTGTTTTTACTATATTTTTGAATGGCAGTCTTTATTATATTAATGGCAAATATTTACAACCAACCTTTTACTTCAGCCCCTCACACTTGTTTAATCGTGACTGTCTTCACCATTTTAAAAACAATGCTGTGGCACTCATGCTGCAGAGAGACCAGTGCTGTTTTCACTCAGAATTTTCTGACCTCAGTGGTCATTTACAAGGTGCACACAACTCAATACTGGTGGTGACCCTTGAGCTACATCACTAAAATTGGAATTACAAACCACTTAAGTTGTTTGTGGGTAGTGTATGTATTTTTATTGTGAGGCTGGACTATGCTCTGGGTTTGTTGTAAACCCAAAGTAAGGCGCTTTGTTTCTGACTCACTTTGCTCTTGGGTTAACCTCATATCCATGGCAACAATGATGAAGTCACTTTCAGAAACAATACCAAGGAAATACTGACTGAGCCTACATCTTAAAGATAATTATAGTTAATGAAGCTGATTGTATGAGGGTTTTTTTTTTTTGCTGGGAAACCATACTGAGGGGAAAAGGGGCCCATAGAGTACTAATACTACTATCCGCTCCCAGATATTAGTTTATTCAGGCTGCTTTGAACAAGAGTTCAGTGTAGTCAGGAAGAAGTATATTGTTCTGAATATCCAAGTTTAACCTCAACTTTAATGTGCGGCAACCTTAAACGAAGTGAAAGCAAAAGAACGGATTCAGCTTGTGTTGGAGTAGCTTAACAAATCCACTGTCCAAACCTAATTTTCTCTGCAGTTTGGCACTCCCATCCTCCCATTATATAAGGCCTTTCTGAACGTTATGCAAGATATGATGCCTTCTTCTGTGAAGGATAAAAGTTCACCGTTTTAGTTGGGACAATCCAAACCACAGTTGTGTGAGGTTTTCCAAGGTGGGCCTAAGTTGTAGGTCTCGCGTGTCTCATTTATCTTGCTCAGTATCTTGCTCTAAATCCCTCAGGTTTGCAGATTAGGATGGATACATGAAATAAATTGAGGGAAGATCTGACCTAAGCCAAGCATGTTGGGTAAGCACATTCCATCTGTAGAGGGTGATGTCTTGCAAATGTCTGTATACTGTCCTTTTGCATCTGTCAAACTGTGGCCATTGCACTCCATCCATCTGAAAGTGCATTTAAGTCTCTTATGCTGATCGAGGTTACATTTATTTGATCAAAAATAAAGAAAAAATCATCATATTACATTTTTGGTAACATATATTTACATTTATGGTGTGATAAAATAGGTTATATAGTGGGTTAGTACATATAACATTTATTGGATCTATTTAGCTTAGTGTACTGCATTGTTTTGGCGCAGCGGATGATCGAATGGAATATTTCGTGTTCCGCAAACAGAAAAACCATGAAAAAAAAATGGGTTGTGCTGCTCAATTATATTTTTGGGAAACCATGCGTACAGTTTTTTTTCTGATTTTTTTGTAACAATGTAAGTCTTTACTGAAAGTCTTTACTTGTATGATGTGAGCAGTGTATAACGTGTTTTGATTATTCAGATTCTCCCCAGTTTGAGAGGGTCAGCTGAGATTAGTTGGGTACACAAGAGGACAGTGGACTGGATTAACTGATCTAAAGAAGTATAATGGCTTTAGCTAGCAGGCACTCTCCCACGTTCCCAGAGCGGCCACTTTCCATACCAGCATACCAGCCTCCAGTCATGCTACACATTGTCTGCTGTACTTGTCAGTCTGATCTCTTCACAATAACACAACCTGGCTCTTACGTACATGTGGGATCCTCCAACAAGAAGCCCACGCATTAGAGATGCCTATAGAGGGATCAAGAGAGCTGATCACTGGGAATTCTTGCCAGCTGTGAATGAGCTTACAACAAACCTTTTCTCTTCTCAGCTACTCTACATTCTCCACCGTGGGCAACATGTTCCACTTTCTAAAGCCACATTCATAGAGAATATTGCTGATGAATGTCTAATTGTGTGTGAGTAGCCATGCAGGATACCTTAAACCATCTGTATTTGTGTTAGGGTGAGAGAAATGGTTTCTTCGGTCTTCCACAATGTATGACAAACATTTCCATTCTGCTGACTTTTTTGGCTTTTTGGTCTAACTTCACTTCTGGAAAGTCTGCACACTTTCAGCACGCACGTGCAGACTGTTTGCAATCTCCCACCAAATTTGTGTCTCTTCTATGGCCGGTCAACAGCTTTGATAACTAAACACCTATTTATTTAGGATAGTAGTTTTATATGAATGAGATACTTTAGACCAAATAAATGTTACGCTCATCTTTCTTGCAATTCAGGTGCACTAATGTTTGGGGTTAGTATGATTTGTTAATAATATGATTGGTATTTTCCACAAAAACATTAAAGGGTGGGGGGGTCTAATGCTATTTCATGCAATCTGACTTATTTACGCTGTTAAAGAGTTGGATTCTCAAGCTAAACACGGCCAAAGTTTCAAAAAACAATGGTGGGGACCTATACCGGAAGTCATGTCGGTGCCAAATACACTCCTGTCAGGTTCACATATGTTTTCGGAATTTTTTCCGAGTATGGCCCCTGAGGATGTCCTAAAAAGGGCGGAATTCCTTTTATTGGGCACTCTCCCAGAAGAGCGGCGGCGCACAACACCAGAGCCGGAGCAAGAGCACACCCCCTCAACATGCTTAATTCGTTTACAGTTTTTCCAGTTAATTTTAATCAAGAAAGTGTTGTCCCTGTTTAATTTATGTTGATTCCACAGCTTGCAGAAACTATTGCTACGCAAAAAGCTGCATGTTCTTGTGACTCTTTACTCCACCCATGGCACGCCTTTTTTGTCGGAATACCGACAGCTGTAGCTGCCTTTTTTATAAAGCTGATAAAACCTAAAGGACGGAGATTGAAGAGAGTTGAAGGATGCAGACGAACTTCTATAGGTACCTCAAGATGCCATGAGGTTGGCAGAAACTGTGTGTTATGTCCCCTCTAAAATAATAAGAAATCTCTCTTGAGCACCAAATCAGCATATTGCAATGACTTGAAGGATCATGTGACACTTAAGACTGGGTCTTTGGTGGCTACACATAATCACTTTTCAGATTTTGAAATCCTCGAATTATCATCGTAAATATATTTTCACAAACATATAACATAACATTCTGTCACTGTATTTTTTTTTTAATAAATGCAGCCTTGGTGAGCATGATAGACTTTTTTTCAAAAACATTTAAAAATCTTACAGATATTTAAAGACTGACCTGATCTTGCAGCTCATAGAGTAATTATATGACAAGTAAAACTTAAAGCAGCTGCAATATTCTCTGTAAATATCAGAGTAATTAGATGCTTTTATAAGACAATGAACATCTGTCCTTTAGTATCTTTTGTAGGTGTTGATGTCCTTATTGTGTCCTTATTAGTTATTAGCAGGTTTGCCAATGTTTCCCTATTAAGGATCTTTGATTTCCTTTTATTGTGCCAGTTTCTTTTGGTGTGACTCTTTCCTTTATTTCCATCATTACAGGGATCCCCGTTCTGTACACAGGTCTTGGAATCATACAATC
>JADLZN010006061.1:0-105833 GCA_018155175.1 Sinocyclocheilus anophthalmus
CCCATGGCCGCCTGTTCCCCCCCCCCCCGCCCCCCCCCCCCTCCCCCCCCCCGCCCCAGGATCCAACTCCTTCCCCACCCCTGTCCGGGATGGGAGGGGGGAGTGGGGGAGGGTCCTCCCCCCCAACTGGACCCCCCCGCCATCCCTTTTGAACCGCCAAAAAAAAAAATTTATAAATTTGGTGTTTGTTTAAAAAAAGGAAAAAAAGTCGAAACGTGCCCCCCCATCCATTAAATCCCCGAAAAAAAACTCGTGTACTCCCCCACCAAACAATACTCCAGATCGCGGCCGGCCCCCAAATAATGTTTTGTTAAAAATTGCTCCCCCCCCATATGGGGGGTGGGAGGTGGGGATGGGGCGCCCGGGCCCTTTCAAAGGGCGCGGTTCTTTTGTTTTGTTAAGGTGGCAAAGGACAGCTGTGGGAAGAACCCTAAATTTTTCGTTCTGTTTTAGTGGTGGTATTTAAATAAAAAGATGAATAAATTTTAACAGGTGTCAAGTGAGGGGTGTTATCTTAGGGGGGGGGGATGATTCTTGTTATCCGTTGTGTACTTGGTATAGAGCAAAAAACAAAAGTATGCAGGGATTGTGTGTTGGGGAGGGGTTCTTCACCAAGGAGGCGGTTGCATAAATTGGGGGATGGAGCAGGAGGCCAAAGAATCGAAATGCCTTACATAGGCAATTCACCACACCCACCCCCCAAGTGGTTACAGAAATTTTCTTTTGTTGGGTTCCAAATTTTCAAGTAAATCCATTATTTTAAAAAAAAATAACAACACAAAAAAAAAATTAATAAATATTCAAAATGTTTTCTATTCTTATTTATAATAACATAATAAATAGAATAAAAATAAAAAATAATCTTCGCGGTCTAATCGGTTTTTTTTGAGAAAGTTGAATTCGATTTATCCTTTGTGTGTGTGGGATAATCCACACATAAAAACAATGTGACTTCTAACTACAGGAAACAAAGATTACTCCCAGTGTGTTTAAAAATTCAAAAAGAATAAGTAACACCAACACTGGAAGCCCACCCCAAAAAAAGAAAGGGGGGGGGCGGGGGGAGCAAGGGGGGAGAAAGGGGAAGGAATAGGGCGAGGGGCGGAGAGCCATATTGAGGAAGGTAATGGTGGTGGTAACCTGTATAGCAAAAATGAAAAATGGAAATGACGGAAACGTATATTTAGTAAAGAAGAAAGAAACCGTTCAGATCTTGGAAGAGGTGATCCAGCTGGACCGAAGATAAAAAACTGTTAGTGTGCGTAGGTTGGGGGGGGTGAACATTAATAAGAAATGGATATCACACATACGGGAAAAATGTATTTATGTTTTGTGTCAATTACGGGAGAAAAAGGGAAAAAAAAACCAATATAGAGACAACAAACACAACACCCAGCAATCTCAAGTAGTCATTTTAAAGATGCGAAATGGACAAATTCTCTTGTCTTTCAGCTATGTAATAGCATCAAATATGGAAAAAAAGTAGAAAGGGGGATAATAAAAAAGTTTGTAATTAAAGAAAATAAAATGGCGAAAAGGGGGGGGGGAATAAAATAACTGGGTTTGGGGGATAACATGGGTGTGGGGGGGAAGTAAAAAGTATATGCTAAAAACAGAAAAACATAGGGGTAACTTCAAGTGTTACTCCAAGCCCAATTCTTTACAATTTGGTAGCACATGACCAATTCAAAAATCTGGCATCGCATAAGAAAATGAGTGGCAGATTATAGAGGGGGGAGAATGAACACTTTTAAAGCTAGTAAAAACAACGTGTACTTCTTTGACCCAATGGTAATTTCTGATGTCGAAGGCAGTGAGGACTAATTACATTGTACTAAAAACTCTTAGTTCTCTAGTTCAAAATAGGGTTGGGAAGGAATACTAATCATCCAAGCAGTACTCGTCGGTCCGGATACTCTAAAGTTCAAGCTTCCGCGAAGGCAAGACGCAATTTTACAGTATCGTTAAATAACAACCGTGGTTTAATCATGCTCACCTTGCGGTTTATAGCTATGTTAACAAAATGATGTTACTAAACTAACATTGTAATAAATGATTAAAGTGACATATTGATTGGGTTGTGTTGCAATATGCTTATTGGTATAGCTATTTGATTCTTGATTAATTTACTTCAGATAACATAAACATAAATGGTATTAAATACTTTACAAATTAAGGATCTTTAACACGCTCGCATCTCGTAAAGAGGTGCAAATACGTTACCAAAACAAAACATAATTTAAGAATTAAGTTCATGATAAATCAATACGCTTAAGGTTTTTGTGTCACAAATGTCAAGCTATCAGTGTTTAAAAAAAAAAGTAGGAATGGGTCTACATATAAAATAATAAGAAAAAGCAAAATTTTATAGGCGTGGTATCAAACCTCCTTATTTATCGTGTCTTTTTGTTGTATCCCAACAAGAGGAAAATTCAAATCACACTATAGAAGGTATCGAGTGCTTATAAATTTTGCCTTTAAGTGAAAAAATTTTGATGTTGGGAAAAATCCGATCAGACCCCAATGAATAGAAGGTGTGGACCAAAAAGAACCGAATGCCTACTGGTATCTTTTCTAATAAAGGGAAATACTTCTATGAGTCATTCAAAATTACTATAGAATTACAAGACATTTATAGTATATAGGTAAAAATCAGTGGATTCAATTTTAATAAAATTTATTAAAAACAAGCCACTACAAACTAGCCATTCTCTCCCATACAAACGTCGTGGCATAAGAGAAAGGGGAAAAAACGAGAGAAAAAGGAAAGGGGGAGAAGCAAAGAGGGAAGAAAAGGGAAGGAGGATAGGTCACGGGGGGGACGCACGGTTACTCGCTAAAAAGCAGCCGAGGTGGTTGAACGTACGGTGGGGGTAAATAATTGAATAATCTTTCAACGGGCATAAGTACAAGAGGAAGAAATACGCTTCTAGTGTGGGGGACTGAGAATGCACGGGGGGAAAAACGGGGGGGAAGGGAGAGGGGGGGGGAAAAAGGAGGGAGAAAGAGGAAAGGAAGGAAAAAAAAAAAGCACGAAAGGGGGGGGGGGGAGCAAAAATCGGAAAGGAACGCCACAGGGGGGGGGTTCACCAGGGCAAACACCAAACCAAAAATGCAAATACCGAGACCGCAATAGATTGAATAAGAACGTAACATAAGGTATACGAGCAAAAAGGGGAAAAGAAACTGAAGAAAAAAAAGAATAACGAATAGTGGGGAAGAATGAAGAGGGTCGCTCAAAGACTGGCACACAGTGTAGAGAGGGGGGTGTAGTTGGATTTTATATTCCTTAATCACATCAACCACTCTTATCACGCCATCACCACCTGAACGTCTGCTTCTGGGTCGGTCCCTGTGCGATTTCATGTACCCCGAGATTTATGGATGGACGTATAACATCTCCCCAAACTCCGTGGTTTAAATAAACTTGACAAGATGTGGGAGGGGCTACCCGGCTGGTTTTGGTAACATCTGGGATTATCTGGGGCGTGTACAAATCAGACGGCGCGTCATGTAGAAGACGCTTGGCATTGGTGCGTATAGATAGAGTCATTCGGATTGATTACCATTTAGTATAATCACACATACCATGGTGATGCTAAATGGCTAGCATAGCAAAACCATGTTAATGTGTGGTTATTTTAGTTTAACTATTTTATTTATTTATTTGTAGTAAATCCATGTTTAATTTTCATAAATACAATACAATACAATACAATTTTATTTATATAGCACAGTTTAAAAACAACAAAACCGTGTTGATATCAAAGTGCTTTAATAACACAATTTACAACTTTAAACAACACCTAGTAACCACAATAGGCAAAATTGTGCAAAAATTACAACATTGAATATACAACCCCCAGGCTGTACAAGGGTGGGGGCAATTTCCTTTTTATTCCTGAACCAGACAATTTGGGTCAATGGGATAAATAAATGCATGCCAAACAAAAAGAAAATAAATAGGTCTTTAAGTTTTAGGTGATTTAAAAACGGATAAGGTGGGGCATTTTCTTAAATGTGAGAGGAGAGACGGCTATGTAAGAATTTTGATTACATTTGAAATGATTGCGTGGTTGTCCCAAAGTTTTGGGCCGACAACAGAAAAGCCACAGTCACCTCTCGTTTTTTGCGCAGCAGGTCAGAATTAGTAGATCTTAGCGATCTCGACAAAGTATGAGGCTGTAACAACTCTGTTAAGTACAGTGGGGCCAACTTGTGAAGAGATTTAATAAAAGTAGAATTTTAAAATAAATTCTGTACTTTACTGGAAGCCAATGAAGTGATATTAAAACCGGTGTAACAGTCTCATATTTGCACTTTCCAGTAAGAAGCCGAGCTGCTGCATTCTGGACCAACTGCAGACGAGAAACACAGGACTGAGGAACACAAACATACAGAGAATTACAGTAGTCAAGCCTGGATGACACTGTATGTTTGGCTATTTTCAAATCTTCTTTAAAAAACCTTTGGCGTACGATCACACCGGTGTGATCAGTCTTGGCTGGTCCCTGAAGCGTACGATCACACCGGTGTGATCAGTCTTGGCTGGTCCCTGAAGCGTACGATCACACCGGTGTGATCAGTCTTGGCTGGTCCCTGAAGCGTACGAGAACAACCGTGTGATCAGTCTTTGGCTGTCCCCTGAAGGCCCCCCGTACGAACACACCGGTGTGATCATCTTGGCGGGTCCTGAGCGTACAACACACCCGGTGTTATCATCTTTGGCTGTGTCCTGCAGCGTACATAACCCGGTGTGATCAATCTTGGGCTGTCCCTGACGCTCGTACGAACACACCGGTGGTGTACATCAGGTCTTGGCTGGTTCCCTGAAGCGAACGAACACGTGAAGAAACACCGGTGTGATCAGTCGTGGCTGGTCCCTGAAGCGTACGAACACACCAGTGTGATCAGTCTTGGCTGGTCCATGAAGCGTACGATCACACCGGTGTGATTAGAACTTTCTCTTTGGGCTGGGGTCCCTGAAGCGTACGATAACACCGGTGTGATCAGTCTTGGCTGGTCTCTGGAGCGTACGATCACACCGGTGTGTTCAGTCTTGGCTGGTTCCTGAAGCGTACGAACACACCGGTGTGATCAGTCTTGGCTGGTCCCTGAAGCGTACGAACACACCGGTGTGATCAGTCTTGGCTGGTCCCTGAAGCGTACGATCATACCGGTGTGATCAGTCTTTGCTGGTCCCTGAAGCGTACGATCGCATCGGTGTGATCGGTCTTGGCTGGTCCCTGGAGCGTACGATCACACTGGTGTGATCAGTCTTGGCTCGTCCCTGAAGCGTACGATCACACCGGTGTGATCAGTCTTGGCTGGTCCCTGAAGCGTACGATCACACCGGTGTGATTAGAACTTTCTCTGTGTCACGTCATCAACTGCTGAATTCAAATCTGCTTTCCCGCTTTGATTGGCACTGATCCAGAGACGGACGCCTGCAGTGTGTTTAAGCATGTTTATTTAATTTTTTTATACATTTTAAATTACATTACATAGTCACACAAATAGTAGGAAAAACTATATGTATTTTGTAATCTAACACTGATCTCTACAACGGAGGCAAAATAACCTTTCAAACATAACGCAAGGTTTTATTCACATTAGGGTGACCATACGTGCCACCAGGACGCGTCCTGGCCAGGATTTCTATCTTGCCTAAAATATCTAGGTTTTGGCTTTGTTTGCGTGTGCAGACCGATCGGTGTATGACATCAAAATACCTCGAGAGCATTTTGAAAGCATAAGGAACCGTCTGTATGGTATTTTGATGTCATACACCGATCGGTCTGCACACGCAAACAAAGCCAAAACCTAGATATTTTAGGCAGTATAGAAATCCTGGCCAGGACGCGTCCTGGGAAAATGGCACGTATGCTCACCCTGATTTAAATCAAACACTTCATGTTTAGATATAGCTATGTCTATTCCTCTGCCAGTTTGCCAGCAACTTACATGTTTTTCGGGAGGAGTGGGTGATCTTGTGCGTTGTAAATCCAGGCAGCTTCTACTCTGACAGATAACTTACCGATCAACTAACAGGAGTTGACTTGCATATATTTAACTGTCCTAATGCCAAACATTTAACAATGTATTTAAAACGTTTGTAAATATTTTGTATAAAAAATAAAAAACAAAGATATAAAACAGGCATGCATTGTAGTCTTTTGTTCCCGCCAGGGAGTGACTTCAAGCTGACGTCACTTTTACCTCACACTGGCCTCGCCTTATCTGATAAACAAAGTTACATAAATTCAAAACAGTTTGTCATTATTTAAATAAGTAAAAATGTCTGACAATCATTTTAAAAGAAGAAAATTCACAAACGAGGAAATTGGGGAGATTTTTTTTTAAATTCTGATGAGGATTTTGACTGTGAGGCAGACAGTGACAGCGATGAAGACCTTCCCTCAAACCTTGAAGCTCTTGACAGAACTGAAGATGAAGAGACTTCCACAACGCCCACCCATGTTTTTGCTGAGGCAGACAGGATAAACTCATCATCCTGGAAGGTAACAAACCTTTTTAATCCTCCAGGCCCAGGGGATTTCGATGGCCAACTGTGTGGAGTGCAAAATCCTCCAGAATCCCCCAGTGAGGTCAACCGTTTTAAAATGTTCCTCACAGAAGATGTTGTCGGAGAAATTGTTGAGGAAACAAACCGCTATGCCTCAGAAATACAAGAAGGAGAGATGAAAGGGAAAATGGTTAAATGGGCTCCTACAAGCATCCCTGAAATGTACACATTTCTGGCATCAGTTCTTCTAATGGGGATGGTCAAAAAACCGTCACTCCGTGATTATTGGAGCACAGCCTCCATGCTCTTGACACCATTCTTCCGGTCTTTGTTTTCACAGGACCGCTTTCTCATACTCCTCCGCTGCCTTCACTTTGCAAACAACACAACAGAAATTTTAAATGACCCTCTGAAAAAAATCAGAAAAGTATTCAGTACTCTCACCTCCTCCTTTCGTCGCATCTTTGTGCCATACAGAGATCTCTGCGTGGATGAGTCCCTGATGAAGTGGAAAGGCAGGCTGGCATTTCGTCAGTTCATTCCATCTAAAAGACACAGATCTGGGGTTACATTTTTTGTTTTGTGTGATGTGCTCTCTGGCTACGTGCAGGACATGATCATCTACTCCGGATCTACCAGTGACACCCAACAATACCAAGGGCTTGGAATTTGTCTGGGTCTGTTGTAATGACAATGCTAGCACCTTACCTTAAAAAGGGTCATGTCCTTTATGTGGACAACTGGTACAGCAGTCCCACACTTTTCCAGCACCTCCTGTCTCTTGGCACTGGAGCCTATGGGACTGTGTGTGCAAACAGGAAAGGGATGCCAACGTTCACCTGTAAAATGACAAAAGGAGAAATAGAATTAAGAGAAAATGGATCACAGTTGGCAGTCAAATGGCATGACAAGAGGGATGTTCATGTCTTTACCACAGTCCACCCAACAGGAATGGCAGCCACAGGCAAGCTTGATCACATCACTGGGCATCCAAAGATGAAGCCAGTGTGTGTGCTAGCATACAACAAAAAAATGGGGGCTGTTGACAAAGCTGACATGATGACTGGTTTTCTTGAGTGCGCCAGAAAGACCACCAAGTGGTACAAGAAGGTTTTCTTTCACCTACTTGATACGGTTGTACTCAACAGCCAAATAGTGTACCGGCAACTTACTGGTGAGAAATTTACACAAATCATCAAAGAATAACTATAAACAAGATCAAATTGATTAAACTGTCAATTACTGTAAAGTAAACTGTAATGAACAAATCCAAAATAATAACCTAAATATACTGTCACATAGCCTAAGATTATATCCTCCTCCTTACTCTTCCCATTGATGTGCTCTACTATCAATAGGGAAGGAAATCACCTCCATGCAATTCAGGATGAACCTAATGAGAGGGCTGCTGAAGGAGCACAGCACATCCCGATGTCCATCCAAAGGGGGCCATCCTGCTTTGGACACTCCTCTGCGCCTTACAGCCAGGCATTTTCCATCTGAAGTACCTCAGACCACTTCCCAGGGCAGCCAGGCGACACTGCAAGGTCTGCCTCTCCAGTACACGCAAGAGCAAGCAGAGGCGCCTCACCAAATACATGTGTGGGCCGTGCAACACTCCCTTGTGTGCTGCCCCATGTTTTGAGGAGTACCACACACTGAAGCATTATTGAGCCTGTAAAAAAATAAGAAAAGAAAAGTTTGTGAAGAGTTTTACTTTTTTTATTTGTATTTATGAACATTTCCATTATTCATAATTACACTTGTATATTTTTTGTAAATTTTGTAAATGTTAAACAAAAAACATCGACTATACTTTACAAACAACAAAAATTCTAGATTGAAATAAATGTAATAACATCTATGAAATGTGTACATTTTGTGATTTACGTATAAACTACAGGAATTCTAGACTGAAAGAAATGTAAAAAAAAAAATAATCTATGAAATTTGTATATTTTGATTTATAAACTACAGGAATTATAGATTGAAAGAAATGTAATAAAACATCTATGAAATTTGTACATTTTGTGATTTACAAACTAAAGGATATCTAGATCGAAAGAAATGTAATACAACATTGGATTTCTTTTTAACAAATGTCATATGTTTAATGGTATGAATAATGCTAAACTTATACTACACATACTTTTTAGTAACAAAGCAGATAACAGCTATATTTACATTTACATTTCCCTAAACATCAACAAAATTTGAGCAAGCTAATTGTAAGTGAGGTATATGACTTTAACATTAAGGTGATTCGATTGAATTCAGCGAGTAAACGTGCGAGAAAATTCAAAGCCATGGAAAAAATTACTAAACAAACACGCCAACCAACAGTTTATTATAGATTGATTTAACAGTTTATTATAAAATCAAGCTAAACGTGTCCTTGACTACTAACCTGCATGCAATCATCCATCCGGGGCGCCATTGTAACTGCGATGTATCACGTGGCAAGGCTGATGTGTTGCCATGAAAATTAGAATGTGATTCAGAAATAATAACGGCCGCCTGAAAAAAATGAATTCAGTTTTACTTTGAGGCACAAAAAATTTGTTGCAAACCAAAGTTTCAGTTCCTTCAGGCAATCCAAAATGGGCTTTATGGCATGCTTATTACCACGCTTTAAGGGGATGTAAATTTGGGTGTCATCTGCATACAGATGGAAAGAGACCCCATGCTTGTTAAAAATAAACCCTAAAGGAAGCATATAAAGTAAGAACAATACCGGACCAAGAATCGATCCTTGAGGTACACTAGATCTTAAAAGCATCTCAGAGGAGGAATGATGCCCAATGTTGACGACATGTCTCCTGTTAGTAAGATATGACCTAAACCACTGTAATACTGTGCCCCGTAAACCAACACATGCCTCAAGACGAGATATAAGAATATCATGGTTGACCAGATCAAAGGCAGAGCTAAGGTCTAACAAGACCAGAGCCATAGACTGGCCAGAATCTGTAGTCACCATGACATCATTTAGAACTCTTAACAAATAAAATTGAAGTTGATTTAAGAGGGGGGAGTCGTGGCCTAATGGTTAGAGAGTCGGACTCGTAACCCAAAGGTTGCAGGTTCGAGTCTCGTACCGGCAGGGATTGTAGGTGGGGGGAGTGAATGTACAGCGCTCTCTCCTACTTTCAATACCATGACTGAGGTGCCCTTTAGCAAGGCACCGAACCCCCAACTGCTACCCGGGCGCCGCAGCAAAAAATGGCTGCCCACTGCTCCGGGGGGTGTTCACGTGTGTGTGTGTGGTGTGTGTGTTGTTCCTGCTGTGTGTGTGCACTTTGGATGGGTAAATGCAGAGCACTAATTCTGAGTATGAGTCACTTTATAGAGAATTTCCCCTAGAATAAAGGTTTCTCTAAAGGTACATAAGGAATTTAAAACATTATGTAATTGAGTGCAGAAATGAATGTGAGTAATCTTACCAGACGCTGATATTACAATAGCCAGTCTTAACAGTTTACGTGATCTGGCTCTTGATTTTTGTTATTTTTTTTTTATTTCTTTGCCGGGAGGCAAATATATGAAACATGCACGCAGTAAGAGCATCTATGGTAATTCACGTTGGCCAAAACACAAGGAAATGCATTGTGAAAAAAATAATGCCGGCAATCACAGACATTCGCATTTGGACTGGATTAGTTTTCTCAGAGGATCACGGAATTTGCTGAAAAACAGGTAATTTGCTCTGGAATTATTACAGCGGGTGTGTGAGAAAAACACTGACGTGGCAGATTCGGACGGGATTAAAATCACCAAGTACATCTGTGAAACACGCATTTTTCTAACAACCCCCTGTAAAACTAGTCCTGTCCGAATAGGGATTTAGCCCATGTTTTACTCAACCTCAAAGCATCCTAGGTGTATATGACTTTCTTCTTTCAGACGAATCCAATCGGTGTTATATTAAAAAGTAGAGATGCACCGATTGCAATTTTCTTGGCCGATTCCGATTTCCGATTTTTTTTTGGTAGTGTGATCTGCCGATATTGATTTTTGCCGATTCCGATTTTCTTTCTAAGAACTATAATTGACAGCATATACAAACAAAAATCTACTTTTCTTCAACACAAAATTGTATTTTCATAAAAAAACACAAGTAAAAAGTCTAATAAAATAAGAACAATTAAAAAAATGGCAAACAGCAGCACAAATAAATGCAATAGAATAAAGACAGCTATGAAACTAAATTTTTCAGGTTCGTTATAAAATGTATTCAGTCAAGAGCAGAAAATTATTTCCTTTGTCTTTTGTTCTTTGATTAACATGACAGACAGCAGCAGCATAAATATTGGACTGCGGTCCCTTTAAGAGTTTATCCACGGACCCAATATACTGTTACACAACATGCGTTCTATTTCTCAACTATTTATCGTTCCAACTGGATACTCGCCAAAACGGGCATTTTGACATTATTTTTTATATATTTGAACGTTTTAGCCACTCATTTTGGTATTTGTGGCTCACAAGCTGTTTGAGACTGAGTGCGGATTGTGCGCTCCACTAATATAGATCAGTGGTGCAACGCGTGTTTGGTATAAGCGCGAAACCTGCGGGAATGACTAAAATATTGTGCAATAAAAGAACTATTTAACCAGAGCGAATGAGACGTGTGTGAGAGAGAAGGGGTCGTCGGAGAGAAGAGAGCGAGAATGCGCGGCTGACGTTATTGCCTGTGCCGCTGGTAACAAAACGGAATCGGCTCGAAATCGGAAAGAAGTGAGACTGACCGGCTGATCACCGATCCGGGCCGATCACGAGGAAAATCGGCCGATTCCAATCCCTGGCCGATCAATCGGTGCATCTCTATTAAAAAGTATCCTGGCTCTTCCAAACGTTAGAATGGACTAGGTGGGGTGTTTTGATCAACAGTCAAAAGTATTTATTGGTTAAAGGGGTCATAATATGCTATTTTAAAGATCATTATTTTGTGTATTTAGTGTAACAGAATATGTTAACATGCTTTAATATTCAAAAAATATATTTTTCAAATACTGTACATTATTGAAGTTCCTCTAAGCCCCGCCTCTCTCAAATGCTTAGTTTTCAACAAAGCCCCCTCCTTTTACAAGTGCAGTCTGCTCTGATTGGCCAGCTGACCCAGTGCATTGTGATTGGCCGAACACCACAAGCACGCGTCAAAAATATAACACCCCTTTCCATAATCGCAAGCTTCAAAATAAATGTAAAAACAGTAAATAATGTCCTTAGTTTTACCTCATTTCAATCCCGAAAGGGGAACATAGTCTCGTGACAGACACAGTGATGAATCTGGTATGTTTTTGCAGTACACAAGCCACGATTAAGAAAGCAGACTCCACTGTGATCACGCACGCACACACACGGCACGATACACTACATGGCGCCAAAAATTCGCATTTGAACAATCAATAGCAAATACTTTTAAGAAAACATACTTAACAGTAGCTGATTCAGAATAAGCGCCAGACTGTCATAGCAAAGTCGGAATTGACCCATTTTTTTTTTAGAAATAGCCTTTGCACAGCCAGCCTTGTACTCTTCTAGGTTCAAAAATCTGTCGTCCATAAAATGCGTTGCACAGATTTGAACATCTGGGTTGTGCCGTTCTGTTGTAAATAAATCTTAACCATACTTCCTAATGCACACTTCCGTCAGGCCATAAAGCTTTTTGCTTTTGCACTGAAACACAGCGTCTCACTGACATGCTGCTTCAACACTACTGCTGTTCCTGAAACCACACCTTCTTTCTTTGCATGAACATTTGTTTATGTAATTCATTAACATGAATTACTAAAAAAAAAGAACTAACATTCTTACATAACTCATACTCCAGAACGCTGACGGAAGACGCGCTTGTGTCATGTGAATGTTAAAACCATATCTATGCCGTACTGGTGAAACTGAAAAGGAAATGAATTTTCCTGAGGGAAAGTTACAGATGCAAAGTAAGAGCAAGTATCTATGCGGTCTCGTATCCTGGTGATTGACGAGGGTGATGATGGGTTGAACATGTCCACGGAGTTATTAAATGGTGGAGGTTTAAAAAATTCTTAAGTCTTAAAAGTGTTCCCTTCTCACCTATCTCATTTATCCAGTGACCAGCAGCAGGATATAACCGAGTTGGTGAAAAGTTTCCCTGACCTGTTTAGGGATGTTCCGTCTGGTACCTCTGTCATCCGGTAAACGGGAGATCATGAAGCATGAAGTGGAATATCTAGTCCAGAATGGGTTTGCTAAAAAGAGTAATAGCCCTTGGAGTTCACCTTATGTTTTGGTGCCTAAAGCTGATGGGTCATTTCGTTTTTGCACTTATTTCCGAAAAGTGAATTCTGTTACTGTACCAGATGCATTTCCACTGCCGCGTATAGTAACCTCGGCACGGCTCACTACATACAAACCCCTGTTAGGTTTAGCCAGAAAGGGGGATGCAGCATAAAGAGGACACGTAAATCCAAATGCCAGGCGAAAAGATTTATTTAAATAACAGAACGGAACATAACACAAATGGAAAACACGTATCCAAACGAAGAAAACTCAAATTAATATAGAATAACTGGCAAAGGATAATATACTTCCCCAAACCACAGAGCAACTCCAAAGTATAAAGTCAACAAAAGAAAAACAAACCCAAAATTTAAGAATTAAGAAAAGGGGTAATAAAGCTTGTTTGCTGGTGGATCTCCTTCCCTTCCATGCTCCACTTCAGCATCCTTTATATAGCTAGTAATCACTCATTCCATGAGACACAGGTGCACCGGGGCGGACCTAAACAATCAGACTCAAAGAGAAAGATTAGGGGAGACATGACGCCACATGAAGGAAGATACACTCAAGGCATAGGCTGTAACACCACTCCTACCTAAAACGGCTCGATCTAACACGCCCCCCCACATGGCTACGTCACGATGTGGGAAGATTTGCCACTAACACCGCCAATGTTCACGCAAAGCAAAGAAAGAAGGCGTAACTTTTATTCTCGCTGTAGTATTGTTGCTGCCGCCGCCACCAAGTCATGAAGGCGCTGTTTTTCGTTGTGAAAGCGAAACTAACGTTACTTTGTTTGGACTTCCAAAAGTACAAACAGAAAATAGTTATTTAAGTAAGGGATAATCAACGGTTAGCCGTGCGTTAAAGGATTTTAAATGCACGACGCAAAGCGTCTCTCTGTACAAACAATTACTTCAAAAACAGCGATTTTACCATCTCGTTGCTGAGGAATATAATGTAGCGATCTAGTATCTAGGCTATTTTATTTATGAAAATCACGGGGAAGAGTTGACAAGTTTGTGTGTGTGTGCAGCGCAATCAGCGAACTCTGACCTCTCTCTCTTTCTCTGTGTGTGTGCGAGCGAGTGATGCGTGTTGGTTAGTGTGCATCAATTAAAGCAGGACATTAATATAGAACGGTGATTTAACTGACTTGGAACTACCTGTGCATTAAATGGTTTTACTGCATACCTGCCGGCCAGTCAGAATCCAGTATTCAGACAGACCATGGAATAAGTTGTATTTACAACACTGTTCCGGAACAGTTCAACCCAAATATTCAGATGTGTGCAGCGCATTTTGCAGAGGACGAGGACTGTTTCCTGGGAGAGTAGCCTGCAATGCCGGTGTCTGTTTCTATAAAGTGGGGCAGTTCCACCTTTGCAAGGACACTTCATTCCTACAACTGTTACTTCGTTACTACAACTTCTTATTTGTGGCCCACTGCCCATGTTTCATTAATTTTGTTCCTTAAATAACCCATGATTTAACTAAAATGAGGGAACAAATCGAACGAATTCTTAATTCATGGCCATGAAATCTTTCATTTTCCTTCCCGCATGTTTATCACAGTAAGAGATGCGAAAACGGTGATAAAAAGTGAACGACAATAAAATAAACCTGCAAAATTAGAGGGTTAGACGGTGAGGATTTAGGAAAAGAAACAATGACTAAATATGATTGAATTTGTGGAAATTCGTGACCAACCGGCAAACCAGAGTAAAGCCGCGTAAATGTAGGCTATATGGGCTCAAACGGCATCCAAAAGCATGGTCGCGATGTAAGATTTTCCAGCTAACCAATTATTCCTCTAATAAACAAAGCTTTTACACCACACTTGTCATAATCAGAGCCCATAATTTGTAAATAAATAATTGCTGGATTCAAAACAGCAATTAAATGGCGCTGTGACCGACACTTGACAATACGTTTTCCCAGCATTCAATGCTGTCACTAAACGGTGATGCCACAACTAGAGCATCGTTCACAAGTTTCTGCAGGACCGAACTAGCCTAGGCACAAGTTTTCAAAATGGGATGCTAAAGGGAAAAATGGATAGCCTATGTAATAGATTATCGATTACAAGTTACCCTATTTAAAATGTAATAGTAGTGTAACTTTTTCAATTACTTTATTAAAGTAATGTAACTGATTACTATTACTTTTTGATTACTTTTCTAAATTTCTAATGAATGTTTATTTGCAACTGTTAATCATTTTCAAACATTTACACCATGCAGGGTTAACCTTACAGTAGTGCTCAACACTGTTAGACTTTCAAGAGCCTTCATCACTTGAATTAAGATGATCAGATTTGAACACCTCCACCACAAAATTACCCTTTAGTACCGCCTTTTACATTGAGATTGATCTGAAGTTCAATGCAGATTTAAAATCATAAGAAAGAGTTTATTTTTTTGAAACCAAATCTTTGCATAACTACAGGAAACACTGCATCTAACAATGGTTTGTAAAAAATAGTTTTAAAAATAATAATAAATAAAAGCATATACATCAACTCAAATACGGTTATCTAATAAGCATGTGTCCTATTCTGTGTCCTAAACTCTTGAAACATTGGTGTCTCTTTGTATATGATATGAAGATAGTTTTCTCAAAATAAGTAAAATGCTCATGAAGTGACTCAGAGCAGTTCTAGAGATTATGTTTATGTGTTCATGTACTCATATATTTAGGCGGCAGAGGCTGAAAACACCACGAGCTTCAGTAGGCCTATGTGTAGTAAATGAAACCGCATGTCTGAGCCATTAATTTCCACGAGGGGCGGACTGGGAAAAAAATTATTTCAGGCTGGGAAATCTCACACTCATACACCCACAACTAATTCTGAAACATGGACAACCCTATTTTTTGTATGGACCTCACATCAAAAAGGTTTAAATTCTTAGGTTGTGGACATGCAAAATAATTAAAAGTTCTCTCCTGAACTGCACCTTCACTTCCATTTTTCTTTTCAGTCTCTTTATTTTGCCCTGATATCTCTCTCTCTCTCATGACTTTAATACTCAAGATTTAACAAAACTATACTTTCTAAATTGCATACATGTCAAAATTATACATCCTACAATATCTTTATAGAACAATCCTAATATGAGAAAAAAATAAAAAAAAGAGAAAAAAAAAAAAAAAAAAATTTATTTTTTTTTTGTAAAAAACATGAGTCATGTTTTTTCCTTACAAAAATTAACCATGCTTTTATTATAGTAAAAGTACAATAACCATGTTTTTTTTTGGCAAATGAATTACCATTTGTATTTATTTTTACTACAAATTCCATGGTTAAACTATGGTTAGTGTAGCAAAAACCATGGTTAATTTGTGGTTACCATGGTTTAACAATAGTAACCATTGTCTTTGGATTTATAGTAAAATCATCGTTAATTTTCATAAGGGTTGTTTGTTGGGGGGGGGGGGGGTTTGTCTGTCCTAGCTCCCCCTAAACCCAGGGGCGATTCTATGATTTTCATTGTAGGGGGCTCAGCCCCCAATGAGGGTAATAATAAAAAATAATAATAAATATATAAATAAAAAAAATGTTTGACTAATAGGGATGGTTTACTAAACTTATTGCAGTATTCCACTGTATTGCATAGATGTATAACATTTGAGTAATGAATAAGCCTTCCTGATCTCACACACTCACACACCTGTTTACTGTACACACACACACGATTTTACTGTTTGCATTTCTAGTACATCCCTCTTTCCTTAGCTCAAGTATGCATACCTCTTTGCCACATGCACTGGAAAATCTATTACATTGAAAGTTAGATTTTCAAATGAAAATGGCAACGTGATCGTTTCATAAAGTATGCGGTTTCATTTTTGCTGGAGGAAACAGCTGTGGTGTGATGAGGGTTGAACGCAGCGAAAACTTTACAGTAGATTGGAAACCGATTGCTCCCTCTTGACCTTTTGTAAACTGTATTTATGACAAGAACTGCACAGATACAGATATTATAACAATCTATCGATAAACACACACCTTGCCCTCTGTTTCTCGCTCTGGCCACGCAAGACGGGGAGGAGCCGGCAAGTCATCCCCCTAAAAGTGGCCTAGCAACGCCCCTGCCTAAACCTATTATAAAATATGATGATTTGTCTGCTGAATTACTACTGTAACATTACAATAGATAATTATGATGTCCCTTTATACAGTATTTTAAGTGATGACTGATGAGCAATGGGCTGCTGCTGCTTAACTAAGTAAACAAAGACAAAACTGCAATAGCATATTTACAGATGAAACTGACCTGCACTTGAAACCCTGAACAGTAGTTTTGCTTCTCTGCTCCACCTGTGTGCTTCCACAGTCCTCTCCATTCTCTGTCTCGCATTGATTACTCTGATCCAAACCGAGCCGAAGCATTGCCTGTCACGACTAACCGATTCATGATTTATTAGAGATTTAATTATCGAATGGCGAATTCGGAAATAATCACTTTAGTACATTCGGCAGGCAATTATACAATAATAATATTAAAATAGCGGGCCAAATCGGCTGCCAGGCCACCGGGAATTGTCCCGGTTCTCCAAATGGCCAGTCCGCACCTGATTTCCACAGACACGCAGAACGTGCAGGATTCATATATTGTCTTTTTGCGGCTTAATATTCACAGACACTAGTCCATATCGCGTTTTGATTCAAGTGTACTGACCTACTTTTGATTTATTCGTCCAAAATGTGGCATATTCCATCCGCATTAGGCTATAGGAAATAGTCTGTGTTTTCTGCATCGCGCAAATTATAGGGCCGTATGTCACAGAGTGCAATTTGGGAAAGAAATCAATTAAATCTGTATGTGGATGTGTGTAAATATTCAAATGTAATCTCCTTTGTAATCGTTAACATTTTCATATGTAACTGTAATTTAATTACACATTTTTTCTTAGTAACTGTAACTGATTTATTTTGTAATTAAATTACGCAACGCCGTTACATGTAACTAGTTACTCCCCAACACTGTGTAAGTAATAGGCATAAAAATAAATTGATTAATTAAGCTAACAGATTTAAAACAGAAGTGTGGCGCGGTGCTCCATAAACAAGTTCACGGAAAGGAAAGGATGACAACGTGCATTCTGTTTGTTTGCTTTATTTTACGAAAGCACAAATCTTCTGAAGATATGACAACACTTTAAGTTATTTACAGTTACATACAAGTCTTATGTAGGCTACATATTCATACACTTTTTATCCTACTTTTTTCAGATTATATAAAAACATTTGAACCCAATCATAACGTATCTCTAACTTAACTTGTGAAATTAAAATGAAAACTCTTCTATTCTAGGAACAATCTAGAAGGCAGAAAAAATCTCACGAGTCAATCTCAGTAAAATATAATTTTAATGGTTACAAATTCTTAGTAATATTGATCATGCCATTTTTATTTTACATTTATATTTACATAAGTAATTAAAACATGTTTTTACATTATTTTAATCAAAATAAGTTAAGCAATTCTTAACTTTTTAAAATAAATTAAGCTCATGTTTTTTAGTTTAATTTAATTTATATTGAAATTACATATACAGCTAAGTTACAGTGGAGAAATTTCAACAGTGTTAGAGGTGCAATAACAAACCTTCTGAATGATAACCTAAAAAGCTTTTTTTTCTGGTAATGATTTCTATACTGTCTAATAATTGGTGACTGTTACTCAAAAGACAACAAGAATAAACCTATAGGGAAAAGGAGAATTCTTTACATCACTTGAATGAGTTTGAAGAACATAGACGTATATACTTAGAGTAAAAAGGGGTAACATTGTGGTATATAATTTTGACCTGTTAGACTATACTGTATCAATATGTCAGCTGATCAGTATGCTTTATAAAATAGAAAGAAGAGGAGCTCAATATCACACTTTATTAAACATTTATAGTCAGTTATTATGAAAGAGTGGTAACATTTTGATACCTAGGCCTATATGAAATTTTACTTGTCAGATTCAGTGACCCTAGCCAAATGCAATCATAAGCATTTCTAAGGAACAGTAGGAACTGTAGATCTCCAGCATCATTGGGTAATTACGGGAACTAGAATTAAGAATAAAGATAAGATCTACATTTATCAGATAATCAGAATAGGTTATACAAGAGCTAAAACGGAAACCATTCTTAGTAGTAGACTAACACATTAGCAGACAGCAGCAGCATTAATATTTCCTTTCTTTTCTATAAGCATTTAAATGCTTGTGACAATATCTAGCTTGTTTTCTTTAGTCTTAAGACATGAAACATGTTTTACAGCACCGCTCGTCTCCTCTGACGCTGATCATTCGGCTTCAGCGTCTGGTCTAACGTGCGCGCTCCCGCACAAACATTTGCTGAACAGCGACCCCGGTCACAGTTTTCAGTAGGTCACCAATTTCGGCACAACACCGGGACCTGATGAAGGTGCTGTGTGTCACGAATCCGGTCTATGAACTTTCCTTTCACTCACCACTAGAGGTCACCCGCTCACTACATGGACTTTCACACTACACAGACTGTTACACATCACCCTGGACTACTTTTCCCATGTTCCATTGCACTGATTGCACACAGCTGTAACCAATCACACGCTCACCTGAAAGCTGTTACACACACTATATAACATCCACCCAGATCCTGCTCAAGTCGCCGAGTACTGTCTGCATTTATTACTCTCCTAGTGATAGCACTTTACGGAGCCAGTTCCAGTTTTGCTAGCTTAGTCATAGTCTCGCCTTGCCTGTTTTCCTGTGTTCAGGTTCTTGCCTGTGTTTTCGGATTAACCCTTTTCTTGCTGTTTCTGACTCTGTTTGCCCCTGCCTTGACCTTTGCCTTCTACCTGGATTTATCTCTCGCCTTGCCTTCCCTTTTGGATTATTGTTCCGCGTCGATCGACCCACGCCTGTTTACTGGACTGCTCTTGTGTTTTGTTCGTACCATACCTGTTTGCTGGTGTTTCGACCCTGCCTGTGTTTGTGACCACGTCTTTTAATAAAAAGCTTGCATTTGGATCCGCACGTCTCATGTCTTGTCAGCCCTGTAACAGAATACACGGCCCTACAAGGATCCAGCAGCTTTTCACGCGGACACTGGCCAGGTATGGCTATGGCAAGACTATTATTAGCCCTCAAGCAGGGCACGTGAATGCTCAAGGACAAGAGTATTTAGATCTTAGATCAGATCTTATTTCTCTGATCTGCCAGACTGTGTCCTGATAGACTTTTTCTGCGAGGGCATTAATCAGCCATTAAAGTCAAAGCTCATTCGAGAGGGTCTGCGTTCGTCACTCGTTCAGTTATGGATTATGCTTTGTTGACTGTTGACTCTTCGTTTACTGTGGGTGTCATGGAGGAAGAACGCGACACCGCTTCCGCTCGCAAAATGGCAGCACAACCTTGCCTTGTTAATGTCAAGCTACCACTCCTGAATCACGAGATCTTTCATGATGCTAGTTAGTCACGGTTGTTTCATGATGAATTCGGTCACAGTTGATCGTCATGAGTCAAGTCAAGTCACAGTTGATCCTCATGAGTCAAGTCAAGTCACAGTTGATCTTTATGAGTTCAGTCAAGTCACAGTTGATTGTCATGAGTCAAGTCTAGTCACAGCTGATCTGCATGAGACAAGTCAAGTCACAACTGATCTTCATGAGCCAAGTCAAGTCACAGCTTCCATTCCTGAGTCCCGTCACGTCCAACTATCTTCATTGAGTCAGTCAGTCCGCTGATCTGTCAGAGCCTCGTTACGTCTCAGCTGTTCGTCCAGAGCCTTGTCACGTCTCAGCTGTTCGTCCATAGTCACGTCACGTCACAGCTGATCTTGTAGAGTCTTGCCACGTCTCAGCTGTTCATCCAGAGTCTTGTCACGTCTCAGCAGTTCGTCCAGAGTCACGTCATGTCTCAGCTATTCATCCAGAGTCTCGCTACGTCTCAGCTATTCATTCAGATTCACGTCGCATCACAGCTGATCCTCCAGAGTCATGTCACGTCCTGTCTGTTTCACCCAGATTATCAAGGTCAGTCCTTTCGGTATCCCAGTCTGGTATCCAGTTTGAGGGATGCACCGCTGGTGTCTGCACATGCAGCTGGTATCCCCAAACCTACTCATTTGAACCGTCCTGTTTCTGAACTGATTCCCCTGTTTGAAGCGCTTCCCATGATGGGGTTCGCTTTTTGGGGTGTTTGGGCTGCATACACTACCACAGAACTTCCGGAGATGGTGGTGCTCGCTCCAGGTCCTCCAGAGGTGGCGGCTGAGGCTGCAGAACCCTCCGAGGCGGTGGCGCTCGCTTTGGCTCCTGGTATGGTGGTGGCACCCAACAATACATTTTCAGTCTGTCCTGTCACGGTCAAAGGGACCGTTGCTGAACTCTGTACCTGTCCTGTTAAGGAGAATGTTAATGAACTCTCCCTGTTTCCTGATGGTATTGCTGTAGAACCTCCAGAGGTGGCGGCATCCGCTGCAGAACCTCCAGAGGTGTCAGTTGTATCCACTTGTGAACTTCCTGTTTGTCCTGTCACTGCTATGGAGGCCGTCTGTGAACTCTCTGCCTGTCCTGTCACGGCTATGGAGGCCGTCTGTGAACTCTCTGCCTGTCCTGTCACGGCTATGGAGGCCGTCTGTGAACTCTCTGCCTGTCCTGTCAAGGCTACGGAGGCCACTTATGAACTTTTATCCTGCTCTGAACCGGCCGAGGAGGCCATCTCTGAACTCTCGCCATGTTCTGAAATAGCCTTGGTGGCTGATTGTGAACATTCTGTCTGTCTCGTCTCAACTAAGGTGTCTGATTTCGAACTGTCTGTCTTGCCCGTTTCTGTCAAGGAATTTAAACCTGAGCTGTCTGTCTGTCCTAATGCTTCTGTAGAGTCTGAATTTGAATTATCTGTTGGTCCCGATTTAATCAAGTCTGATGTTGAACCATCCATCCGCTGACATGAGTGACAGCGGCCGTTGGCGACTGGATGGGGCGTGTCCAGCAACGCGACAATGTTCAGAATCCTTCAACTTTATGCAAATGAAGAGCAACTTTCGGGAGCGACAGCCAATAGGAAAGAAGACGGTAGAGCTCATGTGATCGTTCTCCTCTCACGCCGTAGATAAACATACGCAATGGAAGAAAGTAGGCTCTGTTTCTCATTCATTTTTGTTTGTATGTACGGATTTAATTTAGATTTAGTTATATTTAGTCTTTTGCCTTCAAAATGTTTGTACTTGGCAACAAGAAACCTGATTCGCTGTCAAGGCAACCAGTATTGAGAACGCCCACTAGCAACCTCATCGCCAGCTAGTGTGAACGGGGCATAAGAGAGCGGCCCAGACGTAGGCAGCGTAATAGGCTGCAGGTGAGAGCACCTGATTAGGAAGCGAGGTTGCCAGACGCAACAGACAACCACACAAAACACACAGCGCACACCCAACACACAGGAATGAGCAACACAGACCCATGAACCGTGACAAAGGGGAATGCGTCAGCAAGACCCAGTCAGCCCGCTTCTTTTCTTACTTGCTGTTGAATTATTAGCATTGTATATGAAGAATAATGAAAGTATAAAACTATTAAATGGTGATTACACAACTAGCTGATGATACGACGTTATTTTCAATGACTCTAATATCAAATGCCTTAAAAGCTGTATCTTGTTTTTCAGGGTGACATTTAAATTTGAAAAAATATGTGATTTTGACTATTCATGATAACGCACAAAATGTAATTCATGATATTCCAGTCAAAAATGAAATCACGTACTTAGGAATAACTATTACAAAAAAATTCAGGAACAGGGAAGATAATAATATTCAAGCTGTTGTACAAAAAAAAAAAATATATAATAATAATATTCTCCCAAAAATTTAAATATTTCTTTGTAACCAGATATTCATTAACAAAAATGGAGGGGATATCCAGATGAATTTACCCAGCATATTCATTAGTGGTACCAGACAGGTGTATGAAGCAAATAAACCGATTTTATTTGGAATAATAAGCAACATTTGATTCGAAAAGGTGGTATGGTAAAGTTAACGGAGGAAGGAGGGTTGAATGTTATCGAGTTTGGAGTAAAGAACGGTGTTATTAAGTTAAGATGGTTACAAATGTTTGTAAGAGATGAACAAGCTTTATGGTTTAGTATTCTTTTTCATCTTTTCCAAAGAGTTGGAGGAATTTCTTTTCTTTTAAGATGTGATTTTGACCCATTTAGGTTATCTGATTTTCATGTGCAGGTGTTATTATATTAGAAAATGTTGTACAAGCATAATTTTACTCCACATTATGTTATAAGTAAGGGATAATGTACATCCAGCTGAAGCGTCGGGGTCTTGTATCAGCCTGAAGGGGTTTATTCTGAGATAACAACCGGCTGGATGTACATTATCCCGCTTATTACACGGCTAAAAAGGTTAGTTTTTACCATATATGTTGAAATTAATGCTGAAGTCTTCCATTGTAACACACGGTGGTTAAGTGTTTTCAGTCACAAGATGGCGCCAGACAGTCAACGATAGCAATGTGATAGTCAAAAGTGATTGACATTTTTCATCTTCAGCCACTCATACAATCCGTCCCAAACGGATCTAACAATAGTACAACTGTAAAAAAGATGTTCCTGAGATTCAATATCGTTCAAGCAGAAAGTACATACGTTGCTGTCCAAATGAATACAAATTCATTACATGGGTAAATGTCATTAAAAGTGTCCTTCTTTCATTTTAGGTAGCAAGGGGAAGGACAGGGATCTATTTCTAACTTTAATAGTGTCCGCTTTTGAAAACCTCTCGGATAAAACCTTTCTTTTAACAGGAAGAGTACACTATTCTTTTCTAATTAGTGCTCTCAAAACCTTGTTATTACATTTAACATCTTATAACGACTTATAACTGTCTTTAATTAAATTCCTCAAAGCTACAGGAATAGCTTTGACAACTAAAGAAAATTGTCTATATGAACAATCCTAATTAAATGATCATAACTTAATATATTACCATCTTCATTCAAACTTCTTTGTCAAACCAGTCTTTATAAAATAAAGGTATCATCTTATGTAAAATAAGAATAAGAATAACACACCGCTCATCCGGGTACTACGAGTTATCTTGACCGGTACTACTTATATGCTTAAATTTGGTGTCTTTATGCAAAACAAAAGAGATTGCATTTTTGTGCAATAGGTTGATTGTAGCAAAGTTTTATATACACCGATGTAGATTTGTTAAAGTTTCTCCTTGTTTTGAGGCATTTAAAAATTATTTTAGAATTTTATTTCAATCCATAAAACATTTAAAAGCTCTCTAAACTTCTGTCAGCACACATGGATTGACCCCCTCCTGAAATGTAATTTAATTTGTTATAATTTGCTTTTAGTGTTATTTTAATGTTTACTTTTCTTCAGTATTATTTTGTTTATTATATGCAGCTTGTGTTTATTGTTAATGTGTTCAGCAATATAAAGAGGACAGTGCCTGTTTGTTATCCGAAGGTTTAATCGAGCGGGAAAAAAAGACTTTTATTTTGGTCTGGCGATGTGACGTCATAAGGCTGCGCCGCGCTCCCGGCTGAAGAAAGGTGAGCGCTTTTATTCAAATGTTTAAATTTAAATTACGTTCAGTAGAAAGCGCGCGTAAGGACTATTGTGTGCTTGCTACGTTTCTGAGCCTTGCTCGTGGTAGCTTCTGGCTGTCTCTGGAGGGCAGCTTTCTGAATGGATCAGTTAGTGTTGTGAAGATGAACGGAGGTCTCGCGGGTTTGGAACAACAGAGTAATTAATGACAGAATCTTCATCTCGGGGCGTCTTAAGTAGCAGCTCCTGCTTCGCTTCAGTGTGTACAGGCTGTTAAGAGCTGAAATGACTGAACAGCTCCTCTGACTCTCTGAAGAACAGCAAACATCATTTGAAGGTACTGAATGATATTCAGAAATCTCCTGACTGATGATTTTACATTTAGCTTATTAGGCCATCGTAAAAATAAAAACAATATAAAATATCAATAAATTGTCATGTTCCAGTAATCAATAACTTTGAATAAATATTACTGAACTAATATTTATCTCCAGTTGTCTGCAGTTGGGTATAATTAATGAGGTATAAACTTAGCTTTATGCATAAAGAATTTTGTAAGAATATAATTTATGTAATCCGTGTTAATTTATATTCGTTCTACAAAATACTTCCAAATAATAAATGTTTACTTTCTTACAAATGCACATCAATTAAAGGGGTCATATGATGTTGCTAAAAAGAACATTATTTTGTGTATTTGGTGTAATGAAATGTGTTTATGCAGTTTAAGGTTAAAAAAACACATTATTTTCCACATACTGTACATTATTGTTTCTCCTCTATGCCCGCCTTTCTGAAACACGTCAACTTTTAAAAAAGCTCATCGGTCTGAAAAGCGAGGTGTGCTGTGATTGGCCAGCTATCCAGTGCGTTGTGATTGGCCGAATACCTCAAGCGTGTGACAGAAATGTTATGCCCCTTACCATATTGTGTTTCCATGTGTCCCGGCGTGACGAGACAAAACACATTACAAATGAGGCATTTGTAGCATCCAGTAGGAGATAATTACTGCTTATAATTACTTATACCGTGTTTGTACACTTTGTGTTGCGTATAGTGCCGCGTAAACATAAAACCATGTCTGCATTTATGATCGAACAGACAAGCGCTCTACACTCCTCAACTCGCGGTTGAACCACAGTTTTACACATTCTTTAAATAGAAAAACGTACTTACAGGCTGTGAGTCAGAAGCACTAGACTGTTCTTGCAAAGTTGGAACTGCCTCACTTTATAGAAACATTATGTCCTCTTTTGGAAGGCCAAACAAAGTAGTTTCGCTTTCACAACGAAACACACAGTGGCTTGAGTGAGTGGCACCCAGCGGATTCGACAAAGGAGGCTTGCTGCAACCACATGTGACGACCCCGGACTGGACTCCGCTTCGTACACAATGAAAGCCGATAAAAAATGCATCCAGCGTAAAGTTGATGCATTTCCTCAGCGACCAGCACGGATCAGCTCTAGGCATGACGAAGCAGATATCGTCCTCTATTGGAAGATCAAACAAAGTAGTTTCGTTTTCACAACGAAACACACAGCGTCTCCACAATATGGCGGCGGCAACAATTCTACAGCTAGAATAAAAGTTATGCCTTCTTTCTTGGCGTGAACATTTGTGCGGAGTTATGCAAATCTTCCCACATAGTGAGGTAGACGTGTGGGGGCGTGTTAGAATGAGGCGTTTTAGGAGGGCGTGGACAAGTCTTAACTTTTATAAAGAATATCTCTTTGAATTTAAGACTTTAGTCTTTGCAACTTTACAGATCTTTTTTATGGCGGCGCGTTCACACACTGCGGCTTCTCTCTCTCCAGTCAGAAAGGTGTTTTCGTGTTTTTTGTCTTGTGAGTCGCAGTGTTTTTGTACGTATTCATCGCATCTATCTGTCTCTAAGCGTGCATACAGTCGTGAGTTTCTGCTCGATGTCAGCAGAACCACATTTTTAGAGTTAAACTATGCGCACGCTGAAGAGCTGCGGGATCTCGGTCTTCTCCGGAGGCCCACACCATCACCGACCCCCACTACTGCATCTCGCCCACAGAAGAGGGGCAAGTGCGGCGGTATCTGGGCTAGGCTAGCGGCTGACCCACACAAGCCGGCTATCCCCACCATCGTACTGGCCAACGTACTCTCTTTGGACAATAAACTGGACTACATCCGACTACAACGCTCAACTCAGAGGACTGTAAGAGGCCGTTGTGTTTTTGTGTTCACGGAAACATGGCTCAACAACAGCGTTCTGGACTGCGCTATTCATCTCGATCAGCTGACATGCTATCGAGCAGACAAAGCTTGTGTCGAGGGAGGTGTTTACATCAATGATGCGTGGTGCTGTGATGCTGTTGTGGTCTGCAAACACTGCTCACCCCTGGTGGAGTTTATGATTATTAAGTGCCGGCTGTTCTATCTACCAAGGGAATATACAGCCATACTGCTCATTGCTGTATACATCCCTCCCNATCACATGAAGAAGAGGAGCGCCAGGTCTTCCGGAAGCAGAAAAGGAAAGAAGCACCAGTCCCAGATTGTGTTACACCAGCCTGTCCGAAATCCTGTGCTGACCAGCTGGCCCACATCTTCACACAGATATTTAACAGATCACTGGAGCTATGCGAAGTCCCCTCATGCTTCAAACGCCCCACCATCATCCCCGTCCCAAAGAAAACCAAAATTACATGACTAAATGACTACAGGCCTGTGGCTCTAACGTCTGTGGGCATGAAGTCTTTTGAAAAACTGGTGCTGGCCCACTTGAAGGACATCACTGGACCCTTTGCTGGATCCTCTTCAGTTTGCTTACAGAGCAAACAGGTCGTGGACGATGCAGTCAACATGGGACTGCATTATGTTCTGCAACATCTAGACAGACCAGGGACTTATGTGAGGATCCTGTTCGTGGACTTCAGATCGGCCTTTAACACTATCATCCCAAACCTCCTACTGCCCAAACTAAATCAGCTCTCCGTGCCCACCTCCGTCTATCAGTGGATCAACAGCTTCCTGACAAACAGACAGCAGCTAGTGAGGCTGAGAAAACGCACATCCAACACCCACACCATCAGCACTGGAGCTCCTCAAGGCTGCGTCCTCTCCCCACTGCTCTTCTCACTCTACACCAACGACTGCACCTCTAAAGCCCCCCTGTCAAGTTCCTGAAGTTCGCAGACGACACCACACTCATCGGCCTCATTCAGGATGGTGACGAGTCTGCTTACAGACAGGAGGTCGAGCAGCTGGCTGTCTAGTGCAGTCTCAACAACCTGGAGCTCAACACGCTCAAAAACTGTGGAGATGACCGTGGACTTCAGGAGAAACCCCTCGGCACTCCCCCCACTCACCATCATGGACGCCAATGTGACTGCAGTGGAGTCAATTCAGGTTCCTGGGCACCACAATCTTTCAGGACCTGAAGTTAGCTCACTCACATTGACTCCATTGTGAAAAAAGCCCAGCAGAGGTTGCACTTCCTTCGCCAGCTGAGGAAGTTCAACCTGCCACAGGAGCTGCTGAAACAGTTCTACTCTGCTATCTGAGTCTGTCCTGTGTTCATCCATAACTGTCTGGTTCAGCTCAGCTACCAAAACTGACCTCAGAAGACTACAGAGGGTAGTCGGACTGCTGAGCTAATCATTGGTACAACCCTCCCTTCTCCCAAGAACTGTACTCGTCCAGAGTGAACAAAAGGGCTGGCAGAATCACACTGGACCCCTCACATCCAGCACACTCCCTCTTTGAACTGTTGCCAGCTGGTCGACGCTACAGAGCTCTGAGCACCAGAAAGGCCAGATACAGGAACAGTTTCTTCACTCAGGCAATCCATCTCATGAACACTTAAAAATAACTGTGCAACACACACTATTTATTCACTCACACACTTATTTATCTAACACACACACTAAGTCTACATTTCAATTTGCACATAATATACAGTACCTGTACATACAAAAAAACTGTCTATTGTAATATACCTGCAAACACAATTGTCAATTTATATATTTTTAATCCTTATTTACTTGTTCTATTTTTATCATCTGTGTTTTTTGTTCTGTCACTGTAATTCTGTTACACTGTGGAAGCTTCTGTCACGAAAACAAATTCCTCGTATATGTAAACATACCTGGCAATAAAGCTCATTCTTCTGATTCTTCTTCTGAAAGAAGAAAGTCATATACAACTAAGATGGTTTGAGGGTGAGTAACACACAGACTATTTTTAAGTGAAATAACCCTTAATCAGTGAACTATATGTTGTCTTCGGAAATTAAAAATGGCCTCATATAAGATTACTTAATTATAACTATCACAAAGGCGCGTAGTAATAGGGCAATTTGAGAGCACTGCACACCTTGCTATATGAGGTCGGTGTTGTTTCAGAACATTACGGAATCTGTGATTCAGTTCTTACAGATCCACGTGACACTTATTATAAAGATGCATTTATTAAAGAGGAGAGTTGAAGACCTGAAGATTGAAAACATTCAAACATGAAGATACGAGGACACAAACAAAGATGGCTTTTATTAAAGAGGAGAGTGAAGACATGAAGACTGAAGAAACATTCAGAGACAAAAATGAAGATACTGAGGAACAAACAGGTTAGTTTCATTCTCCAAACGCCACTAATCATCGTTCTACAGAAAGGAATGGCATTTTTGAAGAATGTCATAAGAGTTTTGTAATTAAAATGTTTTATTTGACATGGAGCAGGTTGCATCGTGTTAGAGTTGCCACCTTCAGCGAGGCAAAATAAGGCACACCCATTCACGACCCCCCCCCCCCCAAAAAAACCCCAGGGACACAAATAATCAGTGAGGAACTCGTAGCTCAATTGATCGCTTTGTCACGTGACCGGCTTGAAGACCTGGAGGGCAAAACTAGAACAGCAGCACAAGCATGTCAGTTTTCCATCTGTTTCACAGCCGCAAATATTTAGATCAGTTTTGGCCATTTGCAATCCATATTAAGCACCCGCGGCAATATTTCAATCATTAAACAGTGCGACAAAACGTTGTAAAATCACTTAAAAGTGCCTTAAAGGGGTCATATGATGCGATTTCAATTTTTCCTTTCTCTTTGGAGTGTTACAAGCTCTTGGTGCATAAGAAGAGCTTACAAAGGAAGATCCAAATGAGGACACGACTAGTAATCAGTGGTTAAGTTGTTTACAACACTGTTCCAGAACAGTTAACCCAAAATATTCAGATGTGTGCAGCGCATTTTTATGGAGGATGAGGACTGTTTCCGGAACCAGTAGCTTACAATGCTTCTGTGGCACAATGACTGTTTCTATAAAGTAGGGCAATTCCAACCTTGCAGGTTTAGTGCATGCTGCTATAACGGTGCCCAAGCTGGAGGCTCCGTCGCTATGGAAACAAATAGGCTAAAATGCAATCACGCGCAAATGGGCTTCTCTAATACTTCTTATGAAATTGATTTCATTATAATGGCTATTAGTTTATAATTGGTTGCAAAATAACTAGTTGTTGATTTTCAACTTTGGCTTTGTTTAAATACAGGACAAATGTGTCCGTATTGATTTGATCGGGAGACAATGAATTACCTTTAATATGGACTGATTCCATATTTTAAAGGGGTCCTAATATGCTCTTTTACAATGCATGCTTGGTGGTTCGAAAAACGAATTTTTTTACATATTTAAATAGTACAAAACGGCTCGATTAGTTCCGGGTTTGATGAACGCCCGCCTTCCGAAAAACGAAATGTGATGTGATTGAGTTAAGCTATCCCAGTGCGTTGTTGTGATTGCGACAAAGCTAGACGGTGTTTCCAAAGTTCTTTGTAAAAACTGTCCCGCCCCTTGCCAAAGCAGCAAGTTTAGTTAAGGATGGCTTCAATATTGCCATATCAATTTGAGCCGGATTCGGACCCAGAGAATATTGAACAAGAGGAACACGCAGAACCTTTGAACGCACGGATATTGCAAGACATATTAAAGTGGTAACGTTATTTTTTTGTTGTTGTTTTTTTGGCTAAATCAAGTTTTAGATAGGATGTCAACAACCGCTTAAAAATGACTGCATTTACTATGCACAGATAAGTGCATATGTATTTTTTTTTATTGTTATTTCATTCTATCATTATAACATGAATTGCAGTGAAACAGTTATACAGTTGAATTTATTTATAACATAGTCCAGTGTTTCCCAGGCGGCACATATATGCAAACTCACTCTCTGCCAGCAGGAGGCGCTGTTTGAGTGGGAGAGATCAAGGTTTCCCCGATAACGGCTGTACACAAAGCAGCTCCTCGTCAAAAAAACACTGCTGTATCCGCGTTACCAGGCAAGATTTTTTTCTGAAGATAGTTGGTTTCCTTCAGAAATACAGTGACATAAAAACACCTGCACTCAGTGTATGGGAAACACTGTAGTCTCATAATTGAAGTGTAAATTCTGCAGAGTACATCATTATTCAGTATTGTACTGTCAGCAATTTATATTGATTTTTCATAATTGTAACATACATATTTAAATACATAATTATTCAGGTGCATGTGTAAAAACTTGACGCTACAGCAGCCCTTCTTCATCGTCTCGTCTGATGCAGTCACTCAACCAAGCGTTCTTACCACAACCTCGCCCCTCCCCACCCCCCAAACATTCGCATTTCTGTAGGCGGGAATTATTTGTAATGATATTCTAATGGGCGCTTTGTGATATCAAAAAACCGCGGGGAAAACAAACGCTGTTAGTTCCAAACAAGCGTTCGTCAGCTCGTTCCCCCCCCCCCCCATTGTAGTTCTTGAAAAGGGATTTTAAAAAAAAAACTAAATATCTCCCTTTGGAGAGGACTTTGAGATTTGTAACTTTCTAGATCTTGTTTATGCCCAAAAGACCACACGACTAAAATTAAAAAAGTGAAAAGCATAATAGGACCCCTTTAAGGCACAGGTGGCAACCCTACATTGTGTTGACAGACATGTTGAGATCACATGACCCATTACCATTAAACATGCGCAACTAAGATTACACAATCTTGGCTCTTTTTTTTATCATCACTTCGAATAATGGGAAGAAATTTTAAGATCACATTTAACACCTCCTTTAATAGCTTAGTGCGTATAAGATCTATATGTTGTTGGTTTTTTGATGTTTGTTCTTTGTGCCATTAAAAATGGTGTTAATCTGGATGTCTTTTTTGCATTAGACCTGATGACACTGAAAGAGGAGAGTCAAGAATTCAATGAAAAGGAAGATAATGTTCAGCATGAGAAATATGGTTTCATGACTGAAGAAAAATCATTTAGTTGCTCACATACTGAAAAGACTTCAGAAAAAAGAGCTCAAAAGACCGCAAATAGAAGTCATTTCATCTGCCAACAGTGCGGGAAAAGTTTCACCAGAAAAGGAAATCTTGAAGTCCACATGAGAGTTCACACTGGAGAGAAACCTTTCACCTGCCAACAGTGTGGGAAGAGTTTCATTAATAAACCAAAACCTTAAAAAAAAAACACACTAGGAATTCATACTGGAGAGAAACCTTACACATGCTCTCAATGTGGAAAAAGTTTTAAACACAAACAACACCTGCATGACCACAAGATAATTCATACTGGAGAGAAACCTTTCACCTGCCAACAGTGCGGGAAAAGTTTCAACAGAAAAGGAAACCTTAAAAACCACATGAGAGTTCACACTGGAGAGAAACCTTTCACCTGCAAACTGTGTGGAAAGAACTTCATTCATAAACCAAACCTTAAAAGCCACATGAGAATTCACACTGGAGAGAAACCTTACAAGTGCTCATATTGTGGCAAGAGTTTCACTGTAAACAACACCTCGATGACCACATGAGAATTCACACTGGAGAGAAACCTTTCACCTGCAAACTGTGTGGAAAGAACTTCATTCAAAAACCAAAACTTAAAAGCCACATGAGAATTCACACTGGAGAGAAACCTTACACATGCTCTCAATGTGGAAAAAGTTTTACATGTAAACAACACCTGCATGACCACATGAGAATTCATACTGGAGAGAAACCTTTCACCTGCCAACAGTGCGGGAAAAGTTTCAACAGAAAAGAAACCCTTAAAAATCACATGAGAATTCACACTGGAGAGAAACCTTTCACCTGCAAACTGTGTGGAAAGAACTTCATTCAAAAACCAAGCCTTAAAAGCCACATGAGAATTCACACTGGAGAGAAACCTTACACATGTTCTCAATGTGGAAAGAGCTTCAATAAAAAAGCCCGATGGCACATATGAGAGTTCATACTGGAGAGAAACCTTTCACCTGCCAACAATGTGGAAAGCGCTTTGCTAAAAAAAGAACCCTTAAAGACCACATGAGAGTTCACACTGGAGAGAAGCCTTTCACCTGCAAACTGTGTGGAAAGAACTTCATTCGAAAAGCAAACCTTAAATACCACATGTTAAGTCACAGTGGAGAGAAACCTTACACATGCTCTCAATGTGGAAAAAGTTTTACACATAAACAACACCTCGATGTCCACATGAGAATTCATACTGGAGAGAAACCTTTCTCCTGTCAACAGTGTGGAAAGAGCTTCACTAAAAGAGGAAACCTTAAAAGACACATGAAGATTCACCCTGGAGAGAAGCTGTTTACATGTGATCAGAGCAGGGACGAATTATTACTTCAAAAGAATATTTAAACCATTCTCACTCGGCGTCAAATGCCTGTGCAACACCTATGTTAATCATCTGTACAGCAGTTTAGTTTTTTTTTGCAGCGCTGGTGGAAACGACACGAGACCATATATTACTGCATCTGTCAAGACCGGCCCAGATGGTGTTTAGTGTCCCCACCAGCGGCAATAGAAGTGAGCGCGCCTTCAGCGCAGCTGGAAGAGTTGTAGAAGAAAAAAGGACTGGATTACAATGGGGGCTGCCCATGACCAAAGATTTTTCTAGTCGACTAGTAGTAGTAATAAATACTAAACCATAATGTGCCTTTATTATTTAGGCTATTACTAGCCTATTCTATTCCGCGCTCAGTGTTGCAAAGATGAAGTTGACCATCCTGATTCGCCATCTCCTCACTGGACGTGCCTTTACGGATTACATAATGAAAGAGTTTTTTGTTTTCTATTTTAATTATTTCATTTCAAAGTATTTAAAGCATTCTATTAGATATATTTTGTCAGTAGTGATGCTAAGTATTCGCCGGAGTTTGGTCAATTTTGTGAGGCCGGCCGAAAGAAAGGGTCTTGTATGTTTGTTTGTTTTTTTACTTTATTTTACAAAAGCAACATTTTGATATTGTGAGTGCACTCAAATAAAAGTAGACCCTTTACAGTACTTAATGATGTATTAGTCTTATCTGTATGAGCAAAAATGACTGCGTATTTTAAGGAGTTTCCACGGTTATAAAAAAAAAATGCAAGTGATCGCGCTGTGCCTCCATGTCCTGCAAAGCGCACTTTAGCTTCCACTCTCCACACAAAGGCTTGGATATATGCCTAACAGCGCACTAATCTATGTTAAACATTTAAACTAACATTGTAATATGATTAAAGTGTTTTATATCTATAGATTTTCTTTGGCAATTTTACAGAATTAAAGACTTAAACTACACTTTTTTTCTGATATAATTTTTCTCGCCACTAGTGTACTATAAGGCAAATTAAGGAGTATGAAACATGTCTTTAACTGTCAAATATACATGTACACTATATTTCCAAAAGTATTGGGACACCCCCTTCTAATGAACAGGTTTGACTACTTTAAATTCCATGAGTACAAATCTTAAGGGGTTCATAGGAGTACATGCAATTTTACAAGCTGTTTGAACTGAAATGTGTGTCGGCAGTGTGTACACAACCACCCTATAATGATAAAAATCCACCCAGTGTTTTTTTTTTTTAATCTACTCGAATCTTTACACCTTTCTCAAATCAAGCTGATCTCAGATGCCTGACTGTGTGACATCACAAAAACAGGATAGTTTGATTGACAGTAATGTTTCAGCACAGACTGGACTGGTGTCTTACCTTAGACCTGCCCTGAGTGAGCTGTCATCAGTCCGCCGTTGTTTCACCGCCGGAGCAGATGTAGACGAGAATGACTCCTGAGCGATTGAGGTGTTCTGTTGTTGGATGTAATAATGAACATAGCAGTCTCATTTACACCCGACATCTGAGTCACTGAACTCGCAGTGGATTACCTTTGTTTTTGAAAGGAATTCGCCCCTGATCTACATGTGTTTGTTCACGCAAATTATTTGTCATTCAGCTTCACCTATAGAAGAAGTGAGTATAATGTTTTGTAATGAATCTTTGCAAATCGCCTTTCCTAATAATGTGCTAATTAGCAAGTTTGACGATGAATGCGGCTAAAGTAAACAGTCTCTCTGAGAACAGCTCGGAAGAGAGGGGCGAGGTCAGCAGAGCTCATTAACATTTAAAGGAAAATGCTACAGAACGGCTTGCTCTGAAAGAGCTGTTTTTGACAGGGTAAAAAAGGTGTTTTTTACACTACCATTGAGAAATGTTAACCAAACTATGTGATGTTTTATTAACAAGTTTCGGGAGGAGCGCACACAGATAATTAACACGGCCAGTTCATCATCAGTAATTACACCATCTATCCAATCAGCTCAAGAGAGAACCTCTATAAAAATTCAAAGCAGCCTTACCTCCATTATCTCCCGTACTTCAGCATCCCTCCACCACCCCGAATCCTCACCATTGGCCTGTTTCTACCCCAGCACGGGGGGGAGCACTCGGGGGGAGCGCTCTGGGTCCTGGCTAAATGCCAAGCTCGGACCCCTCTCCCCGGACAGGGGGAGTACCCCAGGCTCGAGAGTAATTACCGAGCTCGGAGCCCTCTCCCCCGGACAGCACGCCAAATACGCATAAACTTTACTCGGTTCATAATAAGTAAGTGTGAACTCGTGAAGTACAGCCTTTTCATTGCAATAGTCCAGCCTGGATAGAACAAGAGCTTGAAGAAGGAGTTGTGTTGCATGTTCTGAAAGAAAGGGTCTGATCTTCCTAATGTTGTATAAAGCAAATCTGCTGGACCGGGCAGTTTAGCAATGTGGTCTGAGAAATTCAACTTATCATCAATAACAACTGTTTTTGAAGGAGTTATGGTTGATGAACCTAACTGGATGGTGAAATTCTGATAAAGTGATGGGTTTGTTGAAACCAAAAGCAGTTCTGTCTTAGCTAGGTTGAGTTGAAGGTGATGGTCCGTCATCCAACAAGAAATGTCTGTTGGACATTCTGAGATGCGAGCAGCTATCGTCGGTCATCAGGATGGAATGAGAGGTAGAGTTGAGTGTCATCAGCATAGCAGTGATATGAAAAGACATGTTTCTGAATGACAGAACCTAGTGATGCCATGTAGACAGAGAAAAGAAGTGGTCCAAGAACTGAGCCCTGAGACACCCCAGTATATAGATGTTGCGACTTGGACACCTCACCTCTCCATTGCGCTTTTTCATGCAGGTACAGCAAGGTACGCTCGGAAGGTGCACTTTTGGGGGGTTTTTCACTGGGTACAGTACCTGGTACGTTTTTTAGTACCACCTCGGTTGGGGTGCCAAGTGAACCGTACCGTTACCAAAACGTGACGTGTAAACTCTGCTGATCACTGATTGGCCGGAGAGTATCGTCACTACTGCGTCATTGAACTTGCGACGTGAGACACAACAGACCCGCTAGATTTAAATCAGCACTGCCAGCGAAGGATCGAACGCAACTTTTGTTTGAACAAACGCTCTTTTTTTGTAACATCCCAAAAATTGCTTTTTTGTGGTCTGTTGAGAAAGTACAGACATTCCTCTCGTTGATAGCCGAGGAGCGGATCCAGCGAGAGCTTGATGGGGCGATGCGGAATGAAAACGTTTTTCAGGAGGTCGCTCAGCTCTTGGCCGCACACGGACCTACAAACAATGTAGGGATAAGTATAAAAAAAACTGAAGAGCGACTACAGAAGCATAAAGGACCACAACAGCCGGAGTGGTTCAAACAGACGATCGTGGAAGTGGTTCGACCAAATCAGGGGTAGGCAAGTTCGGTCCTAGAGTGCCGCAGTCCTGCAGAGTTCAGCTCCAACCCTGAAAAAAAACTCACCTGCCTATAGCCTTAGTAATCCTGAAGACATTGATTAGCTTGTTCAGGTGTGTTTGATTAGGGTTGGAGCTGAACTCTGCAGGACTGCGGCTCTCTAGGACCGAACTTGCCAACCCCTGGACAAAATGGACGCAATCTACGGAGGTAGACCAATGAGCATTGGGAGGGAGGGTGCCCTGGACTCGGCCACGCCGTTGTTGGAGAACACGATTGAGGATGGTACGTTGTGTTATGTTAACTAAAATCTAACACTTGAAAGCTTAACTGTACTGACTTTATTGACCGTCGATTCCTATTTTATTATTTTATTTTCACTGTAAAATCATGGCAATGAAGCACAAAGTCCTAGTAGCTAACAGTTAGCGGTAGTACTATTGTTCATGATGTTCTGGAGTTTGTGTTGCAACTGATTGTACAAACTTTGCGTTTCAGACTCATTGTCCACGATCGATTCACTTGCACTTTCTCCATGCAACGCCGACGACTCTTCCCAGCCAGTGATAGCAGCGTCTCCACCACGACCGCCATCACCATCACCATCAACCTCCAGCTGCACGACGACACCGCAGCGTGTGGTCACAGGTATAAAACAAATTTGATGTATTTCATATGTCATAATATGTACATATAGGATATATATCGTTATATACCGTATGTCATGAATTCCTGTTGCTTACCATAAATACATTATTGGTAGCTTCTGTAAATGTGATGTTAGATCATTTAAGGATGTTACTGTACAGTTCTTTCATAAATGAATGTATACAAATCCACAGTAAAGAAAAACCTCCCATTTCTAACTATTTTCTTCATTTTGGACCAGGCAAGCGGAAACGAAGCCTGCACCATCAGGAACATCTTGCGGTGTTAAGAGAAATGCAGGTGGCAGACATTCAGCAACAGGAGCTGAACCGTGCCCAGAGGGAGCACCACTTGCAGATGGCACTTGAAGAGGCCAGACAAGCGAGGGAGCAGGAAGCGGCCTTAAGGGCAGAGGAACACTCTCAAACGGCTGCTTCCAATCAAGCAAGGGGATGCTTGTCCAGGCAATGAGTGGCCGAAGGGAATAGAACTCTCTGGCCAAATAATGCCATAGGCATTTATTTTGTTTTTGCACCTTTTTTTGTACTTTGATAATGTTTAAATTTATTTTTGTTGTATTTGTCTTTTGTATATCCGTTTTGCACTACATACATTTGCACATTGTTTAAAGTTTGCTGCTTACATTTTCACTTAATTTTTTTCATGTATATCAGACAATTGTTTACAGTTCTTGCACAAGGTACACTGGCACATTGTTTAAAATTTGCTTTTTATATTGTAATTTACACTTTATCTTTGTCTTATGTATATACTTTTTGCATTTTATATATTTTTAGAGTAGGTTTTCTGTTTATATTTTTACCTTTGTATTTGTGTTTTGCTTCAATAAAAACTATGATCAAATAAGTGTACCTCCTTACTATATTAAATATTTCATATTTTATGAGCAGGTAATGTACCTCTTGATAAAGACAAATGATTAATGCCATAATGATACAAACCAAGACATAAAAAAAAACAAGGGATACATTTTAAACTTTGAAAAATTGTACAAAACTTTATTGAAAATTCACTTTACAGAACAGGCTACATGAATAGTTAACTATTCAAGTAACGCATGAGACCTGCACGAACATCCCTGCCCTCCTCCTCTACAGCCTGTGGCACTGCCACCACGGTCTCTGCTGCTGGTGGTAAATCCCAAGCATTCACATAGGCCTCTCCATGACTCTCACAAAGGTTATGTAGCGCACAACATGTCAGCACCATGGATTTCACAAGGTTGACAGCACAGTCATTTCTTTTCATGAGGCATCGCCATCTTCCTTTTAATCGAACAAAGGCATTTTCAACAACTACGCGTGCTCTGCAGATTTTCATGTTGTAGACCTGCTGTTCTGCTGTCAGGTGTCCAGTGTCAATGAATGGTTTTAAGAGCCAGTTCTGCAAGGGATAGGCAGAGTCTACTAGGATGTAGTAGCCAGCAGTCACCCCACCTATGTTTCTGGTGTTAGCTGGTATGTGGTTTCCACGGCTTGCCAACTCCCACAGTGTTGACAGTCTCAAAACCCGAGCATCATGCAGGCTTCCAGGCAGTCCTGTGAAAACATTCCAGAAAAGTCCCTTTCCATCCACAACACCTTGAAGCATGATGGAGTGCCAGCCTTTACGGTTGAAATAGTCACAGTGATATTCCTCTGGTGCTATGATGGGGATGTGTGATCCATCAATAGCACCAATACAGTGTGGGAGTCCCCACCTGTTCTCAATGTAGGCAGCCATTTCTTTAAACTTTTCCTGATCTGGATAACGAATTTGCTCTGGTACTGTCGTGGAACAAACAATGGTCTTTTCGAAGTTGTCAAAAAAGCTCAAGTAGCAGAGTTCCAGATGTCAAAAGTTTGCTGCTTCCCATTGGTTGGCGGTGGTCCCATGGGACATCCATCAAATCTGTTTACTTGTTCCTGTCACCTTTTGGAAATCACCCAGAGTTCATTGGGTTATTTAAGTTCACTGGTACAATCCAATGGAAACCACTGGTACTGCCCAATGGAAAGGCCTTCATACATACAATCTTCATTAAGACATCCAGTATTGGGAATAATTCAGCATATTGATTAGTATATTGATTACTTTCATGATTATACATAATATTTTAAGTAAGATAATACCATATTGACTAAATAACATAATAGGTCATAGAATTACACAATATATTCCCACCTCTGAGACTTTACCAAGTCTCACCACTAAGCAGTTTGCCTAGAGTGCAACACCATAAATCCACCTATCCTTCTGTCCATCTATGAACCAATAATGGTCCTCCATCACCTCTTACCAAATGGTTTCTTTATGTTGCTGCAGAGGAAGTCAGAGCCAAACATCTCTCCCCACAGTTGACTAGAGACGAGTAAAAGACTCCGCCTCCCTACCTATACTGTACATTTTTGGGGGTCAAAACAGCTAATCAAAAATAAATAAACAATGTGTATCAAAGCAAGTGCGTTAAATGTCTTAACCTTGCCCATAGTTGTTATGTGTAATACATGAATGATTAGTCAGATGATTAAAATCAATACCAATCAAATAAAGAAATGTGATAAATGATGCACTGGTTCATCCCACGGTGCCAGATGAACTCCAAGCATTTCCGGTAGCCTGGAGCGCTATCTGGTGATGCTGTCCTTCGTTGCCAGAGGAGCTCTCAGGCAAAGCTCATTGCCCTCCAGCGCTATCTGGTGGTGGAGTAGATAGTGGGTTTTTAAACCTCAAGTTGAATCTACTCATGCTGCTAAGCACCGAGGTGCTCGTTGATCTTTTCTTCTTTTCATACTTTGATGACTTTTCCAGTGTTAAAGAACAAACTATATACTGATAAATTAAGGTTAAATGATGAAAATAAGTAATCTTTCTTTATCATCCCCTTTTCTGGTTGCATTGCCTCGTAACACGGACAATGACCTGCTTAAGACCTTTAGCGTCCCCTTTTTTTCCAAAAACAATCACATTTTACATTTGATTTATTTAGGAGAATGAGAAATGATTTCAGAATAAATGAAAAAATAAAATACTCAAATTTACATTGCCGAAGGAGTAATGACTTCAGGAAGGAGCAATGCCAAAAATAAATACATAACACCCCAACTTCTCCTACTCTAACACGTGTTTAACTACTACTACCATAATAGATAAAAAGAAAATACATGAAGATACTAACTCCCTTCCATCAAAAGCTACAATACGGATAAAATAAAAAAAAATAGAAAATTATAAGGCCACCCCTTCCTACCACTCTTTGTTTTCAGGAAGGTTTACACAAATTCATCCGCTCTCCAGTCAATCCAATATCAACTCCAGCTGGCTTTATCGATACGTTAATCATCTGTTTGGCTGTAGCATTGGCCAGCATTGATCTGATGAAAGGCATAATACAACAAAACATCAAAAGAAACACAACAACAGCAATGCCAAGTATGATGCCCACTCTAGTTAACCATTGTCCCCAGGACCCAAAAAATGAATTGAACCAATCCCAATTTTGCATGTCTGCTCCAGTGTTTTTGGTCACTTCTTCTCTCAGGTTTTTAAGTTTCTCCATAGCTTTGGTGAATGATCCAGCTGGGGCTGTACTATTTGAAATATAAGTACAACAGTCAGTTCCAAACATTACACATACGCCTTTTTCGACCAAAAACCAGTTCAATGTTTGTCTATGCATCATCAGTATAGTTAATAAATATCTGCTAATTACAATAAATATAGTTTATCCGCTCTATATTCTTGATAGAGGTTATCTATATGAATATTGACTCAAATCCATATTTTATCTCATTCTTGGCCTTAAATTGCTCTAGTATTCCCTTGATTGGCCATTTGAATGTATACACTTGGGTCTGCCTTATTTGGTCTTTTCACTCTCTGTCTTTTTGGCAGGGACTCTACAGATTTGTTTAGGTCCCCTTCTATATTGTCACTCCTTATAGTATTCTTACTCAGTCTTCTATTGCTTCTGACTGATTTTATCATGTCTACGGATGTTATTATTCAGACATTTATTACTAGGATGTTTGAATGGCCTTGGGGATGTGGTATTTAGTTGTGTAGTTGTATGTTGACATATGTAGGTGCTTGGGAGGGGTGTCATTTCCTAATATTGGTTTGGGTCAACTTGATTCAGATAAATACTCATCAACCATTGCCTGTAAACAAGGTGACCAAAATCCACTTTAGTTATTTATTATTATTGACTTCCCCCCCCCTCGCGCAATGGTCAAAACCATGCGCGTCAGAGATTAAGATTGTAAGCAATGGTGTAGGAGCAATCATGTGTCCCTCATGAGAACGCCAAAGCCCATTTGCATCTCGTGTTGCTCCTCTTTGCTGCCACACACTAATTTCATATGGTGTGGCTTGTTGCTGCATTCGTGCAGCATCCTCCAATTGAGGTTGAGGTTGAATTAGAACAGAAGGAGCCATTATTGCTGTTGTACAGCCAGAGGCTTGTTTAGCATATTGATCTGCCGCATTATTGCCCTTATTTACAAAATCATTGCCTTTTTTATGTAATTGACATTTGATGATGGCCAATTGTTTGGGTTGAATCATGGCTGATATTAAATCAATTATCTGGTCACCATGCTGGATTGGTGTGCCATCACTTTTCTTAAAGCCTCTTTGCTTCCAAACTGCTCCAAAAAGATGGCATACGCCATGTGCATATGCAGAATCTGTGTAAATATTTACAATTAGGTCTTTAGCCAGTTTACAGGCTGCAGTCAAAGCCTTCAACTCTGCCAGTTGTACTGAGCATGGTTGTTCACAATGCTGCACCACCACTGGGACAAAATCATCATTAACACGTTTTACAATTGCAAATCCAGCCATGATTACCCAAATGGTCTCTAAAACATGAACCATCCACAAAATATTCAACATTTGCATCTGGAATTGGTGTTGACTCTAAATCTGGTCTGAATCTAGTAAAAGCCAAGAAGTCAGCTATACATTCATGTGGTGTGCCTTCATCTTGCAATGGTATAAAATTCGCTGGGTTAACTGTTGTGCATCTTTTAATTGTAATGTCTGGAAAGGTTAATAATGTTGAGTATGCTATACATCTAGAAGGGGTCAAGACAAACTTCCCTTGTTCCCAACAGTTCTACTACTTTGCCTGAGGCATTTCTAGAATATTTATTTACTGCATTATTGCCTTGTATCATTGCCCTCTTAGTTAGCTGGATTGATTTGTATATGTTTGAAACATGCAAATAGAATGGTTTGTCATACGTGGGAATGGTCAAGACAGGAGCATTCTGTAACTCTTTTTTCAATTATTCAAATGCTATTAATGCATCAGTAGTCCTTATCAAGGGTGCTTTAAGATTTTGATGGCCCACCTGTTTCATTAGTGCTCTAAGTGGAGCTGTTTTGATTGCATAATCGTCATTCCAATCTGCACTAAAACTTGTCATCCCCAAAAAATTAATCATTTGTCCCACTGTTTGTGGTCGGGGCGCTTTACTGATGCCCTCTAAGTGACTGGGTGATATAGCTTTCATCCCATGTGAAATTGTGCGTCTAAAATATTCAACTTGTGGTAGGCAATATTGCAGTTTTTCTTTAGAAGCCCTGTGTCCCCCCTCAGCCAATTTAGTTAGCACTTTAATTGAGTCTTGGTGACATTGTTTCAAAGTTGTTGAAGAAATCAATAAATCATTAATGTACTGTCCAGCCTCAGATCTCCATGGTCTTCTTTTAGAACTTGATTAAACATGTGGTGAGTGTTTGAAGCCTTGCAGCATTCTCATGTAAGTGGGCTTTTTACCTTGGTAGGTGAATGCAGACAAAAGTCTACTTTCTTCTGCTAAGGGAATGATGAAAAAGGCAGAGCAAAGATCAATTACAGTATAGTAATTAGCAACAGATGGAACATTGGTTAGCAACGTATGCGGGTTTGGAACTTCAGCAGGCCAATCCTCATCAACCTCATTCACTGCTCTCAAGTCATGCACCAAACACCATTTTGATTTATCTGCTTTAGCCACTGGCAATATTAGGATATTACAAATAGATTTGCTGATTTTTCCCATCCTATGTTTTTTTTTTTTTTTCTTCTTCTTCTTCTCATTGCAGCAATTCAGTTTGACTTGCCCTAAACCTTTTTTTTGGGCTCGATCATTTTTGGGAGACCTTTTATTAGGGTAGCACACAAAATGTAGGAATTTGTTAGTAAATCTTTGGAAACGCATCCTGTGTTTGCATATAAAGCTAAATGGGGGTCTGAATTTGGCACCTCAAATTTTTTATGAATTCTTTCTTATCTTTCTGCAAGGCTGCAGCTTTTGGCCCTACTATTATGTACTGTGAGATTATGATGATGTTTAACCCTTCTCTGTCTGTTAGCCAGCTTTTTCAAAACTTTAATCCTTAATTTGATTATACTTCATTGTGCAGTCAAACTCAAGTTTTTAGCAGTGTTTCTTTTCCCCCCTTACATCTTCTTAAATCTCCTACCCAGTAAATTAACACAATTATTGTGTTTGTTACAATGCAGAAATGCTCATCGGCTTGATACTCCTATCTTCTATGTATATTTAATCTGGTGTGCACATATTCTGCATATTTAGTCCATACACATAGTCTCTGCCCAATAAATTAATGAGCGTATGTTTTGAGACTAGTAGTGTGATTTTTATTTCTCTGTCTTTTAGGTTTATGCTTACAGGGGCCATCATACGAACTAGCTGCATTAATCTCAGGAATTCTATTGTCTTTACTTATTTTCCAGACTTGAGGAGGTGCAAGGCATACTTGTTAAAACAAGTAAAAGCAGCACCATATTGATCATGACTGGCTTAGCCCTACCTTTGATTTTAACCTGCAACATTGTTTTTTGTCAGCATTAGATGATATCATTAGAAGCTGATTCCTCCCTGTAGGATTCTCTGGGCAGCCCTAAAAACCTTGGTCAGGCCCACACCATGGGTTGACAGGGCCTAGAGCTTGAGCTTGCACTTGTTGTTGTCCATAGTTGACTCCTGGGCCATTGGTTGGTTCAGTTGCCAGTCTCTTCTGGGGTAGTCTTTTCTGTTCTGTCCAGGTTGATTGCATCCCAACACCCACCACCTACTCTCTGTTGATTGTTGTTAAATCTTACTCTGCCACGTCCTCCTTCTTGTTGTTGTCTGTTCCAGTTCCTGTTATTTGGCTGCTCTGGCTTAATATAGATGATGACTGGTGCAGGTCCTTGCGGTGCATTGACTGCTCCAGCAGGTGCTGCCTGTGCTGTTGCAGTCTGATTTGCTGGTGCAGGCACATTCATTGTTGCAGGTGGATTGACAGGCACTGAAGTATTGACCATCACTGCTGAGTGGTCTTCCTTCTGCACTGCTTGAACCTTTTTCTTCTTGTTGAGCAGCTCTATGCAGCTCTTTTTCTTGGTTCTTCATCTTTAGCTTTTTTCTTCTTTACTGCTCCACAGCATGGACCACATGGTCTCTGAACTCTTTGTGTGTCTTTGAGTTCAGACCTTCCACATCCTCCAGCTTCACTTTCACTGCTGCAGGCATGGCTTCCACAATGGCGGTCCTGAAGAGTGCTGTCAGTACTTTGTCTTGCTCTGGATCTCTTTCCAGTTCTTCTTTCCAACGTCTCAGTTGTCTCTGGATGTAGGTGGTGGGATTCTCAGTCTCCCCCATTGGCTCCCCCTTCAGGAAACCTGGATCAGTTTGCATTGGGTATTCAACTCTCAGAGTCATCCAGATGTCACGTTGATGTTTGTCAAAAGAGACTCCATCTGCTTGAGGCCTGTCCACTGCTTGAAGGAGGCAAGACTGCTTGAGAATGTCATTCATCTTGGAGGCCCCCAGACACTTAGAAAGCAGGGCTTTGATGTCACCCAAGGCCAGAATTTTCCAGTTGTTTCTTCTTTAAATGTTCTGATCCATTTTCCAGCATCTTCATGAATGTCTGGAAGATGGGAAACCAAAGTGTCCAAGTCTTCACTTGCCCAGGGTATGTATTGGGTCATAACCTTGCTTGATGAGGATTGGGCACTTAAATCTTGGGGCTTCAGCCTTTATTGATGTCCTTGTTAATCTGTGCTCATCTTCTACTTTTCGTCTTTGTGTTTGGAGAACTTGAAATCGATCATCTGGATATTTTATATCTTGCATGACCAGTGTCCCAGCTACTTGCTTGTACTGCTTCCGCTGGACATTATCATGTGGACTTGGGTGTGATTGCATTGGTTCACGTTTGCCCATCAGTTCATCCAGCTCTTGTTGCTATGAGCAACAGCCTGTTTGAAATCTTCCCTTGTCATGTGATCAGCTTGTTTGAGATTCTCTCTTGTTCTGTTGTACCTTTCCTCCATCTCATCCAGTGCTTCCTGGACGGAGTCAGCAGGTGTCACTGTTCCTTCAGGTAAATCTTCAGGCTCTTCTGTTTGATAGTTCCTCACATCAACTGATGTCTGATGTTTGTGGTGATCTTCCATTTCTTTGAGCATTTCTGAAAGACGTATATGTGGGTGGCTCACCTGTTTTTTCCTCCTCTCTGTAGTCCTTGGCCCCTCCTCTTTTGTTCCTTGGCTCCACCTTGTGGGCTGTTCTCTCTCTCTCTCTCTCTTAGTAGTGGTGTGGATGTTCTCAGCCCCTCCTCATGTAGCTCTAGCCCCTCTCTCATGGTTGTGTGTGTGTTTCTCTCTCCCCTGTTGTCTGCCATTCTCCTCAGTTCACTTCTGCAGCTCTGCTAATTTATTTCAACATCTGTACTTGCACCTTGTACAGTGGGGAAAAAAGTATTTAGTCAGCCACCAATTGTGCAAGTTCTCCCACTTAAAAAGATGAGAGAGGCCTGTAATTTTCATCATAGGTATACCTCAACTATGAGAGACAAAATGAGAAAAAAAATCCAAAAAATCACATTGTAGGATTTTTAAAGAATTTATTTGCAAATTATGGTGGAAAATAAGTATTTGGTCAATAACAAAATTTTATCTCAATACTTTGTTATATACCCTTTGTTGGCAATGACAGAGGTCAAACGTTTTCTGTAAGTCTTCACAAGGTTTTCACACACTGTTGCTGGTATTTTGGCCCATTCCTCATGCAGATCTCCTCTAGAGCAGTAAGGTTTTGGGGCTGTCGCTGGGCAACACGGATTTTCAACTCCCTCCAAAGTTTTTCTATGGGGTTGAGATCTGGAGAAAGGCTAGGCTAAATGCTTCTTACGAAGCCACTCCTTAGTTTCCCGGGCGGTGTGTTTGGGATCATTGTCATGCTGAAAGACCCAGCCACGTTTCATCTTCAATGCCCTTGCTGATGGAAGGAGGTTTTCACTCAAAATCTCACGATACATGGCCCCATTCATTCTTTCGTTTACACGGATCAGTCGTCCTGGTCCCTTTGCAGAAAAACAGCCCCAAAGCATGAAGTTTCCACCCCCATGCTTCACAGTAGCATTATGGGGTGTTCTTTGGATGCAACTCAGCTTTCTTTCTCCTCCAAACACGACAAGTGAGTTTTTACCAAAAAGTTCTATTTTGGTTCCATCTGACCATATGACATTCTCCCAATCCTCTTATGGATCATCCAAATGCTCTCTAGCAAACTTCAGACGGGCCTGGACATGTACTGGCTTAAGCAGGGGGACACGTCTGGCACTGCAGGATTTGAGTCCCTGGCGGCGCAGTGTGTTACTGATGGTAGCCTTTGTTACTTTGGTCCCAGCTCTCTGCAGGTCATTCACTAGGTCCCCCCGTGTGGTTCTGGAATTTTTGCTCACAGTTCTTGAGATCATTTTGACCCCACGGGGTGAGATCTTGCGTGGAGGCCCAGATCGAGGGAGATTATCAGTGGTCTTGTATGTCTTCCATTTTCTAATAATTGCTCCCACAGTTGATTTCTTCACACCAAGCTGCTTACCTATTGCAGATTCAGTCTTCCCAACCCGGTGCAGGTCTAAAATTTTGTTTCTGGTGTCCTTTGACAGCTCTTTTGTCTTGGCCATGGTGGAGTTTGGAGTGTGACTTTTTGAGGTTGTGGACAGGTGTCTTTTATATTGATATTGAGTTCAAACAGATGCCATTAATACATGTAACAAGTGGAGGACAGAGGAGCCTCTTAAAGAAGAAGTTACAGTCTGTGAGAGCCAGAAATCTTGCTTGTTTGTAGGTGACCAAATACTTATTTTACCGAGGAATTTACCAATTATTCTTTAAAAATCCTACAATGTGATTTTCTGGATTTTTTTTTCTCATTTTGTCTCTCATAGTTGAGGTATACTATGATGAAAATTACAGGCCTCTCAAATCTTTTTAAGTGGGAGAACTTGCACAATTGGTGGTGACTAAATACTTTTTTTCCCCACTTGTACTATCCTCAAGGTTCTAGTGGCCCTTAAACTTTATGTTCCTGATAAAGACATTTGAGAACAGCTGGCTTCAGGAAGGAGGCATATGGAGGCGGCCTTTCTTCTTTATTCATTATTTTATTCTATCTTTCTTGTTTCTCCAATTAATAATTTAATCCATTTGTTTTGAACAGGGTCAGTACACTAATTCTTGTTTTCTTTTTCATTTCTATTTGGATTTGTCATGGTCTTGTAATTTTTAACAGGACCTCATTTGTTTACACAATTGCCACATCAAAGTTCCCCTGCTGGCATTTCCATGCCAATGTCTTTGTCTCCTCTACCCACTTTTTGGAGAGTTTTTTTCCCCCCCTTATTGCTTCCTTACAGGCTGGATTTTTAGAAGCTAATAATTCTACTGGAGTTGACATCTTTGAAATTTGAGTTATCAATCTGTTCAACACAATTAACTATTATTATTATTCATTTTCTTTTTTTCTCAGTGATTTACCTCTCTAATCCCAGCATTTTAATTAATAGCTAATCTTCACCAAGCTCATCAGACGAGGATCACTAAAAGTATCCGACCCCTGATTTTCACCTGGATTTTTGCAGGGCGGAGGACTTTTCACCTTTTATAAAAGCTAGATTGTTTCAGATATTTAAAAATAATCACAGTGTGTTTTCTACTTAACAATTTGAAGGGTAACACAAGGTCTTTTGGTTCTTTCCATCGCAAATAGCTTTTTGTCCAAATTATGTTTTCTCCCAAGCTAAATGCCTCAAAACTCCACAGCCTCCTCAAATGAAATTTGCGACCTGTAGCCGTCACTCCTCCTGCCCAAATTGAGTAAGTAAAAGATGGGGTTAACTCTATGTAAAATCCTCCTATCCTGAATATTCCAATGTTCAGTTCATCTTTCATACAATATTTTAAGTTTAATGGTTCCATAAAGTCAATTAATAATATTTTTTCTTGTATTGATAGAATTTGTCTGCCCCTTCTTCCCCTTCTTTTCTTTTTCTTATTAACATTAATTTCACCCATTTTTTCCTTTTTTTTCTACTATCGATTAATCAATGATCTCAACATCTGCTATTCTATTTCTTAATATTGGTGGATTTCTACCAATTTCTGTCCGTGTGTAAGGGTCTACTTCTCAACACAATCATCAGTCGTCTCAGTATCCTGCTGGTTATATGTAATGCCAGTGCACTCCCTGTCTCATTTACACTAACCCTTATGTAACCCTTATGTATGGTATATGCTTGGGGTAGAACTAGACCAGACCCACTTACATGGTGAAATTATATATATAATGATTTAAAATTTTTTTATTATATTATATTATCAACAACCTGGCATTTCATGAATTTCCTAATTACATAAGATCTTTTTAGAAATTTGTTTTTTACTTAATAATAATGTTTCTGATGTCCGCTATGGCATGACTATAGACACACATAATGTTTGGGGTCATTGACCTCAATAAAAGTATTATTGAGAGCAAAGGATTTTCACGTTTTGAAACTTTTTGGTATCTAACGTATAATTTCTTAATACTAAATTCTCTCTCGCTATCTCTCACCCATACACAAACACATGCACAAACACACACACACAACACACACACTCTTTCGTACATACACCCATAAACACACGCACACAACACTTTCTCTTTGTTCTCTGCCACACACACATGCACAAAGTCAGACCAACATACAGGTTCTCACTCTCACATGTGTGCACACACACATGCATTCAGGCACACATATGCATGCTCTCTCACTCACATTCACACACACACACACACACAAAGCTGCTCTGTTCTCCTCCTCCCTGCACTTCTGCTTTTGCTTTCACTCTTTGCTGGCACTCGCAGAGACTTTCACTCTCACACACACAGAGGTTCCTCGCTTGCACACACACAGCTGCTCCATCACTCCCACTCAGTGCTTCCACTCCCCGTCATGCACACACAGATCAGTTGAGAGAAACACCAACCAGCCTTGGTTTCTCTCTCTCTGTCTCTCTCTTACTCTAGGAACGAAAAAAAAACAGTCACTTTTTACTTTTTCTTTATCAATAATTGTGTTTCACAATTTGGATCACAGTGTCGGTAACTTGGATGATGTCCAAACACCCGACAAAGCCAGTTCTTTGAAATATTCTTTGTTCTTTCAACTCTTATAATTATCTTTATACACTCTTTACTTTCCAATCACCATCTTATTGTCTTCTTTATTATTTTACAATTGTTCACACTGGTTTTTCATACCATTGCAATCATAAACAGTCACATAAAACATATAAAATCAGCACATTTAGCTTCATGCAAAGCCCAGTATAGTTAATGTGGTTAGTATCTCAGCCAAGCAATCAGTGCTTACAGTAATGTATCCAGCACGCAGAGCGCACACACACAATTTTCTCTCAACATTCAATGGACAGACAAAGACCAACAGTTCAACTCTTTCTGGTCTGCAGACACCTGTCTAAGCAGCCCTTCTACTGTGGGGGCCCACCAGGGCCACACTTAACCATCAAACAAGCAGCTCCCTGGTATCCCTTGGCCCCCCCACTTAGGAAGCGGTAACCACAGGCTTTTATGCCTCTCTTAGGCACCGTGCACCTCTTGTGCACACACAGAAACTCTTTACTACTCTAACTCATGCGCGTCTTTTGACATCTGGAGCCTCTTACACCTGTTACTTTAACTTAAGAGATCTAGATTCGATTTGGTGAAGCCCTTTCCTCGATCACTGCCACAGGTTTGACCCTAGCAACCACGCAAACAATTCATCATTTTAATTTAAACAAAAAAATTGCTCTTACCTCATTAGTCATTTATTGTTTGCGTGTTCGCCAGGCGTTCACCTGCTACGGCTCTCGTCAAGTTCAGGCTTCAAGCCAATCCTGTTCGTGACGCCAAATTGTGTTGTGGACCAAACTATGGTCTTCTCAAATTTGTCAATAAAGCTCAAGAAGCAGAGTTCCAGATGTCAAAATAAGACTTTATTGAGCACAGCAACAAAGCCGAGATGACAGCTGCTGCATCTGAAGTCTCTGTCTGTCCGCGCATCCGTTTGATACCTTTTTCCCTTACCAAAGTTGGTAGTTCTGTTTTTTTATTGGTTATGCCTGTCTGGTTTGCCACAATTTATTACTAGCCCACCTGGTCCATCTTTTAATGGTGGAATTTGGCCAAATCAACCATTTTTTAAAAACTTTAATTTTGCCGCTTCCCATTGGTTAGCGGTGGTTCCATGGGACATCCATCAAATCTGTTTACTTGTTCCTGTCACCTTCTGGAAATCACCCAGAGTTCATTGGGTTATTTAAGTTCACTGGTACAATCCAATGGAAACCACCGGTACTGCCCAATGGAAAGGCCCTCATACATACAATCTTCATTAAGACATCCAGTATTGGGAATAATTTAGCATATTGATTAGTATATTGATTACTTACATGATTATACATAATATTTTAAGTAAGATAATACCATATTGAGTAAATAACATAATAGGTAATAGAATTACACAATAGTACCAACAGGGTTTCTGCTGCTGCACAGAACTCCTGAACACACCGACACACAGTTGTTATGCTTACACCAAAAAGATGTCCAACACTTCTGTACTCAGCGCCGGTTGCAAGCTTCCACAGTGCGATGGCTACTCTTTTCTTTATTGTTCTTTATATACTCTTTTCTTTATGTTGTGTTCAGCATGTGACAGAGAGTTCTTGAAAAGCGTGCCGCATGCATGAGTTGCGTGTGGGAGACAGAAAGTGAATAAAGAAAAATAAGCATCCATTCTAGCTCCCGTGTAGAACTGAGCTTTTTAGAGTTCCGTCAGTTTAAACACAACACTTTGCTCCTGTAAACAAACTCGCGAGACTAGCATATCTCACCGGCGTGTGCGTAACGCATACATCCTACATCTTCCGCCCGGAACGGCTTGCACGTATGACAGTCAGCGGAAGTGAGAGAAAAATGTTTATAACATTTTAAATATGGATATTTATCTTACAAAAACGCATGGATTCACCCTTTATTCACCCTCCGGAGCCATGCAAGGCACGTTTTATTATGAATGCGTGTGAAAGAAGAAAGTCATATACACCTAGGATGTCTTGAGGGTGAGTAAAACATGGGCTAATTTTCATTTGGATGTGAAATAACCCTTTAATGTTTAAGCATATAATGATATTCAGAGAATTGTGTGCTTCTAATTTTATGACAACAGTTTGGACAGGACCCTTTTCTATTATAACATGACAATGCCTCTGTGTATAAGGCAAGGTTAAAAAAGAAAAGAAAAAAAGATTGATTCAGTCATTGTGGAAGAACTTGACTGGTCTGCAGAAAACCAGCTGAACACCTCTGGTGTGACTTTAAATGCAGACCTTGAGCCAAAAACTCATTAAACACCAATGAGCATGTTTACATGCACACCAGTAGCTGATAACTCACAAATACCATACGGCTATTTATCCCAGAACACGTCCTGGCCAGATTTGTAATTGCTAAAATATCGCGATTTGGGCTTTGTTTGCAGGCAAAAACCGATCGACATCAAGTACCTACATACGGTTGCCCTTATGCGTTCAAAACGCTCTCGAGGTACTTGATTGTCAAACAATGATCAGTCTGGCTGTGCGCTTTAAGTCGAACACATTAAAGGTATCGTTCACCCAAAAATGAAATTGTGATGTTTATCTGCTTACCCCCAGCAGGGCATCCAAGATGTAGGTGACTTAAGTTTCTTCAGTAGAACACAAACGAAGAACTTTAACTCAAACCGTTGCAGTCTGTCAATCATATAATGAAAGTGAATGGGACCCACGGCTTTGAGAGAAAAACAAACATACACAGACAAAACCAAATTAAACCCTGCATCTTGTGACGATACACTGAGGTCTTAAGACACGAAACATTGGTCTGTGCACGAAACTGAACAGTATTTATGATGTGAAGCAACATCCGGCGCGTGACGTGAAGCAACAGCCGGCGCATGACAGCGTCACGTATAAATACTGTTCAGTTTCTGGCACAGACCGATCGTTTCATGTCTTAGGACATCAATGTGTAGTCACGAGCCGCAGGGTTCAATGTTGGTTTTGTCTGTGTATGTTTTTTTTACTCTCAAAGCCATGAACCCATTGACTGCCATTATAAGACTGAAAGACTGCAACGGTTTGAGTTAAAAATCTTTGTTTGTGTTCTACTGAAGAAACAAAGTCACCTACATCTTGGATGCCCTGGGGGTAAGCAGATAAACATAAAAATTTCATGTTTGGACAGAGCAAATGCTTTACAGTAAAGAAAAAAGGAAATATATCACAAACATAGACTCAGAAAATGATAAAAAATGTGTTCTTATCTCGTGCATTAGAAGTAGAAGTGGTTCAGTCAAAAAGCTGCATCTGTAACTGCATGAGAGGATAATATATGAGCTGTAAGTTTCCCGCAGACATGTTGCAAGCTTTATTTAACATCACAACTGACAACATATGGATTACTCGGAGTCCGATGCAAATGATTATATTTTTACCGTCACTACAGGGAAATAACTTGATTTATTAATAGAGTCATGTAAATGTGGCTTACTTGCGTTGTCAGGTTACTGATGTGCATGTAAATGGGGAAAACTGGTTATTTTAATTAGGGTGACCATATGTGCCATTTTTCCCGGACACGTCCTTGCCAGGATTTTTTTGGGCTTTGTTTTCCTGTTTTCATACTTTCTGAAGGTAATGACTGAAAAGTAGTTTGACCAATAACATGCAAGCATTGTACATAATGGACCAATTATGGTGTGTGAGAAGGTGGGATCTACGGTCAAAGTGATGCAAATACGTGTACATATTAAAGGGGTCATATGATGTTGCTAAAAAGAACATTATTTGGTGTAATGAAATGTGTTTATGCTGTTTAAGATTAAAAAAAAACATTATTTTCCACATACTGTACATTATTGTTTATCCTCTATGCCCTGCCTTTCTGAAAAGCGTCGATTTTTACAAAGCTCATCGTTTCTGAAAAGCGAGGTGTGCTCTGATATGGCCAGCGTTGTGATTGACCGAATTCCTCAAGCGTGTGACGGAAATGTTACGCCCCACCATACTGTGATGCCCTGTCCGGCCGGAGCGACGAGACAAAAACATGAAAACCCATTATAAACGAGGCATTCGTTGCATCCAGTGGGGACATAATTACTGATTATAATGACTTATACTGTCAATTACGCGTTGCGTTGCATCGCCCCATGTAAACATAAAACCATGTCTGCATTTGTGATCGGAGAAATGACAAACAACAAGCCCTACTCTACACTGCCCAAAAAAATTGCTTTAAATATATAAAATATAAAAACTCTTTAAATATAAAAACTGAACGTATATGAGTCGAAACAGCCGGCATTTTAGTTACTTCCTACCAGGATCAGGAAACCAGTCCTCATAAAATGTGCTGCACCACGTTGAATATTTGGGGTGAAAGATGTTCTGGAACAGTTGTTGTAAATCAAACCTAACCACTGATTTCTAGTGTGTTCATTTGAAAGGCCAAAACAAAGTAGGTTCGCTTCACAACGAAACAGGTCACACAACGGCTGGCTACAGGGAGCAGAGCGGGGAGATATAAAGTTAAGTGAGGAAGGCCAGAAGGGATAGAGGAACAGACGGCAGCGGTTCACGGAAGAGCGTAAGGCGGATTGCGGCAACCACATGTGATGACACCGGGCTTGACTCCGCTTCGTCCACGTTGAAAGCTGATCCGGAGATCCACAGCGCAAAGTTGTAGTATGTCCTCAGCGACCAGCACGGATCAGCTATAGGCATGACGAAGCGGATATCGTCCCTCTTTTGGAAGAACAAACAAAGTAGTTTTGCTTTCACAACGAAATACACAGCGTCTTTATGACATGGCGGCGGCAACAACAATACTACAGCGAGAATAAAAGTTACGCCTTCTTTCTTTGCGTGAACATTTGTACGGCGTTATGCAAATCTTCCCACATCGTGACCTAGATATGTGGGGGCGTGTTAGAACGAGCCGTTTTAGGTAGGCGTGGCTGACTCTTAACTTTTATAAAGACTATCTCTTTGGATTTGAGACTTTAGTCTTTGCAACCTTTACAGATCTTCTTTATGCACCAAAAACTTGTAACACTCCAAAGAGAAAGGAAAAAAATTAAATTGCATCATATGACCCCTTTAAGGGATAGTTCACCCAAAAAAATGAAAATTTGATGTTTTCTGCTTACCCCCAGATTAATATCAAATGGTGCAGAGAGATTGTGGGTACGACAGCTAATCAAAAACGTAATCTTTTAGGTTTTAATCGGTTGCAACAATCAGGATAAGTAATTACCATTTTGATTAGCCGTCGTACCGACAATCTCTTTGCACTGTGTAAACAATGAGTGATGCATACGCGTGACAGAACTTCCAGTGCATGTGTCTACTGTGCCAGAGCACGTACACGCATCACGCGCCGGATGTTGTGAACGTGCTCAGGACAGTTGGACATCGCAGTGGATCAGAGGTAAAAAATGATATAAATACTGTTCAGTTTCTTGCACAGGCCGATGGTTTCGTGTCTTAAGACCTCAGTGTATCGTCACGAGCCGCAGGGTTTAATTTAGTTTGGTCTGTGTATGTTTTTTTGACTCTCAAAGCTATGGGACCCATTGCCTGCCATTATATGACTGACAGACTGCAACGGTTTGAGTTAAAATCATCAAATGTGTTCTACTGAAGAAACAAAGTCACCTACATCTTGGATGCCCTGGGGATAAGCAGATAAACATCACATTTTCATTTTGGGTGAACTTTCCCTTTAATGGCATTCTTCATATTATGGGAAAACACCCAACAGGAATGTGCACCCAGTGTCAGGAGTATGAGACGATTGATCATGTTCTAACATCTTGTGGGAAATTTACTTAAGAAAGGCAAAAAATGATGACCCAGTTTCAGAGTTTAGGACGAGCAGAGGGAAATGTTAAAAGTATTTTAGAATGTGCAGAGAAACAAAAAGGCAGCAAATATTATTATTATTTAATTTTTTTAAAGAAACTGGACTGGACAAGAGAATATAGTGTAAAGGGAATTTAGTACAGTAGGTGGCAGTAATGCAACAAATTGGATGCCAGCTGCCATAAAACCCCAAAGAAGAAAAACACATACTGCACAGCTTTATGACATCATATCTTCAGACCAAAATAAAAGTCTTGTTCGCTAAAGCACAGAATTTTACATCAGAAAACAAATATAAATAATACGGTATATTAGGCAAAGCTAACAAAACCCCAAAGCAATCAATGCCGTTGAGCTGTACATGTAGGCTTGTATCTATATGTAAGCAACTGTGAAGTGCTTTCAATTCATGATAAATTACAGAGAATTGTGATATTCTCAATCAAAAATAAACTAACTCCAGTACCTTGATCTTAAAATTACAGCATAGGAAAGAACTTGTGAATATTACAAATTCATAAAAAATCGTAGATCAAAATTAAATTTGTGTTTGCGGGGAGATTTAACTATTTAGTTCAATTGAAACTGAATCCTTATGTCAATGTATTCATCTTATTCCATCTCAGTTTCTCCCCAGAACATAAAGGCAATAAATCAAATGTAAGCTTTATTTTGTTAGTGGATTTCATTAAAGGTCCATGACTGTAAAGAATTACATTGATTGTGAGTATAAAACAGTTGATTTTGACTGTCTGAATGAAAATCTTTGATTAAAATGGTTACAATAATTTCTTCTAAATGTTAATGAAATGTGATTTCATCATCTTTATTAAAATTGACAGTATATAATCTGTGCTAAAATGTGATTATAATATAAACAAGTTACCTATTAATCTGCTAGATTTCAGTTATTGGAAATTGATTTATAAACATAAATTTCCCTCTCCATATCAGCTCTCTATGAACATCAGACACACACTGAAAATCAACAAATCTGTCTTCTATAAGGACTGGACGGAAAGGTGGTCTGTGTTTGATCTTATTGATTTCAGTGGTAGTGTTCTTTTATATGAGCAGTTTTGTTTAAATGACAGTTTTTTCAGTATAAATGAAAATTGTTAATTGATTATTACCATTTCTGTTTCTTTAATTGACAAAAAACATGCCAACATTTTCAGTTGTTACTCCTCATCTTCCCTTATTAAGAGTGAACAGTTCAGTTAATAAATACAAGACACAATAAACAGAAGGGGGAGTACATCCATCGGGAAAAAATAAAAATAATATAATAATATAATATATAATAGTAATATATCAGTGTTATATGATTTTAGTGAAGTAGAAAACAAAATACCTGTAATATCCAGTTACGGCTGTAGTAAACTCAGAAGTGAAGATCAGAGACTGAGTGACTCTTCATCAGGTTCTTGATTGAGATGCTACTGTGTGTCACGCTGCAGTCATCAAGACTGACTAAAACACTGAATCACTGTAGTTTATCCTGATGTCAGGAGGCCGTCATCAGAAGATTAAGGATGCAGAGGATGTAAGCATTTACAGGAATTTGCCCAGATTTTTAGCAACTCTAATCCAATCAGCATAACTATAACTCATTATCACAGAGACCAGGGCCACTGCATTCACATTAAACTCAGGTATTAATTAGCAGCAACAAAAGCCCTATTTGCACAGGATTAGTATTACCTGGTGACCTCCAGTCATTTGTAATAATTGCGGAGGTTGTCTGTGATCTTAATCCTGTGCGAATCGGCCATGTCTGTAATTTGTAAAGTAAAAATTCCCCCGCAAATGACCTACCATATTTCGCCGAACACAGATGTCCTGTGATAATATTAGTCCCGTGTGAATCGGCATCTCTGTGATTCGGCCAGCATTTGGCGGGTCGCATATCATTTTTCGAGGTTTTTGTTTGCTGTGCGCCTTTTTATCCATCTTTCGTGAAGAATGGAGCTGCGTTGGAGTGTTTGATAGTATTTTGGGTGCTGTCATATCGCAATACACCATACAATTTGCAGAAAGAGAAAGCTGAAAAGGTTTTGAGGCTAATGTGTTACAAATAAATCAAGCATAAAGCTTGAGATATTATTTTAACCTGGTGAAATGTAAATGACACAGCGCACGAAACTATTAGTTTCTTTTTTTTAAATCCATCTGGACCATAGAACGGGACTCTCAAAGCCTGGGAGACAAGTCAGTAAATTCGAGTAAAATCACAGGCTTCGCTTATCCCGTGCGAATGCACCACACGAAATTCAGATGTGGGGGGGTAATTTCAAAATCACACAAGGTCCCCACATAATACTAATCCCGTGCGAATAGGGCTAAAGACACCAATTAAAGAAATGAGGCAGAAGCATCAACAGCCAATAAAGACAAAAGGTGACAAATGTATTCACATTTGTATTCACATACTCCTAAAGCAAAATATAATCATTTTAAAATGTAAATGGCATTTATCTTTGACATTTATAGCTATTATTTAATTGGTTGTATTGGGCCAGTTACAGTCTTTTCTAAATACAAACCATATTTCTGAAAAATTTCAGTCAGGTTTTAAGTCTATTCATAGCACTGAGTCTTGCTTTGCTGAGAGTGCTAAATTATATTTTAGTTGCTACCGATGCAGGTGAATCTGTGATTTTAATTATTTTAGATTTTGATACTTTGATATAGGTTCAGTCTTGACTTTTTCCATCAGGATTGACTATTTTACATCCTCTGCTGCTCATCTTGAATCTGGCATTCCCCAGGGCTTTATTTTGGCACCTTTGCTTTTTTCTCTCTGCATGCTGCCTCTGGGTTTGACTTTGAGAAGGCATGGTGTATCTTTCCATCTTTATGTGGATGATACCTAGAGCTATCTGCCTATGATCCTCTGCAATACAATCTTTATTTGCAAGTAACTTTTTAACTTTAAATGATTCAAATAATGAGGTTATAGTCTTTGGCCCACAGTAGCATCTCAATCAAGAACCTGATGAAGATTCACTCAGTCTCTGATCTTCACTCATTCAGTTTCTTACATGTGTAACTTAGGGTGACACATACGTGCCATTTTTCCCGGACGAGTCCTGGCCAGGATTTCTATATGGCCTAAAATACAGTATCTAGGTTTTGGCTTTGTTTGCGTGTGCAGACCAATCAGTGTATGACATCAAAGTACTATACAGACGGTTATGCTTTTCGAAACACTCGAGGTACTTTGATGTCAAACACTGATCGATCTGAGCCGCGCTGCTTTTAAGTCGAACACACATCCTATGTATGCGTAATTGCATCACTTTGACTGTAGATCCCACCTTCTCACACACACCATGATTGGTCCATTATGTACAATGCCTGCATGTTATTGGTCAAACTACTTTTCGATCATTAAAACAAAACAAAGCCAAAACAAATCCTGGCAATGACGCGTCCAGGGAAAATGGCACATATGGTCACCCTAGTGTAACTGGATATTGCATGTATTTTTACTTCACTAAAATCTCTCTCTTTAAGCTTGCTCCCTTTATCAGGGGTCACCACAGCGGAGTGAGGAATTAAAGAAACTAATAAGGTAATAATCAATGAACCATATTCCTTTATGCTGCAAAACTGTATTTTAAACAAATGTCTAAATTCATATAAAATCTTTGTATAAAGTCTTTGATCTTATTGATTTCAATGGTAGAGCATTTGATTAGTTCCATCAAATCCCTTTAGAAGGCAAGATTTGTTGATTTCCGTTGCATTTGTTATTCATAGAGGGCTGATATGGGAAGTTAAATGATGTTTGTTAATCAGTAACTGAAATCTGACATAGATGGCTTGTTTATTATAATCACATTTGATACTACCTGCCGGTTTTAATCAAGATAATCAGGGAAAATGTAAATGACATTAACATTTTAGAAGAAATTATTTAAACCATTTTAATTAAAGATTTTTTTTTCTAATATAAAATTATATTGATTTTAGCCAACAAGACTTTTATTTTGGTGTGTCGATGTGACGTCATTAGGCTGCGCCACGCTTCTGCGTCTGAGATGCATCACAACTGAAGAAAGGTGTGTGCTTTTAATCATTTAAAAGTGTTTAGATCAATACAACTCGTTTAGAGAATTGTATCTAAAACTGTGAAATGAATTGTGTCGCCAATGTGACACTGCAGTCCCTATATAGTGAATCATTTGATCTTAAACGAGTTCGGTTACTGGCTACTAACGTTAGTGCTGGAGAAACGGATCTTTTCGAATCTCCGAATCAACTGAATCAAATAGTTCACAAAATGATTCACAGTTTCGAATCTCCGAATCAAATAGTTCACAAAATGATTCACTGTTTCGAATCTCCGAATCAACTGAATCAAATAGTTCACAAAATGATTCACTGTTTCGAATCTCCGAATCAACTGAATCAAATAGTTCACAAAATGATTCACTGTTTCGAATCGCTCAAAACAGTGTAAATGCAACTAGGACAACAAACACTAACATGTGTAACTTTTACAAAACAACTGCAGATGTTTTCATGAAAGTGGGGTCTATTAAATATAATCTACAAATCAGCAAATACTAAATAGCAATCTTAATACAAATATGAACCTTCTATATAATCTGTGTTCTCTTTATTATTTGAGTGCTAGTTTTGATAGTTTTTGTGCAGGTAATGTAAGTGCATTAACTCTCTGACCGACTCCCTCACCAGTGCACTGACCGCTGAACTCAGGAGCTGATTGAGACGCACCCAGAGATTTAATTTGCATTTATTTTTCTTTGTTAATTATTCTCGTCCTAAACAGGACAAAGTGTCCAAACACAGAAAAACTGCTGAAGAAGCTGAGATCCACGTGACACACGATTATAAAGATGGAGGTTATTAAAGAGGAGAGTGAAGACGTGAAGATTGAAGAAGCATTCAGAGTCAAACATGAAGATACTGAGGAACAAACAGGTTGGTTTTCATTCTCAAAGCTGAATGTGATCCTTATTCAAATCTGAAAAAAAACACCTTATTTTACGTAACATTAAAGGGGTCATATGATGCTATTTTAAAGATCATTATTTTGTGTATTTGGTGTAACAGAATATGTTGACATGCTGTATGTTCAAAAAACACATAATGTTTCAAATACTGTGCATTTTTGTAGGTCCTCTATGCCCCGCCTCTCTAAAGTTGTTTTCTACAAAGTCCCTCCTTCCGAGTCTGCTCTGATTGGCCAGCTGACCAGTGCATTGTGATTTGGCCGAACACCGTCAAGCACTCGTCGGAATGTAACGCCCCTTACCATAATCGCGATCTTCATCTTTCAAAATAAATGCAAAGACAGTAAACAATGTCATTAGTTTTACCATCAGTTAAAGCCTTAATAATATATAATATCTCAGTATCTCACAGACTTGAGTACCAACCCCTCACATTTTTGTAAGTATTGTTATTATATCTATCATGTGACAACACTGAAGAAATGACACTTTGCTACAATGTAAGAGTCGTGAGTGTACAGCTGTAATAACGTGAATTGCTGTCCCCCGCCCCTCAAAATAACTCAACACACATTCCATACTGTCTAAACCGCTGGCCACAAAAATGAGTACACCCTTATGTTAAAATGTCCAAATTGGGCCCAAATTGTCAATATTTTGTGCGCCCACCATTATTTTCCAGCACTGCCTTAACCCTCTTGGGCATGGAGTTCACCAGAGCTTCACAGGTTGCCACTGGAGTCCTCTTCCACTCCTCTATGATGACATCACGGAGCTGGTGGATGTTATAGACCTTGCGCTCCTCCACCTTCCGTTTGAGGATGCCCCACAGATGCTCAATAGGGTTTAGGTCTGGAGACATGCTTGGCCAATCCATCACCTTTACCCTCATGTGTGTTTGGGGTCGTTATCATGTTGGAATACTGCCCTGTGGCCCAGTCTCCGAAGGGAGGGGATCATGCTCTGCTTCAGTATGTCACAGTACATGTTGGCATTCATGGTTCCCTCAATGAACTGTAGCTCCCCAGTGCCGGCAGCACTCATGCAGCCCCAGACCATGACACTCCCACCACCATGCTTGACTGTAGGCAAGACACGCTTGTCTTTGCACTCCTCACCTGGTTGCCGCCACACACACACTTGACAAACACCCAACCATCCTTACCCAATACTTTTATCTTGGTCTCATCAGACCTCAGGACATGGTTCCAGTAATCCATGTCCTTAGTCTGCTTGTCTTCAGCAAACTGTTTGCGGGCTTTCTTGTGCATCATCTTTAGAAGAGGCTTCCTTCTGGGACGACAGCCATGCAGACCAATTTGATGCAGTGTGCGGCGTATGGTCTGAGCACTGACAGGCTGACCCCCCACCCCTTCAACCTCTGCAGCAATGCTGGCAGCACTCGTACGTCTATTACCCAAACACAACCTCTGGATATGACGCTGAGCACGTGCACTCAACTTCTTTGGTCGACCATGGCGAGGCCTGTTCTGAGTGGACCTGTCCTGTTAAACCGCTGTATGGTCTTGGCCACCGTGCTGCAGCTCAGTTTCAGGGTCTTGGCAATCTTCTTATGGCCTACGCCATCTTTATGTAGAGCAACAATTCTTTTTTTCAGCTCCTCAGAGAGTTTTTTTGCCATGAGGTGCCATGTTGAACTTACAGTGACCAGTATGAGAGAGTGAGAGCGATAACACCAAATTTAACACACCTGCTCCCCATTCACACCTGAGACCTTGTAACACTAATGAGTCACATGACACCGAGGAGAGAAAATGGCTAATTGGGCCCAAATTGGACATTTTCACTTAGGGGTGTACAAACTTTTGTGGTCAGCGGTTTAGACATCAATGGCTGTGTTGAGTTATTTTGAGGGAACAGCAAATTTACAATGTTATACAAGCTGTACACTCACTACTTTACAATTTTGCAGAAGTGTTCATTTCTTCCGTGTTGTCACATGAACTAGAATATATAAATACTTCAAAAATGTGAGGGGTGTACTCACTTCTTGAGATATTGTATATATACATATGTGCATATGCAGGGCTTGACATTAACGTTTTTGTTTACCGGCCACTGTGGCTAGTGGTTTTCCAAATTCACTAGCCACTCAGCATTCTCACTGGCCAAAATTTTGTTGTTGGGAAATTACGTTTTAAATGAAGTGACTAGAGTGGCATTCAGATGCATTTACACAGACAGTTCAATGTAGCTGAAATATAGCACAAATGCATTTACACTGCATGCTAAATTATTACAGGATAAATAATGTTGTGAGCTCTGTGTTTTAAAATATATATATTTTCAATATACAAATATGAAATGTTGGAAAAAATGCAAAGATAGGCTACTATGAAAGTAAACCGCCAGTAGGTGGCGGTTTCATTAATCGTAATGAGTCATTGAAGCATGCCTTAAAACGATTCGTTCAGACGGCTGATTCATTCAAGAATGAAGCAAGTGCCTGTCCTTATGAATGGAATTTGCAATCGTGGTTTTCAGGGAAAACTTCACTCTCTTGGTCATGTCATGTTGCATAACTAGGCTGTATTATTAATCTAAAAACCAAGTTACATTCTGTGTACAGTTACATTCATTTGTTTTGATTTCTCCACGAGATTCTCTCACAGACAGGCTGCGTGAGCCTCAACTGGTGCGGCCTTGTTACTGATTATTCATTATCAATCGCCGTTTACACCGAATGTGATCAAATCAGAACCATTCTCGCTAAAATGTAGGTGCAATTAGATGTTTTAATCAGATTAGTTGTCCGGTTGGGCAAGTAAAATTCTCTTCTTTCACTTGCCCCTGGGCAATTCCATGCAAAAGTCATCCTTACCATGAAAAAATATTTTTTTTACCAAAAGAATAAAACTTTGTTTAACTTGTGCATTTAGGTCTGTATTTTACAACGTTAATGTGCTTAAATAGAAATTTGAAGGAAGTTGTATGTCTATCCACCACATTGAGGGGGGTGCACCTAAAGTAAAATTACATTTTCATCCGACTGTATTTCATGTTTTCAAATGAGAGCTCAAAGACTGCCCATTTTTTTATTTATGTCAACAGTAAGTATTTTGTAGAAAGATGGAGGCCTGTCTGAAAAGTGAATATATTCACTTTGTCTAAACAGCGATGATTCTTGGATTTATAAGGGCTAGATTTATTAGGCCTGGAAGCTTCCGTGCTGTCACACGTCCGTAACATTTGAAAGATTAAGTTTATGTCATATAGTAATTATTAATGCAATTAACTTGAAACCTTCTGTACAAATCCAACTTATGGCCATTCTAATTATGATCAACAGTTCATTTCTATTCTTTCATAATAATGCGTTACAGACGTGAATATTACGGACGCTTCATATTAAATCTTATGCATGCATACAGTAAATTCCCTCATATTTTGAGTTATGTCACTCTGTTCCATGTATTGATTTCCTTTGAATCAAAATATTAGTCAAACTTTTACTTTGCTGGGAAAAGCAATGTAACTGGAAGATATATTGATATAAACTGAACAAAATGACTTGTTCCCATAGATTGTAGGTGTATTTTAGCTTGTTTAATCGATTTCAATTGAATGTTGTAATATCTGGATAAGTTTACTGATTGTAGATCTCTGGAAATACCAGGCAACTTACATTTATGGTCAGGAAAAGCATGGAAATATTATTCTAGTTATGATTTTAAAATGAAACCTGCTGCAGTCTGACATTGATGCAAGTCAAAGAGGAAAAGAAAGAAATCACTCACTGCTCTTATTAACTTTAACTATTAATTGAATAAATTAATCTTTATTAATGCATATACATTTTACGTGAAGATTGTTTTAAGTTCACTATTTTCCAAAGCCTTTTAAAAGTTACAAATAATGTTTTTTGATTATACAGTAATAATGGCTATAATTAATGGCTAAAATTGGGAGGCAAATGCATTTAATAGAGACAGATCAGTAGCAGTATTTGTATCAATGAGACTGGTCTTCATTAGCAATAGGCTACTTGGTAAAAGATGCCTTTAAACCACATATTTCACAATCTTTGTTGTTTTTACATTAATTTGGAGATTCAGTGTGAAATTATGTTTGTCACATTTTTTAATTGATTGACCGCACTAGTCTAAATGTTTTGATATCTGTTGCTTCCTGTCTTTAAACTGGTTTTAACTTGTATTTGTCTCTTTTCACCTCAGACCTGATGGCGCTGAAAGAGGAGAGTCAAGAACTGAATGAAACAGAAGAGAAAGATCAAAATGAGAAACATGATTTCAAAACTGAAGAAGAATCGATTGGCTGCTCACAGACTGAAAATACTTCCTCACCTAAAAAAGCTCAAAAAACTACAAACCTTAATTCCCACTTAAGAAATCACGCTGGAGAGAGCTCTTTCACCTGCCAACAGTGTGGACAAGTTTTCAATCAAAAAAGATGCCTTAAAGTCCACATGAAAATTCACATTGAAAAGAAACCGTTCATATGCCCTCAGTGTGGAAAGAGTTTTACACGGAAATATTACCTTAATGCCCACATGAAAATTCACACTGGAGAGACTTCACACCTGTAACTGTTGAAAGAGTTTCACACAGAAAGTCAACTTAATGTTAATGTCCACATGTGAATTCACACTGGAGAGAAGCCTTTCACATGTGATCAGTGTGGGAACAGTTTCAGACGAAATGCAGAGCTTCAGACTCACATGATAATTCACACTGGAAAGAAACCTTACATGTGTAATCAGTGTGGAAAGAGTTTCACGCAAAATAGTCAACTTAAAGTTCACATGAGAAGTCACACAGGAGAGAAGGCCGTTCACTTCAAACTGTGGCGAAGAGTTTCACACTAAATAGTATCTTCCGACTCACCTGATTATTCACATGGAAAAGAATCCCTTCCATGCTCTCAGTGTGAAGTGTTTTTAATTACACGAAAAACCCTTGATTGCCACATGGTAATTCACACTGGATAAATCCTTCACCTGCGCCTCGGTGTTGGAAGGTTTCCGCTAAAAGAAACCTTCAACCCTCCACATGAGCATTCACACTGGAGAGAAGCAATTTGAATGTCAACAGTGTGGAAGGAGATTTACACAAGAAAAACTCCTTAATGCCCACGTGAGAGTTCACACTGGAGAGAAGCCTTTCACCTGCCCTCAGTGTGGGAAGAGTTTCACGAATAAAACAAACCTAAAGACTCACATTAGAATTCACACTGGAGAGAATCCATTCACATGCCGTCAGTGTGGAAAGAGATTCAGACATAGTGTAAACCTTAATAATCACATGAAGATTCACTCAAGAGAGAAGAGTTTTAAATGTCATCAGTGCAAAAGGAGTTTCACAGACCCACTCCCCTGCAGGATCAATGTTCAAATTCACCATCTGAAAAAGCTCGTCATGTGCCCATCACTCTGGAAAGAGTTGCTCAAGAGAAGATAACCTCAAAGATTCACATGAGAGTTCACACTGGAGAGAAGCCTCACAAGTGTCTTCAGTGTGAGTAGAGTTTCACATGTCAACGCAGCATGAAACGTCATTTGCGAATGCATTCTGAGAAGAAATGGCCATTTTCCGTAGTGGGAAAAGGTTTAGAAAAAGGAGAGATTTCTATAATCATCTGTGCATTCATTCTGGAAGACAATTCCGTTGTAGTCAAGTGTAATAATATAATAATAATTTGCCATCACACTGTAAAGTCATGCAAATGTGAGACCCAGAGACCCAAGAGTTTGACAAGAAAAAATACTACATCTGATTGTTACCTACTAAAGACTACTTCTTTTACTTGCATCCTTCATCTCTTTATGCTTCACCATAAGGCATTTTCTTTTCTTTTGTGCATTTGTACTCCTGTGGCCATACCTGATCATCTTCTTTGCTGTAGTTTCAAATATTGAACCGTTACAGTAGATTCCCTCAAATTTTGTCACTCAATTCCATGTGTTGATTTCCTTTGAATCAAAATTTACGAGTCAAACTTGTACCTTGCTGGGAAAAGCAACAATGTAACTTGAAGATTATCAATAAATTGATATAAACCGAACAAAATGACTTGTTCCCATAGATTGTAGGTGTATTTTAGATTATCGTTTAGTCTATTTCAATTGAATGTTGTAATATCTGGATAAGTTTACTGATTGTAGAACTCTGGAATTGCCAGGCAACTTTAAATTTATGATCAGGAAAAGCATGGAAATATTATTCTAGTTGTGCGCAGGTCTAAATGTTATCAGCACAGTTTATTCTTTATTGTGCTTCCAGTAGCGTGCATGTACATGTACATACTGTTTCCTTGCTAAATAATTTGCTGCAATAAACAATCGTAAGCAGTTTGTCTTCCTTCCTTTTCTTGTTAATTACAGTAAATATTAGAGAAAGTATTTTAAAGAATTAGTTCATTCTCCACACTGCTTGCGGGGCTGCTGGAGCCGATCCCATATCTCGGGCCGAAGGCAGGCAAACACCTTGGACAAATGGCCAGTCCATCACGGCTAAATGTATTAAAAAATTTAACTTTTGTCGTTAATTACTCTTATGACGATCCAAACCCATAAGAACTTGAGCAGCTGAGTTCAGAATATATCCAAGATTATTCATCCTCTTGATGGGCAGGCCATAGTAAAGAGAGTTCCAGTAGTCTAGTCGGGGAGGTGATAAAGTGTGTACAAGAATTTCTGCACCTTTGATATTTAGAGTAGGATGAAGGCAAGCAATGTTATGAAGGTAAAAGCAGGCTGATTTGACAAGTTAGTCAATGTGAGAAATAAAAGGTGAGAGAAAGATTGAAAATCATACCAAGATTTCTGATAGCACTGGAAGGCCTAAAACACCAGCAGTATTAACCAATTGAACAGAGGTTACCAACCAGCAGCTTTTGGTCAGTGTTACGGAAGCCACGAGTTCAGGAGTCACGATGCTGTGATGTCTGTCTATCTTCTCTAGTGGATTTATTGTAATGTATTGTATTGTACATGTATTTATTTACCCTTGTCTTTCTGTGTTGGGATTGTGGCAATTGGCGTTCCCATGAGAATGCTGATTACTTTATTAGATTATGGATCTCAACTGTGTCTCATTTTCCCATGCCTATTTTACCTCCCCTGTTTTCTTTCCGAACTAAGAAGGGAACCCTGGAGCACACCACAAGAAATAGGTGCAATCGTTTCAATTATCCTGTAGTCCTCCAGGATGAGATCCCATCTGAACACTGTACCAGTCCCCTTTTTCTTGGGACTCTGGTAAATGGCACAGAACCTGAAAAAAATTGTCTCAGTCATACATGTATGGCAGCCAGATCACACAATGCAACCGAGTGTCTCTGTCACCATCAGATAGTATCTGTCGATGTCCAGGACCCTCCGAGCACTCTTGTGGATGCCATAGCCCATCAGGTTCTTGTCACAAGCTGGAGTGGACACCCTCACCTTCCAAAGGTGGTAGGGCATCCGCACCATCAGCCGATGGGTGAAGAACCAGTTGTTGGTATCTGGTGGTAACTGAGGGCTGGGACAGGGGGCTCATACCAAAGCTTAAAATCTTTGCACAGCTTGCCAGAGTGAAATATGCTCTTGGCAGTCCACCTCTGGTCCTCCACAGGGATGGTCTTGCTCCATTCACCTGGCAACCAGAATGAAGCCGAGGCCCTTGCAGGGGCTGGTCGGACTGCTCCAGGCTCCCCCTGTTTGGAAGACAATTTGTTTATTGCATAAACTATGGTTGAACTAATATACACCATAGTCTGTCCAATACATAGGTGGAGAATAGAGCAGGTGTGGTGGTCCTCACAGAGGCCATAGGGTCCTTGCAGAGGATGGAATAGAGGGGCAGGGGGGCTACCTATCCACTAAATTGGGCTTCAGTGAAGCCAACTGGGACCCACCAAAGCGTGACTTGGTGAACTAAAAAGAGAAATAAAGTTAATTGCATTAATTGCAATAAAGTACATCACATTAATTGCATTATGCCAGGAGCCGTGTCTGAAGCCTCAGACTGTGGGGTGCAGCTGGAGATTCAGTGGCAGTGGCAGGCTTATAAAACAACAGTAGAAAGGCATAAGATGTACTGAAACTTTATAACAGTATTTTAACAGATATGTGATGCTACATTAAATATCATTTTCAATTAGCTCACCTTAGTGTTGTGGAATCCACCATTATAGGTCATAGAGCCTCCAAAGATGGTGGTCTGTCCACAGCCCTGCATGGGGTATTTCTCAATTTGAAAAGAAGGGAATCATTGTTTACTGATATCGTCTGCACCATTATCAGGTGACCTGCAGACCATGTAATGAGATACGAGGGATGGGCATTCCAAGCAAAAATAATATTTGAAAATTGCACCCCTCCCCCGCATGCACACACAAATACCCATAAACAGAGAGAGACGGGATTCATGCTTTCAATCTGTGTGATAAACTGTTTAAGAAGATAGGTTACCTTAACTCAAGCCATATAATGATTGTAACGTGCTGAAACATTAATATAATAAACAAAACCGAATGACGGTACTTATTAACATAAAGGCCGGGACACACCAAGCCGACAGTCGGGCTTGTTTGTTTGGTGTGTTCCACTTGTCGCTCTCGTCGGCGGCAGTTTGCCCGATTCGGCGTCGGACCGTCGGCGCGAGTGAGAGCCCTGATTGGATGTTCAGTTTAGCAAACGAGTCAGTGCCTGAGAATTAAAGCGAAAGGAATCAAACAAGCTTGTAAATGTAGGCAGTACAGACAGAAGTCTGGTTAAATGTTACGTGATCTTTCCCAATCATTCTAATACACGAATGTTTTCATAACAACAATGCCGCGTAAAAAAATGATTAAGTTAATCAACGTTACTGATTCAAAGGTAAATCGCCTGCTTTGAATTTCACATTTCGTATTAAATCATGCGAATTTCCACCAGAAATCGATCAATCTGGATGGTGTGGGTTTGGGGTTGATTCGAATTCGAATCCTTATGGTTGCACGTATCACGAAGATAGTGTTCAACTGCTAGATACAAAAACGCCGAGCTGCAGAAGCATCCGGCACACGACTGCGCACAGCGCGCATGCGCAGGAGCACGACGTGTTCTTATTTTGCCGTCGGCTGTAGTCTGTGCGATGTGTTCAAGCGCAGCTTTTTGGTCCGACGCTGCTGACGCGAGGCGACAACATCGTCGGCTTTCGTCGCCGCTATTTCTTTGAAGTCGGCTTGGTGTGTCCCAGCTAGGGTTGTGACAGTGAGGAAATTTTCCCACCGGTTAATCGACATGTGACAACACCGGTAATACCGGTATCACCGCAGAGGCATTCCCTCTTTTCCTCGTTTTCCTTCGCTTTTAAATGGCTTGTAAAAGCGGCGTGAGCATTTTACTTTCACTTTCAAATAGCGGCAATTCGGCGTAAAGCAATTGTTCATTTGAATTTTCCTTCTTTTCCTTCGCTTTTAAATAGCTTAAATGCGAATTCGAATTCGAATTAGCGGCAATTCGGCGTCATTTGCTTGAATGCAACAACAAAATACAACGTCAAACTCACTTTAGCCTATAGATAAAACATAACTTTTATTAACAAAACGAATAAAATACACCATGCTATAGGGCAGGCTAATATAAAATAACAAATAACTTACATAAAGTTTAAATAGGTATACAAAACTGGAAATAGGCTAAGTAAACATGTATAATATATAACCAAATAAATAAGAATGAACGTTTATAAGTAAAACTAATAAGAAAGCTTAGAGGCACGGCATACACCTTGATGTCAAATAAAATACACAAAGTTTAAATAAAGTAAAAATCAGCAAACACTGTGGAACAATTAAATAAGAACAAATTTAAAAAAACTTCCAAATCACCTGATCAACGGCAAAAGTCAACAGGCTTTTCAAAATCTAAAATATTGCCAAACACGTGCTTTTGCATTTCGTTTCTAAACTAACTCCGCGATCGTGCTTTCGGTCTCACCTCACCTCACTCTTCTCGTCAGTCAGCTCTCCTCACTCTCCTCACTGAAGAAATGAAATCTGACCTGTGATGCGACTGTCGTTTGGCACGATGCATTGAGCAGCCGCGTTCAGTTTTTTTTCTGATGCCACAGTATCCAGTAGATGCATCCACACCCATCACACCTGGTGAGCTCGAACTCCACATCAGGAACGACAGAATTCCAGTCAACGATACCTACACAAGAAAAAGATATTAGAAACTGAAAACCTCTCAATGAATGCAACAAACATTCTAAATATAAACTCGTTGTTTATTTAATAAAGGTGAGGTTTTCTTCAAAAAGCCTGATGGCTGACAATGTCATAAACCTTTCTGCACAGCACACTAGTGACAGTGTGAGACCAGCTCCATCTCATTCATACACAACATCTACAAGAATCTAGCAGTTTTAGCAGTTCTGACGGTAGCTAAATTGAACAAAAAATATATAAAATGATAAATGACAAAACTATTTTAAAAGCAAAATATTAGTACAATATTCAGTCATACATCAGCAATGCTTTCTGCTGGGTTCATGGCTGGAAAAAAACATTGTAAATGACAATTAGTAATTTAGATCTATAAAATTACAATTATTAATTACATAAATGTTTTCAGATGTGCATTAAAAATATGAAACTTCCTTACCAAGTAACTATCAATTATTTATGGGTTAGTTGTTGCAGTCCTAGATGCATGGTCTTTTTTTACTATTAACTTCCTGCCAATTGTTTTTATATAGATCTGTATGATTCTTATAGTATATCTAGATTATTAATTTTTTTTTTTTTTTTTTTTTTTTTTTACATTAATATTTTTATATTTTAAGGGTTTGTTAACCTACTATATTTGCCTTTAACTGAGCCAAGTTTTCAACTATTCTGTGCCTTTTTTTGTTCTGAAAGAGACCTTTAATCCTAATTAATGCTGTTCAGTTGCTTGTCACAATCTGAATTGTTAAAAGCGCTATATAAATAAAGGGTGACTTGACTTGACTTGACTTAAAAGAAGATGTAGAAGTGCTAGTCTCACTTACTTTATAAAAGACTTCAAATTTCCGGAGTCTTTCATAGGAGTGCACAACCACCATCTCCTACTTGGCATATTGCCTGTTTCAAAAAGCACCATCCTATGATGTATAAAAAATTCCGATTGTCAACTCACCTCTGAAAGTCAAAAAACTCCCACCCCAGAGCATTGTACCAGTCATACTGAAAGTCCAACATAAGTTAGACATTCATTTATTTTTGCATTGCGATGGCGCCGCAGATGGCAGCCTCAGTGTTTGGCTCTCCAGTGTTTGTTCTGTTTTTGTTCTTTTTTTCCTGTTTTTTGTTTCTCAATCTGTTTTACCAGGGATGAGCTGCTGAACATTCGGCAGAACACACCACACTATCTTCTACCGGATTTCGTTTATTCGGATGTTTTGCTGAACGTTGTAGTCGGCGGAGCTGCTGCGCTGATCAAGCGCTTCAGGATGCGCAGACGGGGGAAGTGAGCCGGCGCGCTCGTGAAGCTCAGAGAGCGCGGATTCAGAACGCCGTTGCCAGGCATCCATCTGGCAAATCTCCGCTCTCTGCCCAACAAAACGGACGAACTTCTTCTTCTCTCCCGGACAAATAAGGATTTTTCCACACTCTGCTGCTCTGTGTTTCACGGAAACCTGGCTGAATGACGCCATTCCGGACAGCGCGTTGAGTCCCCCGGGCTTTCAGCTGTTCAGAGCAGATCGCGACGCAGAATCAACGGGGAAATCACGCGGCGGCGGGACATGTTTTTACATCAACGAAAGGTGGTGTACAGATGTTACAGCATTAAAGAAGATGTGTTGTCCCGATCTAGAAGCGCTTTTCATTAACTGTAAGCCGTTCTAACTTGCTGAAGACCTGAATGAGTTTTACTGTAGATTTGAAACTCCCAGTCTAACACCCCACACCCGCTCTGAACATCTCTCCACACAACCATCAACACCTCCTGCAACCCCCCTCTCCCCCACTCCTACGTTTCAGATCAGTGAGGATGATGTGCGCCAGGTCTTCAGAAAGAACAAGAGAAGAAAAGCACCAGGCCCAGATGGCGTCACACCAGCCTGTCTGAAAACCTGAGCTGACCAACTGGCCCCCATCTTCACAAAGATCTTCAACAGATCACTGCTGTGCAAAGTTCCCTGCTGCTTCAAAAGCTCCACCATCATCCACATCCCAAAGAAATCCAAAATTACAGGACTTAATGACTACAGACCTGTGGCCCTAACGTCTGTGGTCATGAAGACATTTGAGAGGTTGGTGTTGGCTTATCTGAAGGACATTACTGGACCCTTACTAGACCCCCTGCAGTTTGCTTACCGAGCAAACAGTCCTGGATGATCAAGTCAACATTGGATCCTGTTTGTGGACTTTGTTCGGCTTTCAATACAATCATCCCAGCTTTCCTCCAGACTAAACTAACCCAGCTCTCTGTCCCTAGCTCTATCTGTCAATGGATCACCAGCTTTCTGACAGATAGGCAACAACTAGTGAGAATTGGTAAATTCACATCCAACAACCGCACCACCAGCACTGGCACCCCTCAGGGTTGCGTCCTCTCCCCACTGCTCTTCTCCCTCTACACCAACGACTGCACCTCTAAAGACCCCTCTGTCAAGCTCCTGAAGTATGCAGATGACACTACAGTCATCGGTCTCATCAGGATTGAGACGAGTCTGCTTACAGACAGGAGGTTAAGAGCTGGCTGTCTGGTGCAGTCTAACAACTTGGAGCTGAACACCCTCAAAACTGTGGAGATGATCGTGGACTTCAGGAGAAACCCCCCTGCACTCCCCCCACTCACCATCATGGACAGCACTGTGACTGCAGTGGAGTCATTCAGGTTCCTGGGCACCACCATCTCTCAGGACCTGAAGTGGGACACTCACATTGACTCCACTGTTAAAAAGGCCCAGCAGAGGTTGTACTTCCTTCGCCAGCTGAGGAAATTCAACCTGCCACAGGAGCTGCTGAAACAGTTCTACTCAGCCGTCATCGAGTCTGTTCTGTGCACTTCAATAACTGTCTGGTTTGGTTCAGCTACAAAATCAGACATCAGAAGACTACAGAGAATGGTTCGGACTGCTGAAAGGATTATTGGTGCCCCCTGCCTACCCTCCAAGAACTGTATACATCCAGAGTGAGGAAAAGGGCTCAGAAAATCACTCTGGATCCATCACATCCAAGCCATCTCCTTTTTGAACTTTTGCCATCTGGTCGGCGTTACAGAGCACCGAATACCAGGACAGCCAGGCACAAGAACAGTTTCTTTCCCCAGGCAATCTACCTCATGAACAGTTAATGTTCTCCCATTGTGCAATTAAAGTACAGTATGTGCAATAACCTTATACTTATTTATCACCCTAAACCCTAGTACATCTCTACAACTTATTTTATTTTATTCTATTCCTATTCCATCTATAGCACACCTGTACATACAATTTATTCTTTTTTTGTGGTTTATATTTATGCATGTGTATTTTATTCACATCTCATTTTTATTATCTGTGTGTTGTTGTTGTCTCCGTGTACTGGAAGCTTGTGACACTATAACAAATTCCTTGTATGTGCAAACATACTTGGCACAATAAAGCTCTTTCTGATTCTGATTCTTATTTTTTATTTTTAAATAGAACTGATGTCATTTTCAATGTAAACTGTCATATAAACATCATATAAACTCAACTGGTACTTCGACACTTGTATGTAAAAGGCTTGTACACTTTACTGTATCTGCCATCACTTAGAACACTCTTGCATAGCGAATCAATCTTTTTTTTTTTACCTTGGACGAAAAATCTGAAAGGTTGTTAAAAACACAAAATACTGACATCTATTATCTGACGTTCATCAATACTGACATTCTTACACAAACCAATCAGTGTGACTTGATCCATGATGGAAATAGAATGCAGTCTTTCGCAGAAGCATCAACTAATAATAAAACAATAAAATTGTGCACAATGTATATTTTGCCAGAAATGTCTACATACTATATTTATATTAGTCAAAACTGGATATTATCATTACTAGTAGTAGTAGTATTAGTAGTATTTATTACAGAATTGTTTTATTATTACTATTTTTAGATACTCTTCTCTCATGTATTGAAAGGCTGTGGAATATGTTTGCATTACACATTCTATATGTATTCATATATTTCTCTTTAATTTTGGTATTTCTTTTTGTTGTCGTTATTGTTGTTGCTGTTTATTTTTCTCTATTTTCTGTCGTCTTTTGTCATAATTTTCAATTTTTGTCACATTTTCAATAAAAAACATCTATAAAACAGCAGAACGACAGACACAATTTCAAATAGTAAAATAAACATATAAAGCAACCTGTTTGACGTACGCATCATGTTTCGATTTCAAACGTAACATCCCCGTTATTAATTATCACCTTAAATGATCTTAATGTGGATACCACAAATTAACTTATACTTACGTTCATGAAGAACTGCCCAAAGTTCTTCATGAGTTCATCAGTTCTTTGCAAATGAGCAAGTATCTTGTGTCTTTTATGTGGTCTAAAAATATCGTTTGCACAAAATGGACATTCATTGTACAGTCATTACAATTCATAGTCATTGTTTCGTTTCATGAAAAATACATTGCATAGGAAATAATATATTATGACTAACAAGCTATCATAATATACATATTTGTTATATTTGCGCATTACCGTTGCCATGTTCTTCCAGGAATTACGTATAAGTATGGTTACCGCTGATTGGCCAACGCAGAAGCTCTTTTCACCAATTAGAAACCTTTTGGCACGCCCTTTGCTCCAGGTTGCCGTTATCCCTACCTGTTTGCTCACGGTTCCCCCATGTGGTTGATAAACGCAATGTCTGTTACCAGTGTCGTAATTACTGTCGCTGTATAATCTTCCCCGTGGGCAGCGCAATACACAAGAATGACTAAGCTGACGGAACCGGCGAATGCAGAAACCTCGTTTGGAAACCAGCTAACTTAGTGTTTCATTGCCAAGTGAATTTGTTTTTGAACGAATCATTTGAGAAAGTGATTCAATGACCCATTTATTTAGACTGTGATTTGCTTCATTCTTAAATGAATAAGCATTTTGAATGAATCGTTTAAAAAGAATGACTCTGGTGACTTGATCATTAAGACTTATTTGCTGCCACCTACTGGTGGTTTTAGTGTAATTTTTTCTCTTACTATTCAAAATTGTATTTATTTTAAAACATTAAATTCAAGAACAATACGGATCAACTATGATCCATTTACTTCTAATGACTGAAAACTGTCAATACTATATATAGTAAATTAAGACAAAATTAGAAGAAGGAGGGATGTAAAAAGGGATGGTAAAAAAATAAAGACACTAGAGCATGTAATGGCTATTCATTGCATCTGTAACACTTCTGATCTTGAATTACAGAACTAAGCAACACAAATGTCAGGGAGACGGTGCAAGTTTAAGAAGAAATGGAAAGAAGATCCCCAGTTCAGGGACTGGCTAGGAGATCAGTAGATGTAGGCATAATGCAAGTTTTACAGGAAATCCTTTGATGTCGGTAACATGGGTCTCTCAGTACTAAAGAGTCATGAACGAGGGCAAGGCCATATAAAAGTTGCTCCACAAATGAAAAAGGAGACAAAAATTACACATTTTCTCAGGGAAGGGACTTCTGAAAACAAAGGACAGGACATTTGCGGACAAACTAACAAAGACCTACAAGCAACCACTGTAGATGTGGAAAGTGGCAGTCAGTCAGCTTTTCAAGTGTCGGATACAAATGAAGAGACAACATGCTCAGCACACAATGCAGCTCAACACTGTCAAAGTTCTTTTCAAGCCAAGCTGTGCTTGAAGCTGAGATTCGTTGGGTAATCAAATGGCGCTTTTCCACTGCTTGGTATGACTCGGCTCAGTACGGCACGGCACGGTTTGCGTTTCCACTGCAGTTCAGTACCGCTTTAGAGTGGGCGGGATTATTCACATGTGATTATAGTTGCGCCGCCTCTACTACCACGACTCCTAAAACAACTTTTTCATTCCGCGACGCCCCATCAAGCTCTCGCTGGATCGCTCCCCTGCTATCAACGAGAGGAACGTCTGTTCGTCCGCAACAGACAACAAAACTTTTTGGTAGTTAAAAAAAGGTGCGCTCGTTCAAAACAGTTGCGTTCGATCCTTCGCTGGCTGTGCGGATTTAAATCTAGCGGTTCTGTTGTGTTTGTGTCGCAAGTTCAGTGACGCAGGTAGTGACGATTCTCTCCGGCCAATCCGTGATCAGCAGAGTTTACACGTCACGTTTTGGTAACGGTACGGTTCACTTGGAACCCCAACTGAGGTGGTACTAAAAAAAGTACCAGGTACTGTACCCAGTGGAAAACCCCCCAAAAGTGAACCGTACCAAACTGTACCGTGCCGTACCATGCAGTGGAAAAGCACCAAAAATGGTCAGGTCATACTACTCGTTCAACTCTAGCTCTGATGTGTCATTTAATGTTCCCAGACAGTGATATTGCTTACCTCTTATCCTTTGGTTTGTGCCCATATTTTAAAGAGGAGTTGAACAGAGATGTTAGAAAGGCACAATGCTATGTAGTGTCATTTGATAAATGCTTGAATATAGTGACACAGATGGAACAGATGGATATTATTGTCCGTTACTGGAGTGATCATGAAGAGCAGGTAGCTGTGTGCTATTTTGATTCAGAGTTTTTGGGACATACTCAAGCAGAGAAGCTTTTGGAGAAAATGAAGAAAACCCTCTCACCACTTGATCACAAGAAGCTCCTGCAGATCTCAATGGATGGCCCAGTGGTCAACTGGAAATTCCTGAAAAGAGGGCTGCCAACTCTCACGCATTCAGCAATTTACACTTTCCTTTCACTTTACATTTTCTCACGCAGAAAAATGTCCCTGCCAAATTCAATATTTATTTATGATAAATTTAAAAAAAAAACTCCAGACAGCACTCGTCAATGTCTGAATGATTTAGATGGCCAATCAAATCAAAGAAGGGCGGGGCTTTACTGTTCCAGCGCGACACCACAGCATTTTTTACTAGTGAAAGTGTGTGAGGTAAGTAGGAAAACATTTATTATTTGACAGCTGTTTTACAACAGAAATGTTTAATAACCAACAGTAATATTCTGTGATGCAAGCTACTCGATGACCGTTTTGATCATTTACGTGATTCACGTAATTCGTAACCGAATGTGGCGAGGAACATTTTGTTGTTTTGCTTTTACAACATTTGCACAAATTAACTCCTAATTGTATGTGTATTTTAAAATAAAATATTATTTGTGAATAGTTAAACAGATTGCGAAAAATTCTTTCAATTTTTCTCATCTTTTTTTAAGATGTTAAGCCTTGTCACACGCTATGCGTGTCCGTCGTTTAGTAACTAATATGCTGTATGCCCTATGTAGAAATAAGTTAGCATTATCAAAGTTATTTGTTTTGCAGTATTGCAGTAATTTTACATACTTCTGTGATAAAAACACAGTAACGTTAACGTTGAACCAGTCATCATGACGTTAACTACGAGACAAATATCTGGGCATGCCTATATTTAGTTAATGTTAATTATTATTTTCTAAAGAAACTGACAAGGGACATCAAGGACAGACCAACTCAAATGATTTTTTTATATTCATTTAGACTAAAACTTGTTTAATTCATCAATAATGTCAATCATAATCCAGTCAATCATGTCCAAGTTCCATATCAACCTATTTAATTAGATAAATGTGAACAGTTTCTGTTATAGGATGTTTTCAAAAGTGTCAGGGAAAGAAAGAAACAAGTGGTGCTCAGAAAAGGACTCTAATCTCAATGTGGGCAGCTAGTCAGCCCCCCAAGAAGTCCTGTTATTCAGAGAAAGCAGATCAGCAGCAGCAGGAAAAGACACAAGAAGAGGAACATTAAAGTCCCCTGTCAGACAATCCTGAGACGATAGAAATCAGGGAGGTAGTTGAGGCCTCAGGGAAAGAAAACCAGAGTGGAGCTGCCTCCTATAGGTGCTCTTTTAAAAATGAATGGTCACAAAAATGGCCATTCATAACAAAGGGGACACTAAGTACACATTATTGGTGCTCCGTATGTAGGGTTGAAAATGCTTGCTGTCACCAGGGAATAAGAGATGTTATTAGGCACACTAGGAACAGTTGTGTTATGTTTATGTAGTGGAGGGTTTATAATCTTATTTCCTGAGTAGAGTTTGGCTTTTAGATGCCATAATCAATTGAATTCATTGTGTGTAATAAAATCATTCAAGATGTAACATCAATGCAATTCTATCTTGTAGACATGGAGGGCAGAATTAAAAATAGCTGTGATGCTGGCAAACCATAATATACCACTGGCTGTCACAGATCATTAAAGTCCACTCATGAAAGAGTGCTTCAAAGACTCTGCTACTGCACAGGAGTACAAATGTGCAAGGTCCAAGACCACCTGTATTATAAATCAAGCAGTGGCCAGCCACACATTTCAAAAACACACTGGTAATTCTGATGAGAGCGAGTCCATACACCCTTGTTGCAGATAGCTCAAATGACACAGGTAGGAAGGAAATGTGTTTACATTCTGGTATAAACTGAATTACATTTTTTTACTTTTTCATTTAAATTCTGGCCATATTTTTGTGAGCTGGCTTTACTATATTTGTATGAGATAATGGACTAATTCTTTTGTCAATGCAGGAAGAGATAAGATGAACCCCTTTACTGTGCGTGTGTTTGATGTGAACAAGGTGGCTCATCAGTTTCTTGGTATGTGCACTACAAGCGGAACCAGATCTGGCACAGCAGAGCTCATCTTCCAAAAGATCGATGGCACCTTAGACAATAGCATTCCATGGTCCAACTGTGTTGGCCTCTCTCCCTGTTGAAAAAAACAGCATATGCTGGTTAGGTATATTTTGACACTGGGATGCTGGTTTAAGCTGGTCCTTTGCTGGTTTATGCTGGTCCTTTGCTAGCACATGACCAGTATAAACCAGCAAAAGACCAGTTTAAACCAGGACAGGACCAGCATAAACCAGCAAAGGACCAGTTTAAACCAGCAAAGGACCAGCATAAACCAGCAAAGGACCAGCATAAACCAGCAAAGGACCAGTTTGGACCATCATAAACCCATCCAATACCATCATAAACCACAAAGGACCAGCGTAAAACCAGCAAGGACCAGCTTAAACCGCAAAGGTCACATTCATTGGTTAAAACGGGACTTTGTGAGATTGTGATGAATGAGTGACAGTTTTTAATAAATTTAAAGGGAGCACTCTTTGCATACTGTATACGATATTATATTCAGAATTTAAATAAAACTTGTATTTTTCATGCTTGACAAGCGGTCACGTACGACACAGAGATAGCTACTACTACACTATATAGAAAAAGATAATAATTTCAGAGGCACAGAGGGATGTGATTCTGCAACCGAGCCTGGTCCAAACCGAGCGGAAACTTCCGGTCTCTCTCGTGAAGCCAACATGGAAGTGACTTAAACTGTAATTCTTCAACTGGCCGCTAGAGGCTGGCTGCAAAAGGAGGACCAGCTTAAACCAGCAAAAGACCTGCAAAGGACCAGCTTAAACCAGCAAAAGACCAACTTAAACAAGCAAAGGACCATCATAAACCAGCAAAAGGACCAGCTTACACCAGCAAAGGACCAGCATAACCAGCAAAGGACCAGCATAAACCAAAAAAGGACCAGAATAAACCAGCAAAAGACCAGCATAAACCAACAAAAGGACCAGCTTAAACCAGCAAAGGACCAGTTTAAACCAGCAAAGGACCTGCATAAACCAGCAAAGGACCAGTTTAAACCAGCAAAGGACCAGCTTAAACACAGCAAAGGACCAGCAAAAGGACCAGCAAATGACCAGCTTAAACCAGCAAAGTCCCAGCTTAAACCAGCACATGACTAGCATAAACCAGCAAAGGACCAGTTTAAACCAGCAAAGGACCAGCATAAACCAGCAAAGGACCAGCTTAAACCAGCAAAGGACCAGCTTAAACCAGCAAAGGACCAGCATAAACCAGCAAAGGACCAGCATAAACCAGCAAAGGACACTAACCATCACAGGACAGCAAACCAGCAAAAGGACCTGCCATAAACCAGCAAAGGTTCATTCATTGGTTAAAACGGAACTTTGTGAGATCGTGATGAATGAGTGACAGTTTTTAGTACATTTAAAGGGAGCGCTCTTTGCATGCTGTATACAATAATATATTCAGAATTTAAATAAAACTTGTTTTTCATGCTTGACAAGCGGCCATGTACGACACAGAGATAGCTAAATACTACATTATATAGAAAAAGATAATAGCCTAATTTCAGAAGCACAAATTGATGTGATTCTGCAACCGAGCCTGGTCCAAACCGAGCGGCAAACTTCTGCTCTCTCTCGTGAAGCCAACATGGAAGTGACTTAAACTGTAATTCGTCAACTGGCCGCTAGAGGCTGGCTGCAAAAGGGAGTCAATCCCATAGACTCCCCATGTTAAAATGCCCAACTTTACAGCAGAAAAAAACATGTTTACTGCCTGGTTCAAAAAATTATTGTGGTCTATATAGCTAATTTTGCCCTTAATGACAACTGTGAGGGGGTGAATTTTATCTGTTTAAATTATTCCGTTTAAATTATATTATGACTTAAAGTTCTGCATAATTAAGGGCGTGGCCTCTTGAGTGGCAGGTGGATTGCTGCTGCTGTCACCACCGTCGAGCTAGGTGGGCGTGGTTTCAGCAGCCAGCTCCCGCCTCTTTGCCCATTTTCGATTATCTGAGAGTGACGCGCTGCCAAGATGGCGACGGCTGGCTCCGCCTACATTAGGCTTCAAAACGCTCTTCGGAAGCCTACGGGTGATGTCACGGACACTATGTCCATGTTTTTATACAGTCTATGGTCCAAACGCAGGATTTAGGTAAGGAAATGGTTATTAATTATTTGTATTGGCTGCCATGCCAAATCATGCACACATGCTGCTTGTTTTCAGTTTAATTTAACAGTGTTTTTGTGAAGGTATATGCTTTAATAACAAATAATTGTAACACTTTACAATAATGTTCCAGTTAGTTAATGTATTAAAGTGTATTAAAGTGTTAGTTAATTATTCACTTGCAACTACCCCCCCCCCCCCCCCCCCCAAGTCGCTGTGTCCTGGTTCCGGGCCTGCTTCTCCCGCTTGAATTGTGATCTGTAAACCCTCGCTTTGTTTGTCCGAGTTTGCAACAGTAACTAAGGGGGACGGGGCTTACCGATAGGTAAATTCCCAAGTATCTCCGATGTCTCCTGTGTCTCCGCTGAATCCATCCAGCTCTCCTGTATCTCCTAAGCCCCCTGTGACTCTCAAGCTCCCACCCAGCCTCCCTCTCCCGGCTCCTCCGTCAGCCAGTTCCTCAGCCCCAGTTCAGCTGCTGTCCTCCAGCCCCTCAGCAGCCCATATCAGTAAGGTTTTGCCAAGTGTCTGCAGGCCAGCAGCCTCATCCAGCCCCATGTATCCCCTGTCTCCGCCTCCAGCCTTTGTGCCCCCTGCTCCACCTCAGTCCGTCAACACTTCGGCTCCTCCCTCCCTCGGCTCCACCGGAATTTATGAGCCATACGGCTTCTCAGGGCTCCCTCATCCCTCCGGCTCCGCCTTGGTCAGTCGTCGGCCTGCCTGCAGTGCAATGTTGTATCAATGAAAAATTCAAATAAGTCATTTGTGTCAACACGTATTGAAACATTCAAAAAATAAGATATATGTGTGAAAGCATATTGTTGATTATTACCATATAATTCACTTAAGTTAATGGTGTTTGTGGTCAGTTTCATTCGCAGGTCCTCAGATACGACTGACTGACCAATATTGACTAGCCTACAACTTGGATAAGATTCCTAAAAGTTTCGTACCTACAGCACACATTGTAGACATTGATGGACAAACGCGGATATATTCTACATGTCTACCGAATAAAGTACCGTATCTTATAAACTCCTTGATTTCGCTTAAGCAACTTTTAATATAATATGCATTGACAGTAAACTATTGTAAAATGTATTTACATCGCTCAAAAGAAAGGTTTTTACAGGTTTTAATCAAATGTAAATTAATAACAGTCATAATACGCATATTTCCAGTACGTTATTTCAGGCTTGCACGGCATCGTCAACTCACTCGTCAGAATCTTCGGTAATCCTCGGCAAACTGCGCCATGGCTCATTCGGTTCTTGTTGAGTCCTCGGTAATCCTCGGCAAACTGCACCATGGCTCATTCGGTTCTTGTTGAGTCCTCGGTAATCCTCGGCAAACTTCGACAGTTGGTTGAACCGGCTCATTCGGTTCTTTTAGAGTTGGACGTGCTACTTCGGCTGTGCCTCCTGCATCATCAGCCCAGAACTAAAGTTCGATTCAGTTCGATTTGTGAACCGGCTCGACCCTTTACTTTCTGAGAACCGGCTCAAAAGAACGTTTCGTTCAAGAACCGAACATCACTACTACTCTGATTCTCCTGCCTGTTCCTGATCTATGCACACACGTGACATTATTTTAGTGTAAACAGAATTTATCATTATTTGCACTTATGCTGCGTTCAAGTCCTCCTGGACGTGCGGACTTTACATTGACAAGTCGTAATACGACGTCACCTATAGGTGCAAAAATTATAGCATTTTTTTACTTGGATTTCATTAACTAGCTGCGTAACAAGAACATGACCAATTTAAGTTTATAGGACAACTAGACTATCAATTTAAACAAAAAAATTACCGTCAACTACAGAACTAACTTCCGTCCATGGATTCCGCCATGTTTCTCATTGACACGCCCCCAACTCGGAAACTCGGGGCTTAAAGAAAATTTTGAGTTTCCCACTCATAATAACGACTTTGTGGTGGCGTTCATGTGAGTTGGACAAACTTAATTTTTGCTTTTAAAAAATACATCGATGTACCAGGTGCGGCTCCAGAGAATTTTGAACGCAGGTGCTGAGGGGTGCTAGATCATTGACAGAGGGAGCTGGCTAATTCAGGGCTCCAGACTCATTCTTCCCACCGTTCGCATCCTTTTGCGTAAACTTTCTCAGTTGGTTGGGTTTTTTTGTATTTTTTGCGCTACAACATGCTATTAATTAATGCATGCTGATGAACTTTTATCGTAGTTTATAGTTATATGGAAACGAAAGTAGTTAGCATTCAACCTGTTCTTTTTCATCAGTAGTATTTTTGATTTGAATTTTGTGAATGGGAGTTCTTTTGCTGTGTTATAAGCCGGGCTTCAGATGCTTTTGATTTCACGATCTTGTCAGGTTTTACTTTTTTTTAAATTAATTTTATAAAATATAATTGTCTGTTTTGCTTACATCTACACACCTTTCACCTTTAAGACAAAAAAAAAAAGATGATTCATTATTTTTAATTAAAATGCACAACAACAATAACACAGTATTCAATGACAAACTAGCTTACAAAACGTTATTAACAAAAACGAATAAGATGAGGATGGCACACACCACATGCTGTATTACATACCGACTAATAAATTACAGAACGTTTAGCAAACACTGAGGAATCAGAAACAAACAAGAAAAATAGAGAGCGTCCATAGGGCTAATGTGAGGTACCAGCACAGATAGCTTTTCAAAATGAAAACAAAAAGAAAAGTAAAATTAAACTTGCTGCCGGTGACAGTGCTTGCATGTTTTTCCCCCCACAAGAATACCAGCATGTTCACCTTCTCTGGTTTAAGAAGCGGTATTTTACTTAAGCGTGAAAACCATCAATATTGTCATAATCACTTTGCTGGTGCTTTGAGGCAATTGCTTTACGCGCGGAATAGGCTATATCCTAATACGTCTGCCTATAGCCTATATTGAAGTATGTTTAATATATTATTATATTAATCAATTTAATATAACATGCGACTAGTCGACTAGAAAAATCTTTAGTAGAGGGCAGGCCTACTTAGCACAAGGAAGCTCTCCGTTTTTAAAATAAAATGCCATAGCCTAATGACATTACGAAAAGTGAGACAGCTGCAAATCACGTCGTTATTGCATTGCACGAGTTATGCATGCATAAGGAGTCAAATGTTGTTGTTTTTTTTGTTTTTTTATCACCCTAATTAGATCTTACCTTAGTCGAACTAGAAATCTGGTTTTTCCCTTTAATACATAGCCTACCTTCGCAATATATTTTTCAATTACTTTCAAAAAGTGGAAGGGACCATATCAACCCTGGCAAAAAGTGGTGGGGACATGTCCCACCCGTCCCACCCGCAAATTACGTCTATGACTCTGAAACATTTGTTGCTTACTGGCTGCGTCCGAAACCGCCTACTCAATGAACTTAACAAACGCTAAAAGAGTAGGTACTATACAGCCAAATCTCGTTAAGTATGAATGCGATCCAGACTTCATCCGCCATGTTGACGTTATCATGTGATCTACGAAGTTATAACAAGCGCAACCTATACGAGCGGCAGGTTTAATGATCTCTCGTAAATATTATGATGTTTATGAAATGTCCTCATTTTGTGGTCTTGTTGAAGAAACAGCTGCCCTTTTATTGTGATTGTAGTATAAACAATACATTTTGGGTTGATTTAAATTTTTATATTTTTAACTTTACTAATGTGTCCCACAGTTTAATCCTTAAATATATTATTATTTATTACTAAAACCCAAAATCGTTATCTCTTGAATATGTTGTTACTTTATTTTATGTGCAAAATTTTTCATCCATAAGCAAAACCGGCTTAAATCTCCTGTTTTCCTCTTTTTCTTGTTGAATTTAACTCTCTTTGTTTCATCCCTCGGCTTATAAACAACAACAAATGCAATATTTTGATGCATTGATTATATGAATATAATGATTATTCAAATATATTTAACCTTGTCATTGTGCCTTTTTTTCTGTGTATATAATCTCATACTATGATGTATGCAAACCCATTATATTTATGTTTTCTGCTTTTTGTCATTATGATTGTTCATTGTTTAAGATACTACCATCTTTCCCTGAGCTTGTATGTAATTATAAGTTCTGCAGTATTAATAAAAAAGAACATAAGAGGGACAGGTGCACTAACACCTCATAGCATCAGTAACTCCACAACACTACCTACGGTTTTCCTCAGCGTTTGCAATGTTTGTAATATCTGCACAAAGGAGACGTCGATCAGCTGCTAGAAGATCTCGTCTTTGGAGAAGACTGTTCATTTTACACTCGGAAAATGTATTACTACTTAAAAATTAAGATTACCCTAGAATGCATTGCTAGCCCAACACTTACGAACAATAATAATGATAAATGCTGACCAATAATTAGCAAAATGTAATTTGTTTTGTCATATGCCATAGCTATGCATGACTACACACTAGACAAATGCAGCCAAGGTGAATACATCTACATTTTCAGTCAAGTAATGAATTAATGCACAAGTTAATGAAACAATTATATTTGATTTACTGAAAACAGGAAACATGAATAAATGAGTAAAAGAATAAATCAAAGTAACCATGACAATACATAAATACAAGTCATCGACACATGAAACAAAGCTTTATTCAAACATATTGTTCTAACAAACATGTATTTACAGACGGTGAAGCCACATCTACTGCGTCTCAACACAGCTGAGACAGTTCTGCAGCTTTATTCTGATGAAGACCACCGTGTCCACCTTCAGCTGTCTCTGCCGTCCATCACGACCCGCACTGCTGCAGTCAGACGGAATCTGATCACGGAGAGGATGAGGAAGACCATGATGACGCTCCTGAAACACACAACCCTGAACATGTGCGGGACAATCTGACTGCTGCTGTGTCTGCTCCAAACATCTGTGTGCTGCTCTCCATGAGCACGACTACATTTACACAGAGTAAAACATTTTACAATTCATGTTGTCAGCATGCTAATTTTTGTCATAGCTTCTTCTGTGGTGTAGTGGGCAAAAACAACTGAACTGGTGAGCAGAAGGTTACTGGTTCGATCTCTGCAGTCGTCACCTCCGCAAGGCTCTTTACTCCGGGTGGCTGCTGGGGGATTGGGGTCCCTGTAATAAGAGCACTATAAGTCACTTCGGATAAAAGTGTCTGACAAATGAATAAATGTGATTTTTGTAAATCCTTTTTTGTGTCTTGGGCACAAACGCTCAATAAAGCTGCTTATTTCTTCAAGGTACTACTATAATATAAATGCTTACATATATTTCATACAGTTTCTTTTTGGGGGGTTTAAAGTGTTAGTTCATCCAAACATAAATTCAGTCATTATTTACTCGCCTCACTGTTCAATCCTTGTTTTGTTTTTCTGAACACAAAAGGTGATTTTGGTTAAGTTTGTCCTCTGCTGGTTTCTGTTCATACAATATCAGTCGATGGAGCCTGACTTTCAGAAGCTTCATGACATTATTTGATGATGCTTTTGAAGCTTCTGAAACTCGGGTTTCGTTGACTGATGTTGTATGAGCAAGCCAGCAGGACAAACTTGACCAAACTCACATCTTCAGTGTCTTTTGGTTTTTCTCTAGATGCTCCAGCTGGCTCTGGGGTCACTGAGGATGAAGAGACCACAGCAGCATCTGGTCCTGATGAGGCAGTAAGAGGTGGAGTGATGGAGCGTCTCATCCATGTCACTGGACCATTTCCAGGATGCTGCTGTGGACTTCTCCATCCTCACTGCTCACACCAGTCTGCAGACATTTCAGATCCTGCAAAGAAGCACAACTATAATACAAAAGCAGTCATTTTAACAGCACAATGTCATTTGATTTCTGTATTAGAAGTAACAGAATGATCTTATTTATATTTTTGTTTCAGGTTTTCCCACAAATGCCGCCGTCACCTTTCCTTGCAGGTCCTGCTCCACCACAAAAGCTCTGCAGCAAATGCACAGGAATCAAGAATCAGAAACGTGCTGTGATAACTCTGTTTGAAATTACAATAATTAAAATAAACTACAACTTAAGATTTAAAAGATGTTTTATTCATTTCTGTAGTATACTCACTCAAAGCCTTTGACGGCAGCATTGCTTCATTAGCCGCTCTTGTCTCCGCCGGATAAGCAGACGTGTGTGCTCATCTATCCCTGTAACATCCAGACAAGAGTCAAGCTACCTCTGAGATTTGTCTGTAAATCTACTTTGGAGATATACGTGTGCTTCCTGGAGCCCTATGTTAGCTATACATAATAAAACATGTTTTTACAGCAACATCACAACTATACTATACCATTTAGCATCTTTACACTTTCAACAATTTGCTCTAAAGTAGTTCAACAAATGCGAGTTTAAAATAAGGAACCGTGTTTTTGGTTTGTAATACTTATATTTGTAAACACCCTCATCCAAATTTTCCGCCATGTTCGATTATGACGCATCCTCTTCTTCTTTATGATGTATCCTCTCGCGTGGCCTCATGGGATAGAAGAGTATCCATCGACGAGCACTCAAGAAGCGTGGTAAAGCGTGAGGACACGGAAAAAAAAAAAACCCCTTCCTCTCGCCTACTCTTTTATGAATACTGAGGTTTTGGACATACTTATTCGCTCGGCTACTGCGTTTCCCCTACTATATAGTAGAGAAGTAGGCGGCTTCGGATGCACTTTAAGTGTTCGAATCTCGCGAGAATTAGTACGTCACCCAGGTAATTCTCGCCTACTCTTTTATGAATACTAAGGATTCTGACATACTTATTCGCTCGCCTACTGCTTTTCCCCTACTATATAGTAGAGAAGTAGGCAGTTTCGGACGCAGCCATTGTATACGTTTCTCACACACTGTCTTTAAAAAATAGTTGGCATTATTCACTGGTACTGGGCACATAAGCTAGATGCCATTTCTAACACATGCCTATACCTGCGTCTGAAATTGCATACTTCCATACTATATAGTAGGCGGAAAACAGTATGCCGAGGCGAGTAGTATGTCCGAATTCATAGTATTCGAAAAACAGTAGGCGAGAAGTACCCGGATGACCTACTACTTCCGGCCGAATTCCGTAGCATGCATAGGATGGACACTTTACTATCCCATGAGGCCACGCGAGAGGAGGCGCCATATTCGAGAACGGCGGAAGGCGGCGACGCGGCTCTCTTCAAGTGCAAGTACCTCAGGGAAAAACCTTGTTCACTGTGAATAAATTGCACTTGTTTAACATGATCTAATCAACGGGCTGGCTTAGTGAAAGGTTAAACATTGTGATCGCCGTAGAAGATGTTTAAAATCCGTTTTATTACTGAGCACCTCAAGTTCACGAACAGATCGCGGGCTTAGTGTCATGCTGTTGTACTCACTTGTTACTGCGTTTTTTACGGAACATTCCGTGGTGACAGTTTAATGAGAATTCGATAAATGTAAAACATTTTTCCCCCTTTACTTAATATTTATTAGCTACATACTACTACTGTTAAAAATATGGCCACAGCTTACACTCAATAAAGTATAACCACACAATGACTCTAATCACGAATAAGATTAATAAAGTGACTAATGTTACATGCTATACTACATTACAGACTGATGAACAAAGACCAGACAAAAACTCCCTCCCTTCTTCAGTGTAGAGTGGCTAATGAGCCCTCTTCACTGAAAGCGTAATGCTGCCATCACAGGGTTTTTATTAAGTAACAAGTTATGATAACTGGTAATTTTATTCAGGTGCTGTTGACTCTGAACGTAGTAAACACTTCAAGGAAAGGTCTTACTGCCTTCTTTTTATGCTCGATTTCTGTGCATTTATTGTAAACTTCCCCTTGTGGTCGGTGATGGCCTGCAGCTGAACAGCGTGGAACAGCTTCCTATTAAAATAGCATGAGGCATCACTTGCTGGTGGCTTGATCCGGATGTGGCATCCGTCTATTGCACCAGCTACCATGTGGAAAACTGGAGACCCAGCCAGCTGGGCAAAACCTGCCCCCACTGCCTCCAGGTCATCCGGGTCGGGAAAGCGATCAGCCTCCTCAAAACACTGATGACTGCTCTGCTGATTCTGTGCACAATGTCATGCACCGAGGACTTTGGGATGTCGAAGCCCAGTGACACCAGCCTGTACGATGCTGCGTGGGCCAGCCAGTAGAAACACCAGCACCTCAGCATCTTTTTCCCAGCCACGGTCAGAATCTGACTTCAAAGCAGTGATGAGGGATGTGATGGACTGTCGTGAAAGCCGGAGGTTTGGACGGAGGTCAGATCCATCTTCGAAATACAGTCGAAGAATTGGCACAGCAGCATTCAGGCGGCAGTAGGTTGTAGGGCTCACAGTCTGTAAATGTGTGTGTGTTGTAATTTAATCTAGATATGTTTACAAGAATATGTAATGATTGTATCTATCTATAATATTTTTTAGGCTATTTATATATATTGTATTATTCATTCTCGCCTCTCCCCGCTCTCTCTATTATCCAATTGGGTGTTTGTATGCATTCAGTTGATTCACGTGGATTGATACGTGGCTGCATTAAATCTTAATTAGGTGTGGTGTTTGTGCCTGTTTTTTCTTGTGGTTTGTGGGTAGTACATGGTATGTTAGCGTTTATTTCGTGCTCAAACCCAACGAGACAATCTGCACTGGTGTTTCAAACCAGACTGACTTTATATATATCGGACCACTCGTCTAAAACGTGCATAGCCAATTACTAGACATAGGTCCTATAAAGCCAATTTATATAGCCTCACGTGATCTAACCATACAATGGACGGTACAGTCAGTGCCTTCGCCTCTTATCACAGTTATTTAGTCCTGTGGGGGACGCACGCTTTTAGAGTGCGGCTAAATGTGCGACTTGACAAGTGCAGAGTAGAGGACAACAGAAGAACAGATGGCGACACTCAATGCTCCAAACTTATAAATACTACCTATATACATGTCCACGAAAAGAGAAAAAGAGGAAAAGAGCCGGCGGGCCCATGAACAACAACACATCCAAGACATATTCAATACAGCGGGCTAGGACACCATAACCACAATAACGGTAAAAAAACAACAACCATAAAAAAAATACCACATACAAACACATTCATACCAACAAAACACAAGCCAAACAACAACACAGAGCGCTTATTGTTTTATATGGGAGATAACGGCCTACGCATTTATAAATTAAAATATATATATTATTTCATTTCCATTTTGCATGTTTGTTGAAGTATTAAAATAACTCAAATAAAACTATAAAAATTAATAAAAGACATAATAAATTCAGACATAATGTAACACGTGTTCAGTAGTAGCGCGGGCTCTTTAAATTTTGGCGCTGTTGTGAAGACGCATGTCACGTGACAACATCAGCATGGCGGATGTAGTACGTCCGAATTCCATTCGTACTACTCGCATTCATACTATATAGAACCTACTGTTTTAACGGTCGAGTTCAGATTCAAATGTAGTACCTACTAAGCAGTCTGTGTTTCGGCTGAAGAAAGGTGAGCGCTTTCAATAGTTTAAAGTGTTTCAATCAACTAAACTCGTTTAGAAAATTGTGTATAAAACTGTGAAATTAATTATTAACCTGTGAAACACTGTNCCCCACTGTAGTAGAGAAGTAGGCAGTTTCGGACGCAGCCATTGTATACGTTTTCACACACTATTCTTTAAAAAATAGTTGGCATTATGCACTGTGTACTGGGCACTAAGCTAGTATGCCATTTCTAACACAGGCTATAACTTGCCTCCGAAAAAAAAAAAAAAAAATCGCATAACCTTACATACTAATAGTAGGCGGGGGGAAGGGAGGGGAAAAAAACGGGGAAGGAAAGGAGAGAGGAAGAGGGAGAGAGGGGGAATGTGTAAAAGGGAAAAAAAAAACAGTATGCCGAGGCGAAGTAAGTAGTTAGGTAAGAACAGGTGATAGGTGAAATAATAGAGAATAGAGTAAGGTAGTTTTAGTTATGTCCGAATTCATTAGTATTCGGGAAAAAAACGTAGGCAGAAGTACCCGGAATGACTCATACTTCCGCCGACCGAGCATTCCGTAGCATGCATGGATGGACACGTTAACTACCCATGAGGGCCACGCGGGAAAGAGGGAGGCGCCATATCCAGGGAGACGGCGGAGGAGGAAGGCGGCGACGCGGGGGGGCTGGGGCTCTCTTCAAGTGCAAGTACTCAGGGAAAAAAAAACAAACGTTGTTCATTGTGGTTAAATTGCATTTGTTTAACATGATCTAAGTGAACGGCTGGCTTATTGAAAGTTTAAACATTGTGAATCGGCTGTAAGAAGATGTTTAATCGTTGTTATTACTGAGCACATCAAGTTAACGAACAGATCGAGCTAGTGTCAATGCTGTTGTACATCAGCTTGTTAACTGCTTTTTTAACGGAGACATTCGTTGTTGAGCAGTTTAATGAGATTAGAAAATGTAAAACATTTTTCCCCCTTTTACTAATATTTAGTTAGCTACATACTAAGCTACTGTTAATAAATATGCCACAGCTTGTCAATGTAGCATTAATAGCTTGATAATGACTAATCTGCTTCGACATTACAGGGACTGATGAACACACTCAGCTCCTTATTCAGAGGAGAGTGGCTAATGAAGCCCTTCACTGGAAAGCGTAATGCTGCCATCAAAGGTTTTGAGTAAGTAAACAAGTTATGTAAAATGTACTTTTATTCAGGTGCTGTCGACTCTGAACGTAGTAAATACTAACACGTCAAGCAAAGGTCTTACTGCCTTCTTTTTATGCTCGATTTCTGTGCATTTATTGTAAACTTCCCCTTGTGGTCGGTGATGGCCTGCAGCTGAACAGCGTGGAACAGCTTCCTATTACAATAGCATGAGGCATCACTTGCTGGTGGCTTGATCCGGATGTGGCATCCGTCTATTGCACCAGCTACCATGTGGAAAACTGGAGACCCAGCCAGCTGGGCAAAACATGCCCCCCTGCCTCCAGGGGTCAGTCCGGGGTGGGGGGAGAGGGGGGGGGGGGGGGGGAGGGAAGGGGGTGGGAGGAAAGGGGAAAGCGATCCAGGCTCCTAAAAACATGATGACGGCTCTGCTTGATTTTGTGCACCAATGTCATGCACCGAGGGACCTTTGGGATGTGAAGGCCCAGTGACACAGCCTGTTACGATGCTGAGTGGGCCAGCCAAGTAGAGAAAGGAACAGACCCCCCGAAGCAACCAGAGCCTCCACAGTCTTGTTTCCAGCCAATAGTAGTGCACTGTAGAATATCGTGACTTCAAAGCTGAGGTGTTTGATGACACATGCGGACGCGAGAGGATACGGCGTGGATGTAGGAGTGAAGAGATGGCTGTCGTGATGGAAAGCCGGAGGTTTGGAACGGGGGGTCGATCCCATCTCGAATACAGTCCGAAGAATTGGCCACAAGAAGCATTCAGGCGGCAGTTAGGGTGTAGGGGCGGCAGTCTGTAAACTATTTGTTTGTGTGTGTATATATATATATATTTTAGAATATGTATATTTATTTATCTATTCTATAAATTTATTTAGGCTATGTATATATATTGTATGTATTCATTCTCTCCCTCTCTCTCTATTTATCCAATTGTGTGTTATGTATTCATTCAAGTTTATTCATCGATTCATGTCTTTTATTTGTCCTGTGTATTTTTATGCATTTATTTATAACAATAAATTACTTTATTTCGTTGCTCCAAAATGAGCCTCTGTCATGGTGTTCACAGACATGACTTTTTATTCGGAGGTAAGGGGTAAGGACGTTGCTAGCGATAATGAAGGATGGGGGTGGACTTTGTGACTTGCCTTATTTGATATTAAATGATCTCACACAGCTGTCGACGAGGCCTGGGTGGGATCTTTATATTTATCATGACGCTTTCCAAAAGCGACTTTCCAATATGAGGACAAAACAGCAAAGGCAAACAGATCCAAAAACTCAATGCTTCAAAACTATAAAATATACCTATATACATGTTAAAAATATTTAAGAGAGGGATTAATACAAATGGACAAATGCATACAACAACATGTCATATAAGCTTTAAAAACAATTTCAAAATAGTAAAGAACCAAAAGGTCCCGAGTATAACGGATTTTCTAAACACACAACACTAAGCAAACACCAAAAAAAGCACTACAGTGTGTATATATGTACATACAGATTTATAAATTCAATATGTATATTATTTAATTTCCATTTAGTTTGTTGAATTATTAAAATAACTCAAATTAAATAAAAAACTTAAAACTTAATAAAAGACATAATAAAATTCAGAAACATAATGTAACACGTGTTCAGTTTGTGAGCGCGGGGGCTATTTAAATTTTGCGACTAGTGTGGAAGACGCATGTCACGTGAACATCAGACCTGGCGGATGTAGTACGTCGAATTCCATTCATTACTAACTCGCATCATCCTATGGTGTAGAACCTACTGTTTTTCACGGTCGGGAGGGTTCAGAATTCCAAAGGGCGTGACTACTAAGCAGCTGTGTTTCGGCTTCTGAGAAAGGTGAGCGTCCCTTTCAATAGTTTAAACAAGCAAGACGATGCGGTCAATCAACCGCGACGATATAAACTCGTTAGAAAAATTGTTTTGTATTAAAAAAACTGTGAAATTAATGTGATAATACACATGTTGAAACACTGTGACGCAGTGTTTGGGTCTAGTGATATTAATGAGTGTTTTTGCGTGGGTAAAGCGCTCCCGAGGAAGACACGAGTAAGGGGCTCCACATGATTGTGATTGTGAAATCAGGTTGTTTTTTAAACACGAGAGGGGTCGGTTATGACCAGCGTTTTGCGGAGAAGAAAGAGAGAAGGTGAGAGGAAACGGAGCTTTTAGGAAAATCCCGACTCAACTGAATCATTCGCGAAGTGGGAAAGATTCCCTCTGTTTCGGCCTCTCTTAAAGTTCGCCGGCAGCCGTACATGAACAGGCATCTCCGGCCGTGCAGCGGTTGGTTGGCAGCGGAGGGAGAAAAAAATAGTTCCTACATTTTGAAAGACATCTTGTTGATGATATCACTTTCGAGGTTTCATGAGTTCGCCCCTACCCTACCAATGGTTATGAGAGGGAGCACAGTTTCAACTCTCACCCCAAAACTAACATTACTAGCCAAATAAGAACGTTTTTAGCCTCTTCTAAACAGAGACTGCGCATATATAGTAACCAACTGCAGAGGTCACAGTGATGAACGGAGGAAAAGAGAAAGAACGCGCTCGGAATTGTGGTCCATCTAGTGCCTATTTACCTAGGAAAAGACAAAAAAAACTCATTAAAAAGCAGAGCTTTGTAAACCGTTTAGAGTAATCATGTCATCTCCATAAGAAACTATATGATCGCCAGAACAAAAACCGTTCACACCTGATCTATTAAGGTTTTAGCTTACCGGTTATTTTTCCAGTAAAGACTGTATGTGTGAAAGGGTCTAAACTCTTCCTCTGCATATGCTGTGAATTTGAATTGCTTAATGTTCATCTGGGAAAACAGTGTGCATTATTTCACTAGATTTGTAACGTAAATCATTTTATAAACCTTTGCCAACACAGGAGAATACAACAACCTATTTCTAACTATGCTATTTATTGTTACATCGCATTTATGTGGCCAACTATTATAATTGAAATGGATTTTTATTTTTTTAAAACTTGGTTTTTTTAAGTCATGGCAATTAGAAAGAACAAATACAATTACAAAGACAAGTAAGAACATAAGACAATAAGGGTTACAAACAATACTCAAAAAAGCTTCTATGTACCTCTACTAAAGAGTCTTAAATGCAATAGAATTATTAGAGTTTCTTAAAGAGTTTACGTGCACATCAAAATCTTTCCTGAAAATAAAAAAGTAGGGAGTTTTCTTTGAAAATGTACACTTATGAATGTAAAATTTAGCAAGATATAGCAATATATTAATAATACATTTACAGTGAGAAGGGTATAAATTCAAAGAGTAACCAAAAAACAAATTTTTTGGGGTTATACAAAAGTTTGGATATAAATATATTTTTAACAAAATTGGAAAAGTCAACCCAGAACACTTTAGAATAAGCACAGTCCCAAAACAAATGATTGTTTCTTCAGACTGAAGGCAATTGGGGGAAATACTATTGTTAAATTTAGCAAGTTTGTAATTTACCGGATACCAATTATGGATCATTTTGATAGAGACTTCAACAACTTTATTAGATAAGAAGAATTTTGTTGGAGAAGCCGAAACTCTTCCCATTAAATGGATTTAAACATCGTTTAATCACGCTGTAAAGTGAAATGTCACCAGGCCGTTGGCGCACTCTGCAGGTATTTGTTATAATACATAATGTAATTAAGTTGGTTATGGTCATATTATGTATAGGCATATTACATTCTGTATTTTAACAGTGTTGTTCAATACAATCATGTAACTTCTTGGTTTTAATATTTTATTTTAGCCAATTATTATTGCCTCATTGTTAGTTTATACTGTATATAAATAGTCATGCTAAAGCCTGGTTTTCACTTAGCTCTATTTGTATTACTACAAAACACTTATTCAGATTACCTGTTGTCCAAAAAATAATCAGTTCGGATTACGTGATTCCAAAGTACATCATTAGGTTCCGACCTTAGATTAGTTAAAATATTTCTAATACAAACTGCATTGTTTTACTTTTTGAATTAAAAGACAAAATTTTTGTCACTGAAAATTTCTCTTAAAAATAGTAATTAAAATTATTGTCACGATCTAGCGTGAGTGAATCCAAGTATCCTGTATTTTGTCCCTCAATCTCATCACGAGCTAAGTGAATTGTCTACCACCCTATGTCGATTATTTATGAAGAGTTATATAGCTATGAAATTTTAAAAAATGTGTATATTGAAACAGCTTTCATTCTCGGCCCAACCCCAGTACGACATTCAATTAAAAAAAAAAGATCAGTTTGAACGAAGGAAGAAAAGCAGTACTTTGCCATTAGTATCTTTTCAAAATGTGAAAGTTGGCCACAGTCATGCATGCTTTGAATGTGCTGCCCCGCCCCAACCCCCGCAGGACGCGCGAGAGAGTGCACAGAGATGACGGCAGAAACAAAGTTGTTTTTTTATTACTTTAACCCCTGGGTTTTGAATCGCCACGCAACTGACGACATCTGCTGCTCCAAAACAGTTTGTCATGCAAAACAACTATTTTATTAGAGCCCGGATGAATTTATAGTTTGCCGATATTATCGGCCGATATGAGACTGTCGCCGATATATAATCGCGTTCGCCCGTATAACTTATGCCGCGCCGCTTCATGCACATTTACTTTTTACTGAACATATAATGCAGATTTTATAAAATGCTTGAATGGTGTGTAACTGAGTTTGTCCAGCAGAGCGCGCGCTCCATTGTTTGCCTACTGGCGAACCTGATTGAGATGAAACGCTTTTAAAACTTAAGTCTCATGGAAAATCATTGAAACTTTTGAACGGGGCAGATCTCCTGTAAAAACGGCCGTGGAGCGGCGTGGCGGATCCGCATCAAATTTGGTGGATCCTTTCAGCTCGAGGAACCCTCTCGAACGCCAAATCGATTGTATGTCTCGAGGCCCACTTTTTCGAATTGAGGGGGACCACCCTAGGGGGTGCTAGGGTTCGGCGAGTTACGGGTGCGTTAAAAATTCACAGGTTCCTGTTGTAGGCCGACCGATTCAGCGAAACAGAGGGTGAAGGGTGAGAATCCCCTTGAATTTGGTTTTTGTCCAGATCCCGCCCCGGCGCAATAATCACGGAGGGGGGGGAGATATGCACCAGGTCAAACACTTTCACTTCAGTAAAGGAGGTTCTCTTGTTCAGGCCCAAGCAGCAGCATTCAAGCATTGGTCCTTATTCGGACCTCCACATGAAATCCGCCATGATTTCCAGGCCCGGGAACTACCGGTTTACATTCAAAGGGCATTAATTTAGAAAGTGTGCGAGACTGCGTGAATTTATATGTGACATTTGTTATATTTATTTAAGGGGTATATTATGTCACACTTCACACTTCTCTAGTAAATTGTGTCTGTGTGTGAAGACAGTAGCACAAACACATGAATGAATGTTCCGAAGTGAAATAAACATCAACGGAATATATAAATATCAATAATACAAAGAAAATAAAATAATGATATATAATAATAAGTGAATGGAAAATCAATGAGTTTCCTGTTCCGTGGTGACTGATTCGCAGACCTCATTTTGGATATAAAGTTTAATTTTTATTGTTTAACCTGCCACCCCCCCACCCTCACCTCCATTATTATCTCGTACCCGTACATAAAAGTTTGATCACCAAAATCTGAGTGAATCATTGCAATAAAAAAAATGTTTATGTAGATACTTATCTATTTATAACCGTACCAGTCAAATGTTTGAACACACGAATGGGAAAGTGTCCAAACTTTTGACTGATACTGTACTATAATTATACCAGAAATATCGGCGATATAGCGATTATCGGTGTCTTTTTTTACTCCCTAATATCGGTATCGGCCCCAAAAAACCCATATCGGTCGGGGCTCTCTATTTATACGGTGTTTTATTATTTTATTAACTATTTGTAACTTTGAAATTGTGTTCTTTTTTGTTTTCTGTTTTAACTTAGCGGCTTTTGGGTTTAAGGAAAAAAGCACCAATACAAAATACATTTCATCATTAACTAGAAAAAACAAACACAAATGTGTGTAATGAGAACATTTACAAACCCAACTGCAAGTGTTTTCATGAAAGGGTAATCTACAAACAATTGAATACCAGATAAATAATAAACAATACTGTGTAATTTGTAAATATATTTTTAATCAGGTAATTTAAGTCCATTAACTCTCACTCTGGGCTGCATTTCCCAAAAGTATCGTGAGCCTAAATTGATCATTACTCCATTGGTTTCAATGGGTCTACGATGTATTTAATAGCGCTTTTCCACTGCATGGTACGGCACGGTATGGTTCACTTTTTGGGGGTTTTCCACTGGGTACAATACCTGGTACCCGGTACTTTTTTAGTACCACCTCGGTTGAGGTTCCAAGTGAACCGTACAGTTACCAAAACGTGACGTGGGGTGGTAAAAAAACTCTGATGTCACGGAATTGGCCGGAGGGGGGGAGGGGGGGGGGGGCCCGGAGTGAGGCGCGAGGAGGGCGAGAGGGGTGAGAGGAATCGTCCACTACCTGCGTTTCACTTTGAACTCCCCGCGCCCCAAACAGAAGAAAGAAGAAAAACACAACAGAACCGCCAGATTTAAATCTGTACAGCTAGCGAAGGATCGAACGCAACTGTTTCGAACAAGCGCACCTTTTTTTTAACAACCAAAAAGTTTTGTTGTCTGTTCCGGGAAGAAAAACAAAGAAAAGGAACGACGTTATATCGTTGGATAGACAGAGGAGGGCGGATTTCCAGCGGGGGCGGGAAAAAATTAAAGGCGAGATGGGCCCCCCACCAGACGTGTGGAAGGAAAAAACATTTTTTTTAGGAGTCGGAGGGAGTAGAGGCGGCGGGAGCAACTTATAACGACACTGAGTGAATAATCCCGCCCACTCTAAAGCGGTACTGAATTGCAGTGGAAACGCAAAAAACGGAAAGCCTTGCCGACGTCGTACCACGCAGTTGGAATAAAAAAAAAAAAAAGCGACCATAAAGCTTACAATGCTTTGGGAAGAAACGCAGTTGTTAGTCTCAATTGAATTACCTTAACCAGTGTTGCGACTCAGTAGGGAGCTGATGAAATTTGAGGTTTACATTTTATGTTAAATTAATTTTCTAGTTAATTATTATTCATCTACCCCGGACCGAACGTGGTCCAAACACACTGAAAAAACTCCTGCAGAAGTGCTGAAAGATTAACGTGACACACTCTGTTATAAAGATGGAAGTTTCTTAAAGAGAAGAGGGAAGACCTGAAGATGAGAAAGAAGAAGAAACATTCAGCAGAACAAAACATGAAGATACTGAGGAACAAACAAAGATAGTGTTTATTAAAGAGGAGAGTGAAGACATAAGGATTGAAAGGAAGAAGAAAACCTTTCAGAGCAAAACATGAAGAGTACTGAGGGAACACCTTCTCCCCCCCCCCAAAACAAACAGAGATGGTGTTTATTAAAGAGGAGAGTGAAGACGTGAAGATTGAAGGAACATTCAGAGTCAAACATGAAGATAATGAGGAACAAACAAAGATGGAGTTTATTAAAGAAGAGAGTGAAGACATGAAGATTGAAGAAAGGAAAAAAAAAGAAAAAACATTTCAGAGACAAACATGAAGATACTGAGGAACAAACAGAGATGGTGTTTATTAAAGAAGAGAGTGAAGACATGAAGATTGAAGAAGAAGAGAAAGAAAAATTCAGAGAACAAACATGAAGATACTGAGAACAACAAAGATGGTTTTATTTAAAAGAAGCATGAGTGAAGACTGAAGATTTGAAGAAGACGAAAACATTCAGAGGAACAAAAAATGAAGATACGGAGGAACAAAACAAAGAGGCCTTATTTAAAGGGGCCGAGAGTAAAGAAAAACATTCAGAGGACAAACAACCATGTAGGATACTGAGGGAAAACAAACAAAGATGGTGTTTATTAAAGAGCAGAGTGAAGACATGAAGATAGAAGAAGCATTCAGAGTCAAACATGAATATACTGAGGAACAAACAGAGATGGAGTTTATTAAAGAGGAGCGTGAAGACGTGACGATTGAAGAAGCTTTCAGAGACAAACATGAAGATACTGAGGAACAAACAAAGATGGAGTTTATTTTGAACAGGAGGGGAAGGGGGGGGACGTGAAGAAGAAAGAGAAAACATTCAGAGACAAAAATGAAGATACTGAGGAACAAACAAAGATGGAGGTTATTAAAGAGGAGAGTGAAGACATGAAGAATGAAGAAGCTTTCAGAGTCAAACATGAAGATACTGAGATGCAAACAAAGATGGTGTTTATTAAAGAGCAGAGTGAAGACCTGAAGATTGAAGAAACATTCAAACATGAAGATACTGAGGAACAAACAAAGATAGTGTTTATTAAAGAGGAGAGTGAAGACCTGAGGATTGAAGAAGAAGAGAAACATTCAGAGACAAACATGAAGATACTGAGGAACAAACAGAGATGGAGTTTATTAAAGAGGAGCGTGAAGACGTGACGATTGAAGAAGCTTTCAGAGACAAACATGAAGATACTGAGGAACAAACAAAGATAGAGTTTATTAAAGAGGAAAGTGAAGACCTGAAGATTGAAGAAACATTCAGAGACAAACATGAAGATACGGAGGAACAAACAAAGATGGTCTTTATTATTAAAAGGGGAGGAGATTGAAGAAACATTCAGAGTCAAAGATGAAGATACTGAGGAACAAACAGAGATTGTGTTTATTAAAGAGGAGAGTGAAGACCTGAAGACTAAAGAAACATTCAGAGACAAACATGAAGATACTGAGGAACAAACAAAGATAGAGTTTATTAAAGAGGAAAGTGAAGACCTGAAGATTGAAGAAACATTCAGAGACAAACATGAAGATACTGAGGAACAAACAAAGATGGAGTTTATTAAAGATGAGAGTGAAGACGTGAAGATTGAAGAAACATTCAGAGTCAAAGATGAAGATACTGAGGAACAAACAGAGATTGTGTTTATTAAAGAGGAGAGTGAAGACCTGAAGGTTGAAGAAACATTCAGAGACAAACATGAAGATACTGAGACACAAACAAAGATGCTGTTTATTAAAGAGGAGAGAGTCGAGAAGGAAAAAGAAACAATTCAGAGACAAAAACATTGTAGATAATGAGGCAACAAAACAGAGATGGTGTTTATTAAAGAGGAGAGTGAAGATGTGAAGATTGAAGAAACATTCAGAGTCAAGCATGAAGATACTGAGGAACAAACAGAGATTGTGTTTATTAAAGAGGAGAGTGAAGAAATGAGGATTGAAGAAGCATTCAGAGTAAAACATGAAGATACTGAGGAACAAACAAAGATAGAGTTTATTAAAGAGGAAAGTGAAGACCTGAAGATTGAAGAAAGAGAACAAAAATTCCAGAAGACAACATGAGAAGAGATGAGGACAAACAAAGATGGAGTTGTATTTAACAGAGCAGGAGTGAAGGGACATGAGATGAAAAGAACTTCAGGAGGACAAAAACATGAAATACTGAGGAAACAACAAAGATGGTGTGTAATTTTTAAAGGAAGCAGAGGTGAAGGGACCTGAGATTGAAAAAGAAACATTACAGAGACAAACATGAAGATACTGTAGGAACAAACAAAGAGGTCCTTTTATTAAGGGGCGAGGAGGGAGGAGATGTTGAGGGAAGGAACATTCAGAGACAACATTGAAGATACGGGACAGGAGGAACAACCCAAGATGGTCCTTATTAAAGAGCGGAGTGGGACGACCTGAAGACTTGAAGATTGAAGAAACATTCAGAGTCAAACATGAAGATACTGAGGAACAAACAGGTTGGTTTTCATTCTCAAAGCTGAACTCACTCATTTGATGCTTATTAAAATCTCCAGCTCTACAGAAATAAATATTTATGAAGAATGTCACACGAGTGTAGAAATGTTGAGATCACATGACAAATACTAAGGCTGCCTTTAAGTGCAGCTGAGAAGATCCTGCTTTCGCACTGGGCATTTGTTATTACGACATCATGCATTTAAGTTGTAACAATAATATGGAATTAGCTTAAACAAATTTTTAAAAAAAATTCTGTAACATTAAACCCAATATCTGCTTCTAATATTAACACCATTATATCTAGAACTTAGGCTAATTATGCAAAAGTTTAAGAAAATCTATTATTTTGCACAAAGCATACCTTGAATTAAAAGTGATTACATTTGGCTACTGCATGCTGTCTACATTTGTTATTTAAAATGTATTTGGTGAGCAAATAAAACAGCCAGTGGACACTAAGGCTATATCAAAATTAATCAAGATACACATAAAAATGGCGTTTTTGTTTTAAAAATGTGTCTAACCATATTAGCGCTTTCAAGCATTTTACAAAAGTTTCTCATCCACACTGAAACGTCAGAAAACGTTCAATTTGCTTCACTGCGCATGCATGAAACCTCATAAAAGTTCACTGAGACGATACAGATGGAACAGACATATTTTTCATGCAATTCTTCTGGTAAGAATTTCATTTACCGAAATATCTTTTTTAAATTTTTTTTTTGCTTTTAGAATGAAATATATGAATCCCTTGCGTTCATTCCATAGACTGTATAAAAACAGGTTAATTTGAGCGCTCAGTCATGTGGCCAGAGCACGATCACATACACACTCACCAGTGTTGCCAACTCCGCGGTTTTCCCGTGGAATTGGGCTACTTTAACAGTTGCGCGGGTGGAAAATACTAGGGGACCCAATAATGTGATTTATTTAGGGACCTGGGAATGCGAAAGGGAATATTTTCTGGAGGATCTCTCCCTGCGAAAAAAAAAAAACAGGAAACAAAAAAAAAAAAAAAAAACGTGTATTTTACCACCCTTAATTGCGGTTTTTGTAAGGGTATTACATTAAAATTTTTGTCGGGGAACATCTTTGAAATGCGATTGGGCTAGTTTTGAGTAGCAGTTGGGCGGGTTTTGTTGCGAAAACCTGGCAACCCTGATACTCACAGAAATCATTACGGCCATCTTCTATCGTACCACACACGGAACCAATATAGCTCTCAGCCAGTTGATAATTATATCAAAGTTGTATGTTAAAGCATTAGGGGATAAAATAACCATAGCTTACGACACTCTGTAATGCAGCTCTAGGGCCTTTCGCACCGCGGGAACCTTTTCATAGTACCAGAACTAATTGTGGAACTACCTACTTTTTGGTGTTTTCGCACCGCTGGAACTGGGTGCGAGTTTTAGTGCCGGACTGCCTTTTTCTAGAACCAAATTAGCTCCTACTCCGGAGCAGGGTCTAACCAGCACAACTGGTACTACCCGTGACGTAAGTAGACATTGATTGGCCAAACGCGTATGAAAACGCCCTCACCTGCCATGATTTAAAACACTGTGTAAACATACTGTAAACATTGTGTCTACTTATTTCTCAAGTATGGAGAACAGCGATAGATGGACGGATGCTGAAGTGCTTGTAGCAAATGTAGCACTGCCAGTTGTCGTTGGAGATTCTTAGTCCTCCTTTCCGTTCTTTCAATCGCTTTACGTATACGTCGACTTTCCATGTCCATTATTGTGAAACCCGCGAGACACAACAAACACACAGCTCCGATCACAGCGTCCTCCATCCTCCTGTTGTTAATGTTGTTCTTCTTTGTTTCTGTTGTTGAACGCCACGCACAAATGACGTCGCTGTCGACCGGCTTACATCACTTCTTAGTACACACTGTCGGTGCATTTAGTTCTGGAATTAAAGCGTTGCGAAAGGCCCTTATGTGCCCCTCAGAAAGTCCTTGCTTGCGAGGTAGTACTTTTTCAAAGATCCTGAAATTTCGGGGGCAGGACTTGGGTGCTGAGCACGCTGATTGGTTGAGTTCATGCAACATTGTATTTCAACCACCATTTATTCGCATAATTTTCCAAATATTACTGTTATTGTATCGTGAAATGTAGTTTTAAGATTATTTCAGGCGAGAATGTAGTTTAAAACTCAAATATGTGGTTTATTTGTAAAGACAGCGCCTATTTGAAAATGTTCTTCGCCGATTTCGGAGACGTGAGCTCCATGCGATCAGCGGGCACTCAGTGCTCATGTTTCCCAGCGAGAGCAGCCTCAACTCGGCTAGTCCTTCTGACATTTGCCGCTGGTTCTGATGTCTCTGTAGTAGTTAAACATGAGATATAATTCGTTTTGGGTAAATCTAACGGGTTAATTACTAAACGGGTAATCTTTGGTCTTTATTCTATTAATCTATTGATATGTAAAAATGAAAATGAAAAAAGGCAATACTGTTTGGTATAATGTTCCCTGAACTACATTTCTGTGGCTATTAATATGTTAAAATTAGGTTTATTTATCATTGATGTTGTTGTTGTTGTCGTCTTGTTTTAATTATGTCCTTCTTCTTTTTACATTATCTTAACTTGTGATGTACAGCACTTTGGAGCTACTGTGTAGCCTGAAAAGTGCTCTATAAATAAATAAACAACAACAACAACAACCTTGGGGTAGAAAGTTATAGGGAAATTCAAAAGAAATGCTAATAGCTTTATATGAATTTTGCCTATTGCAATGACACTGGTATAAATAGACTCCCTCTGTCCTGGTAAGAACACAGATACCAATTATACCATAATTGGATGAACTTCCTGTCCGCCATTTTGATTTAAGTTTAAAACCTACTTTTTCGATCTCCTCCTACACCCTTGGTCCGATTTTCACCAAATTTGACTAGGATCATCTTCAGACCAAGCTAGCAAAAAGTAATTGATTTTGTGACGATACACGAAACCGTTTTCGTTTAACGCATCAACGAATTTGCTGGAAAGATGCCAAACTGCATCTGAGGCTGTATCGCTGCAAAGCTTTGACATATTTACACCAAACTTTGTATGTGCCATTTTCACCTCAAACTGGCCACGCCACATCAATTTGGTAACAGCGCCACCTATTGGTCAAGAGTAATAAACCATTCACTAACCATTCAGAATGAAATTTTAAAAAATGCTAATAACTTTTGATTGCATTAGCCTATTGTATCAAAACTGGTCTCAGAATATTCCTTGGGTCGACAACACGCATACCAATTATGCCATAGTAAGCCGATCTTCCTGTCTGCCATTTTGATTAGTTGAAAACCTACTGAAAAATCCTCCTCGACCGTTGGTCCGATTTTCACCAAAATCGAGTCAGATCATCTTCAGACTGTGCTGACAAAAAGTTAGGGATTTTGTGTCGATAGACAAAACCGTTTTCGTACAGTGCCACTACAAATTTTAGGCATGGTGCCAAAGTGACTCTTAAGGCTATATCTCTGCAAAGCTTTGAAATGATAATAAACTTTGTGTTTGCCATTGCACAGTCTCTTTAAGACAAGTCATGCAGAAAGAAAGAGGAAGATCCTCGGCGGCCATCTTTGAAACGCCTCTTGGGCATACAAGTGCAACTCCTATCTCTTTGAATGGGGAAACATCAAATTCTCCAAAACTGTTCACTAAGCTTACGATTAAATTTCATATTTGAAATCACCAAAGAAATCTCACAACTCTGTCATAAATGTTGTTTATTTAGCTCAAATAGCGATATAAAAAGCGTATTTTTCAGGCTAAGATCAGCCAGTGCGCATGTGTAGTCCTAAGAGCTCGTCTCAGAACGCTGACTGTTTCTATAGCAACCGGGACTTCTAACGGAAGCTGCAGTGATGTGATGACTTTACTGATTAGCGATTGGCTCTTTCATTCAGAAGGCGGGGCTTGCTGCGATTGAGCGGCCATATTGAGCGTTGCATTTTCCCCCATTCAAAACTATAGGAGTGACACGTCTTGTATATTCTATAATCTTTGGCCATTGTCACCTCACACAGAACACACCAAAATTATTTGATTACAGCGCCACCTGTTGGTCAAAAGTGATGTCATTTAATCATATTACTAGTGGTTGTATATATGATTTTTTAGCCATTTCAATTACAATCATCCTAAAATTACTTTTATTACTCATTGTTGCATTTGGACTGATGCTCCATGCCATGCTTGGCTCCTCATTTTGC
>JADLZN010006062.1:0-27610 GCA_018155175.1 Sinocyclocheilus anophthalmus
TAATTTGTTTTGTGTGAATTCAGTTGAGTAACAGTCTAAACGATAGTATTCGTTGGACTTACATTGTTAATTACCATATGGTGCAGTCTTATTCATTGACACAGCATAATTGTATCAAAAGAAGTGGTCGTGCTTCTGTTCCGAGGGTACTGTTTGACATCTGCTACACTTACTACCTTTCTGGGCCTTGAACTTGGTAGTTCTGTTGCGTCTATGGGTGGTCAGAAATCTCTCAGATTTCATCAAAAATATTTTTAATTGTGTTCCGAAGATGAACGAAGGTCTTATGGTTTTGGAATGACATGAGGGTGAGTAATTTATGAGAGAATTTTCATTTTTGGGTCATCTATCCCTTTAATGTAGCTAAATTTTTTAAAATAAAAATTATGGCAATAATAGCAAATAACAAGTATTAAGACTAATGATGTGAGGGATACATTTTGATTCACATATTGACTGAGCAAATCCCAAACACATGTTAACATGCTAGACATGTATCTAACAAAGTAAGACACATCTGAGACAAATGCTATTGTTTCTCGAGTTACACCGGCACAGAAACAGTTGCTCTGTATTGGGACAACAGTGGCCCACAAATAACACCACTATCGCTCACGGCACAAACACAGTTCAGACACAGGCACACACACATACACACTAAGTCACCATTCGTGCACTATCACAGCTGAACACACACTCTCTCTGCGCTTTGCCACAGGGCTTCAGAGCGAAGCAGGGACGATCTTTTCATCACCCGTGAAGATACAGTCTTGCCACAATACACCTGCCAGAGCCCGACAGGCAAATTGGATTTGTGGAGATTGGTATCGTGTAGGCATGACAGTACTGCTAACCTGACTTAATTTGTCCAGATCCTTCTCACCGCAGCCATGACAAAATAAATCAAATGTGGCCGTAGGGCTCCTTTATCAGACACTAGCATGAGCTCCTGGGAGTCTATGACAACTCGGCTCTAAGAGGAACTCACCTTTCTCCTTGCAGCTGCCTGAAGAAACCTTCTTGAGCTCCAGGTTGTTCTGCAGGGCTGTCCGCTCCATCTGACACTCGCTATCGTAAGTGTGGCCGTCGCTGGCACAGATGGGCGTACTGTCGGGTGGGCAGGAATCGGCTTGGGCGAAGGTAAACTGCCTGTAGGTCTTTGGGTTCACCCGACAGGCCACACTCAAGCTGTTCAGAGTATCACTGCAAGGATCTGAGGACAAGAGTGAAAAAAATGCATTAGACCGAGATGGTAATTCATGATTCTTGTTTGATTTCATTGTCTTCTGTTGATATAATGTTGATAATCTGATATATTAGCTTGCTAATATTGCCAAAATGTTACCAAATACTACCAAAGCTTTCTTTGTGTTTTCATTTAAGAATCCAGTTAGCATACTAGCAGCTTAGCTTATTAGTGTGGCAATGTTCTTTTGATTACTGTACTGCAATGTTCTTTTTGATTACTTTTGATTTTTTTATTACCATGCTGTGTTTTTGAGGCATTAAGGAAGGGGGATACAATCTTGCACAACACCAGCATCCATTCTGTTGCCTCGCAATTAAATTTTTTAGACCTTTTTGTCACTATTATTTTTAGTAGTTAATAGAATAGTTTAGATGAGGTCACACTAGACTTTGTGTTCTATTCATTGCGTCCAAATTTGCATACTGTCAGAGTATTTACTGCATCCGATGACAAACATCTTTAGTAAAAATGGTATTCTTTATGTAAGCCAACACAACACAAAGATGGCAATTTCGTCTTTTCTTTTTTCTATTATTCAATCATCACAGTCAATTCAGACTGGAAACTAACAACTAGCATACACATTTCTTTTGTCATATTTTTTTATTGAACCACTGCAAAACAAATAATTTAGGTCCAAAATTTTTTATAAGGAAATAAGTTCTTATTGACATTTCCAACCCTAAAAACAACAGTAATGACAGGGAGAAAAGTGTAACACGAGCCAAACTAAAACACGTATCGCCCACATGAGCACCTCAGCTTAGTATCGGGCTATTTAATAACTTAATATCGAGTTTAGTTTCAACCTTAATCAATCACATTTACAAGATTGCTCAAAAGTTTGTATTTTTTTTTAATTACATATTAAAATATATTAAAAAAAGAAAAGTTCGTTCTACGTATTTTCAATCATTAATACAAAGCCTCTTTGAAAACTTAAATACCATCTTACGACCCCACTTTTGAACAGTAAGATACTACATTGTTCCCTGAGAGCTTATGAGGCTTTTTTTGAGAAGGTTGGATTTAACATTGTGCTGTCATCGTTAAAAAATAATTAAAACTAATGTATTCGCCATTTTTTCCTGAATTATCACGTATTAGCACTTACGTTGCCCTCACCACGTAAGAAATACACAGAATGTGAATAATTATCACACACTAATCTAAATTACAGATGAATCCTTACAGCTATAAAAGTGATTGATTTCCTCTTTTTTTCCTTTGTTCTTTTATTAACAGACATCACAGCAGCTGGGTCATTAGGTTATTTTGGGTGCTCTTTTAAGAGCTGCTGCTGCTGAACATGACGCGGACCTGACACGCGTCGTATTTTCTCACAACTCTTTACCTTCTGACATACATCGTCAGAAATTTGAGGGCAGTGGCAAATCATGGGGTGGGGCAGTTTTTGCTCCGCCATATAATTGTATACAGTGGCCGAAAATTAACCTCGCCAAGGCCAAATGCATACAACTAGGCATTGGGCGAGTATCGTATGTAACGTCATTCGCCTTGGCGTGTAAAACTTTTTACGAATATAACATGCTGTAAGTGAGACAACACCATTTTTAAAAGAGATTCGATGGTTTATGACGTAAGCGATAAAAATAATCTTTTCCGAAGACAAGTCCTCGGATTGTTGCTTTCTGGTCTAAGCGCAAAGCGAATCCAATAATGATACACTGGGCTGAAAATGACAGAGCAGTGATGGCTCGGGTCCTAGACATGGTTTTTAAACTTTTACCTGCAAGATTGTGCGCTTCATTTCTGAAATTAACGTTTCCCTTCTTATTCTTCTAACCCGAAATGTGGCGACACAATACCTGGGGTTACGCCGCTAAACGCAGTGCTAAGTGACTATAGTTTGAAGGCTGCACATTTGTTTGGCTTACACAGAAGCTGACCACTTCGACGCACACATTAGCGCTGCAATTCCAAAACCACACAATTGCAATACGCGTTTGGTGAGTTACCTCGCAGACGAGTTTTTAAATGATTCTAAAGCTTAAATGACCGTAAGAGTTTGATGAAGATATGTGGTCGATGCCGCGTCATGTGCATCAGGTTTTCAGGACATGTTTTGAAAACCACTGATTCAGCACAATGTTCTTAAATCTGACTCATAATATACAAATCGTCTGCACAGTTTGTACAGACAGCTTTAATCACATTTTGGGTAACTTCATACCTTAACGGATGGGAGAACTACACTTGAATGTCGTAAGGTTTCATTTGCACTTTAATATGGATTATATACGCCGGCCACTGCATTTGTGCGTCGCATTGAAGCAGCCATGCTACGAGCACAGTATAATGCGGACGGACAGACAATTTGTTTTAAATTGACATATGGCCTCAACATCCATGCTGACGCAGTTCACTGTTGTTCACTGAAGCTAGCCCTCGTCACTATACCTTTTCAGTGCTTCATTTGACTAATCTGGTGTCTGGGTGGTTTATGCGCAGCTGAAAAGTCTCCTGTTTGTGTGGGTAAGACGTTGGGCTTCATTTATCATCGACCGTAGAAACGAGCGCAGTCAGCACAAATCACTTACGACAAGAGTCGCGTTGATTTAGGAAACATTCGTATGCCGCCAAATCCATCGTACGATGATCGTATGTTGATAAATGTGCTCACAGAAAAACAATCCGCATTTATATCACGGCCACTAAACAAACCCCAGAGTTTGAAGCCTCGCACTAATGTCGACCGAGAAAACTAAACCACGGCAAAAAGAGAGTAATCGCTAAGAGAAATTGATCTACTCCAACAACCCCCTTCCCTTGTAGCCTAATTGCAACATTCTACATGATATATGTACTTAATTGTATATTCAATACTGTTATATAAAACAGCCTATTTAGTTCCCCGCCGTCTACAGACAACTATTTAATTTACGGTGATTGCAGACAGACCGAATGAAAAATAAGTAGTTATACAATTATATTTTTAACTGTAAAATAAAACAAATTAGGCTATAGTGACATTCATTATAAACAGCATAAATGTCAAGCAAAACTGAAACGGCATTGGGCTCACGCGCCTGTCTCATTCCACAAGAATCCAAATGTTTCCATTTTTGCCATATTTGTAACATTTATTTGTAGCCTAAACATGGCTTTATACTTCAATCATGTTCTAATATCCGTGTAAAATCATTCACATGTGCAAAAATGTTTGTTTGGGCAATGCACGCTGATTTTACAGCGGATCTTAAAATAAACAGTGTAACTTTTATGGTTGGTTGACTGCATTTGAGGTTGATGGATGGCTGAATGTCAGCACGCTAGAAACTAATGTTGTTTGGTGGCGGGAGGCGCCTGTGCATCAATGTGATTCAATCAAATAAGATCTAAAGAATATTTACTGCATTAGAGAGGTCCACAAAACGAGCGGTAGCCTTCCTTGTTGCACGTTTTTTCCCGCCGTTTGTTAATCTTTTATTCTATTATAGCCTACTATGATTTATTGTGGGATCCTACCTAGTGATTATTTATTTCTTTTATATATAGCTTTATCATGTTTTTCTCAGTTCGCAGAAGCGCTGCAGGTGCGTGATGCGACGATTATGAATCCTCACGGTTTTGTTTATGCTGCTATTCGCGCATATAAAGCTGAAGCCCTGTACAAAACAACACCAAAAATACATTCTAATCTGACTGGTTAACGATCGACTAATGAGCTTCGTTTGACGGTCAGGAATATAAAAATGGACAAAATGCTGTCAATCTACAATTCTCCACCGTATTTACTATGCTGTGCGCAAGTTCAAGTAGTCTAACTCAAAAACTTGCGTACACGAGCAGAGACCAGACGTGAAATTTGATCGTATAGCCATCGCTCACGTCCATATTGATAAATTACAAGTTTTGCATTGAAACGACCATACGCCCAATTTTCTGTCGTACGTTCGTTTCGTAAATGAGGCCCGTTCTGCGTATAAATAAACGCAATTCTTGTCAAGAAAAAAGAGACAGAAGCAGCAGTTTTGAGTGGGGTGGCCAACCCTAGCTCTGCCCCAGCGTTAATTGCATTGAATATTTTGAATGCGTTAAACTGAAAAAATATTGCATACGTTAATTTTACAAAACGACTTCACTCTTTTAGGCCAGAGCGCACCTCTAGCCGAGTTTACTTGGTATCCTGCATCCCCGGCACCAACCACTTGCTCTACCAACATGCCCTTTTTGGACTAAGAATGTCTCCTTTTCAGAGCTCTTCTATAGCTATTGATGGAGCTTTTTTCAGTGTGTTCAGTTATGAGAAAAATACTAAAATTTAAAAGATAAGCAACGCTGACCTATGAGTGATGTTTGATGGTAGCTTGAGCTGGCTTGTCGTTGTGGCTTCATGGGGTCCAGCTCTGGCCCTGTGGCAGTCATACTTGTACTAGAAATGCCCAATTGGTTATTGATAAGGTGACAGTTTCGCCACCTACCCCTTTTCAGAACAAGACGACCCAAAGTACTTTCACCAGTGTCGTGCTAACTACATGCCTGGCCGCGGCGAGTGCCATATCTCAGGAGAGAAAGAGCGGAGAAGAGAAGAATGAATAGAGGACAAGACAGAAAAACAGAGGAATTAGACAGAAGACCAACACTACAACCAAGATGATAATGAGATTAAGAACACATGTCAAATAAAAGAACAAATTGGAATAATAGAGGGACTGGCAAAGCTACGAGATCATCGATAGCAATCATGAAGCAATACCACAGATCCACATGCGCACGTAGGATGTATAACCATGTTTTCAATCAACTGGCCAGTTGTTTTTTCGCAGGACTAGTTAGACTAATAGCGAACATTTATAGTCAGCTAACAACCCCCCCTAATTCACACACATCTTTCAATAGGTTCTAAGCACCAAATAAATAAGTAGAATCACTTACATATTAAATGAGCAGGTTGTTTCGATGTGATTTTTTAAATCAGACAAACTGAATTGTTTGTTCTCTCAGTAACTTTATCTCTTATGGAGATGTAATATTTGTTTTACTGAAAGAAGACAACTAATGATTATTGTTAGCCTCTTAATTAGCAATGTATCGTTTTTAAGCGGGCTGGATAGTTTCCACTGGAAAACCAACAACACAACAACAAAATAACTAATATACACTTTGATATTAAATTATAATAATATAGCTATATTTTAGCAGTGTATCCCACTCCTAGAGACATTTTAGAGGTCATATTGTCCTTATTGTCTTATTTCAAATGTCTTATCCAAGTTTAAATTACAGTCCGTTAAGGTCCACACACCCTAAACGCACACAATCGAACAAAAATAGATCACACCTATGATTAAAACAATATACAAGCATTCACTAAAAGCCCACGAGGAGAGTGTTCTTCCAGTCGGGACGGTTGCATACAACAAATAATACGGCTCTCCAAGCGGGAGATGGAGCGCCCAAAAGGGTCCCTCATCGTGCGAGCGCCTCCAACAATCTCCCAGCAAGCCACCATTACCACTGGAAAACCATTATCTACACCCATTAGAAAGGCCGGCTGGAGCCAGCATACCAGTGTATCCTGCCTAACTGGCCATGCAGGGTTGGCTGTAATTTACCCGACCACACTGATCCCCGGATTCCAGCAGGGTGTGTAATGAGCCCGCTCCATATAGTCCGACCCTTTATCCGTGTGGCTCGACAGTTTTCTAGGCCAAGGACCTTTGCATGTGTGTGGATGAACAGTAACAGTGCCGCGGTTGACGGGAGAATGTTATACAGAGCTGGCCAAATGTGTCTCGAGTGTTCTTTGAAATAAACAGGGGCCCATGTCTTCTGTCCGCGATGTTTGTGTTTTTTTTGTTTTTGTTACCTCATCGGTATTGGTCTTGTTTTTTTTATAGAAAAATATTACCAATATCCTTGAAACAAGATAAATTTACTTGAGATGCCAAAATTATATAGTTGTTAAAATGTTTAGATGTGCTTTCCTGAAACACAAGACAAAAAACGATTATTTTTGCTTTTTTTAGCAAATGTATTGTCTTTTAAGGTTGTTGAGATGTTTTCTTGGAAAACATGACAAAACAAAAACAGTTATTATTTTTGTTTCTCAAGTAAATGTATCTTTATGAATTTATATATATTAGGCATGTTTACATGTTTTCCTGAAAAAGCGATGACTTTTGTAATTTCTTCTTCTTTTTAAACATGTTTTAACATTTTCTTTGAAAAACAAGAAAAAAGATAATTTTTGTTACTCAAGTAAACATATTTTTTTAAAGATGTTTACATATGTTTTCCTCAAAACAAGACAAAATAATAATTATTTAAATAATAATTACTGCTTTTGCTTCACAAGTAAATTTATCCTCTTTTAAGGATGTTTAGATGTTTTCTTGCAAAACAAAACAAAACAAAAGTAATGAATACTTCTGTTATCGTATGTTAAGGATGTTTAAATATTTTTTCCTTGAAAACAAAGCAAAATTACAGATTAAGAAAATGATTATATGCAGTGAAAGACAGTACTAAACCATGACTTGACTTTTGTTGTATTGACAGTTTAGAGGTCAGATTTCTTATTCTGTCTTATTTAATTTCATTCTTATTTTAAAACAATCAAGTCAATGTAGTGTCCTTCAGTGATAAAAATCCCATTTGTATGTGTTGATTGCATCAGAGTCAGCAACCGCAAGGATGGTGTCTCTAAGTTAGATTTAGAGTTGTTGTCTGTCCTCCTTGGTGCTTTGTACTCTCGAGGGGGTTAAAATGAAAGACACTCTCCCAAGAGCCGCAGAGAAACATACTCCACACGTCCTCTGGGACCCGAGACATTCATCCAGCCATGCCGCCCAGAGAGCCATCATTTACAAGAGGTGACTTCCCTCCGAATCGGTCTGCCTTGCTCTGCCGCAGGAAACACCACAATGTCACACCCCAGACAAGACACAAGACTTGCTTTCAGAAAGTTTATAAAAAAAAATACAGCAAAAATCATCTTCTGAACTGGTATTTTTATCTTGTTTCTTAGTAAAAAAAAAAATTCTCAGCATTCATAAAACACTTGAGAAGCAAAACTACACAGGATAATGAAACTTGTTTTCAGAGAAAATATTTTCAATTACTTTTATGTTTCTAGCCCCATGGGCAAAAACCTTTGTAACTTCTGTTAGATTTGTGCACTGAAACAATTCCAATGCCAATGAAGTAAGAAAAATATACTTACTTTAAAGAAAACGCTCTTAAAACAAGTCTCACTATCTTATGCATTTTTGCCCCAAGTAAATTGATCTTTTTTAACTGACAAACAAGACAAAAATACAGATTAAGAAAATGATTTTTTGCACTGCAGACTCGGCTGTGGATTATCTAACCGTCCTACATTTTTAACAAGAGTCCAATAATGTCCAGTAAAAAAAACTGCTAGGTTAAATAAGGAGAGTTTGATCTTCGTTAACCAATAAGGAATAACGAAGCAACTGAAAATGATCTAATGATCAGCCTCTGAGAGTGCAGGGTATGCTGGAGCAAACATATGGGGAACTTTCCTAACATGCCAGTCTTTATTGACTTCTCTTAAAAATGTGAATACGTCCAGACTTCATCATGGAGTACAGACAAATAAAAGAGATCAAAATAAAACTCTGAAATGTCAGAGAGGGGCAGAATAAGCCGAAAAAAAGAATCTGACAGCTCGTCAGGCAGTGTGGAAGGGAAATGTCATTAGGCAGTCCAGGGTGGGAAGGGGGCTTTTCATGAACGACACTCTGTCCTCATGACTCCAACTCCCCACTAACATGAAACAGCCAGGATTTAATCAAAGAAGAAGAGCTCAAAAACCCAGACAGTTAGCATGGCGAAGTGTGATGTGACAGGAGCTTTCAGCAGAATAACTGATCTGTTGAATTTTTTACTCAAAATTCAGCCACAATACTCTTCAACAAGCTTTCAGAATCCAAAATCCCATTGGGGATAATGCAATACAATTGCTGTTACATAATCAGAGAATTGTATTAATTTTTATTTTTTATGTTCTTATTGAACTGTGTTACTTTTTTACAAATACATTACACCAAAGTTACTTATGTTACTTTTCTGCAATGTAAAATGTAAAATATCATAACCTATTTGTTAGATCTTAATATAAGTTCAATACTAACCTAAGAATTATATCTTATTCCATAGTAAATAATGGATCAAGATTTCAACTACAAAATATAAATATTTCCCGAATGAACATGCTTTCTTTGCACAATTTTATTTGCCCAATGTACATTTGGTATGTATATATACGAGTAGAGGTTGCCAAGATTTTTCGGAAGGGGTCCCTTGTTTTTAAAAGTCATCTGCCCCACACTGACCAAGTGGCATTCTAAGCAGTCAAACTCCGTGCGATCACTTGAAGGAAGCTGCAAATGCATGATAGGGATGGTACCCGACTCATGTTGATAAAACACAGGAAATGAATGCTATAGCGGGTTTAAAGGCTCACAGACTCACCGCACGGCCTTGGTGCGGCCACCTGAGAGTCTTCCTGATTGGCTCAAGGGCTTCATGTTGAGCTCCACATTCATTTGGTAGTCCAGGCCGTCACAATACCAAGCACACGCAACGTGCCTTGGGACTTTCTCACAACTCAGTGGACCCATGCACTTGGATACAGACGGCGATGACTGGCTGAGGTGACTGCCGAAGCTACAGGACACCTCGCATGCATGTGTCTTCAGAGGCGGAAAACAAAGAAAGAAAGTGAGTGTCGAAAATAAATCCCTGACACCATTTGACGCCAGTCTGAGATGTTATGTATGGCTCTTAATGTTTGGCCATTATTGCTCGCTGGCTTGGTTTTAAAGTTTTACATTATCGTTTACCTACTTCATGCATGCGAGCACACACGTACAAGCTTAGTTACGTGCCACAGTTTTAGTAATAGTTATCGTTTGATTAATAGTATGTATAGCACTAGTACTGATGTACTCTTGTCCTTGTTCGGATAAGTTGGCTGGCTGCTTGTCATTTCCACTATACGCTTTTTAGGTGACTCCATGGTGACCTCCAAACCAACGTAACCCTATTATAATAAGATTGGGTTTAAAATGAGGCATGTCCCCACACCTCCACACGGCGCCGACGTGCGCCCGTGCAATCTGCAGATGGCAAGATGTGGTGGCGTAACCCGGTTGAAGACGCGCATTGTTCCCAACTGATCTACTTTCCAGCTGGGTGTGGTGTACAACAAGTCGCACTCTAATTACAGGCACGGACCATTTCAGCGAGCTTTGCAATCACAAACTTGCTCACATTGGCTATGCTCAGCGACCCGTACTAAATGCTGGGAGGACCTAATCAAGCTTGTCCTTCACTACTTGACATAGAAAGAGCCCTGTTTTTTTTTTTCTTCAAAAGACTGTCTTTTCTTTTAAACAATCCACCACTCAGAACTGAAGTTGAAGACTGATTTACCATAAATGAAATTTCTGTCATCATTTACTTTTGTCGTGCCAAGCCCAACACAAACAGATGCCGCTCTTTGATATAGTGAAAGTGAATTGGGGCTGTCAAGTTTCAAAATGACAAAAAAAGTGTCTTAAAAGCATCATAAGTGGTCCATATGACTCATGCATTATATATATATATTCCAAGTCCAAGTCTATTGAAGCCATATGATAAGTATGTGTGAAAAATGTAATAAGCAAGTCTGATTCATGAACAAATCACACATGTGAATCAGATTTTGCCAGTGAATCAGTGTTATTTTAGGATTATTTATATACTTTATACTTATATTTTTACTGAATGTATTTATAAATTATGTTTTCATTTTAATATTTATTATTTGTCATGTTAATTTTAGTAATCTTATGGTGCATTGTCATATTTTTATTTCATTTTTGTTTGAGTCTTTAACTTCTCCCGTAACTTATTTTTCCTTTGTATTATGCATTTGAATTAATTTTTTATCTAATCTATGTTTTAATTTAATATATTATTGTATTATTTGCCGCTTCTTTAAATGACCAAAAACGCTTTCATTAGTTTTCAGTTTCTAAATAACACCGCACAAATCATTGATCAACTGACAGACCCAATGGAATGTTTGTTCAAAGTGGACGGTTTGGATCATCAATCCAGTTTAGGTACGCAGTTAACCCCTGCACTAGATGAGAACCCGTTAACAAACTTAAGTTTCAGGTCTGCTCATCAGAAAGCTATCAAAATTTTGAATATCGCCCAACAGGGAACATTTGTGGCAATTTTTTGTATCCTTTTTGAAGCTTAAAAACTTCATTACCACTAATTGTAAAGGTATATAACACGCATAGACCGTTACGCCTCACATACTCATATTATTTCTTCATTTAACTGGAATGAATACGTATCTATTTTTGATACTCAGAGGAACCATCTGGTTATTATCATTATTATTTAGATGATACATATTCATGAGGCATTGACAAACACAGAGATGCTGAAAAGGGAATGGACCGTGTCACTTCAGAGAGGGCTAGTTTAATTTCCTACTGTCCTTAGACACGCCATCGGCTCTAATTCATTCTCACTATCTCCATCCCTGTTTTCACCTCTACCGTGCGTCATATCAGCCTACAGTCTCCTCAATCATTTGTGGGTTTTACTTTGTGTAAATCTGTTAAGAGAACCCACTTGTTTAATTAAAGGTTTGTGCCTGTCTCTAAAGACCACACTCCACAAACCCACTCACACGCATGTGATAAACCTGGCAAGCGGCATCGTAAGGATGAGATCAGTGGCGCTTTCGTGTGTTGAGTGATCAAAGTGTTCATTCTTTTTTCCTCCTCTCTCTCTCTTTAAAAAAAAGATGACTGTGCCTCCCTCATCTTTGCACGACTGAACCTTGCACTTAATCGGCCTGGGCTCTCTAACTAACCAACCACTCGCACTTACAAAAAACTCATTGCAAATGTTTGTGTGGAGGAAGTGCTAATAAACACCCTGATACTGCAGACAACAACCACATACAGGCCGTGTTTTTACACTTTGTAACGATGCTGAAGGAAAGTTGAGAGATAATTTAAGACTTATTAGGGCCCCTAGTGGGCCCAGGGCCTTAATAGTTGAGAACAGGGTGTTCACTAGTGGGGTGAAAGGTGGTGACAATTAGGCACCCACTGCCCAAGGGGCTGGGGCGAATTAGCTCGAACAACGAATATATATTACAATACTAGTTATAGTAACCGTTCATTTTAGATCCCTGTAGATATTAGCTGACGCAAGCTCCGGTTACAACTGTTTCTTGTCAATTCCGTAAGAACGTTCATTTCCTGGTTCAGGGACCTACTTTCTTACTGTAATTCTTCCAACTGGACGTATACTGCATGATTATTGACTCCGGTTGTTGAGCAACATGACCGACGTCAAGTGCTGATACAAGTAAAGTTTAGTAACGACATAACACTTACCTAGTTACATACTCAATAAAAAAAACACACCAAATAAAACCCCCTTGGGTTTCCCCTAAATCCTAAATACACACGTAACATGGTCTAGACATACACATACAACACCCACAACACACATACGTGGTTAGGAAGGGGGTAAGTTTAACTCCAGAACCGAAAGAGGCAAGATGAATTTTAATGTAACACCTTTGCATATTCAGCAGATCGAAAACCTGAGGGAAAACGTCAGATTCATAGTTCAAACAAACCTTGTAAAAAGGAGTAACTGATACTTAATGCATCAATTAAAACGACTAAGTTTGATACTTGCGAGTCTGTCTGAAAAAGATTCCCGATGCAATTCCTTCTAAGCCCCAGAGCTTCTGAAGTTGTTGATTAAGAACCTTTCGTCACTAGTCACTTGAGTGGAAAGGAACAAGGCACGGAAGAAAAGCCATGGCACAAATGCTTATGGTATCCTGCAACGTTTTTCTCACATCTTCATCTCACTGACCGACCACCCGACTTGGCGGGTCACATGAGGGTGGCCTTAAAAAGCCTGCCAGAGATTCACCGCCATCTCAAGATTCGCTTGCCCAATGCGAAGTCCGGATCTCAAGTGGATGTCTCGCGTATTTTATGCCCTTTGTTTCTAAAGCATGATATATCGCATATTAATGTCGCTTGTTGTTGATGCAAAATAGTAAAGGTTCTTATACATCCATAGTGCACTAGTATCCGCATGTAATGTGCCCTCTCATTTAGATCATCCGAAGACAATTCATAGATACGAGACGTAGAGTTTACTTATTTGAATGAGTGGTTTATCGTAAGCATGGATAAAAATTAGTTACAGATTAATACAAAACAGCAATAATCTACACAATGGCCTGAAGAAAATGGGTGTTCATTCAAAGAAGGTTTTTCCTATGAATTAATTAGTAGAAAAGTCGATTTCTACTGTGCGTTTGTCCTGGGGACAAAGAGTGGGTTATCCTACTCACATTCCTGGGACATGCAGGGATTTTCCCTGCTTTAGATACTTTTGGCCAATAAACCCAGTGATATCAGCGTTGGTTGCCATGCAACAAAGGGGCCTGTTTCGGCCTCCTGGGGTGTTACGCATTCAGGGGGGAAGGGTCCATGGGTCCTCATATGGCTTGTTAACAGAGGTTACAGAGTATTTGTGACTCTATCTAACAAATAATATTTTTGTTTGAGTGTCCTACGCTACCTGGCGCCACTAATCCATCTAGTTCTTACATATCCCCATCCTCTTATTTAATCATTTTAGTATATATATTACAAAGTCACTTGTATGCCTGAGAGTTAAATTGAAAACATCAAAACTGCAATTTAGTAAAAATGTGTTGCCAAGAATCTCCTCTCTCTCTCAATAAATTGTTTATTCTGATGGTTTTGATTATTTAGCTACAGTCAGCTGCAAAGGCGAGGACCTCAATAAAATCACGATCCCACCAGACCCCACTGTGAAACAGACCCAATCAGTAGTTGAGCTGCTCCGAGAACAGCTGAGTGAGAAGTAAAGCACGTGGATGAGACTGACTGAAAATTCTGGTGGGAAAACAATCTGGGTACCATAAGTCATGAAAAGGAGAGGGACCCGAAGACTGCTGAATCGGCTCAAAACGTTATTTTTGCAGCCACGCAGGGATGTCATTGTGATGGGATGCCGTGCACTTGATCATTTCGCTGCCCAAGACATCAAATTGACGTCTCTGTGATGTATGTGTGCTATCAGGGAACCATTGTATGTATGTGTGTATTTTCGGTTTTGTTATTTTTTGAAAACAAAAAACAAAACAAAACATGGCACCAGATGTGGGCCTCCATCCCCATATCTTATACCACTTTGAGTAGAGGGCAGTGGGGGCCCACATCAATATTTTTTTCAGGGGGCCCAGAATTCCCTATAGCTACAGCCCTGGTTGAGAACCTCTGGACTAATGGAACCCAATAAGGGGGGATGGGGTAAAATGGGTCAGTGGGTAAGAAGTGACACCCCTTACTAAAAAAAACTAAAACAAACTGTGCACAACTTTTGTCATGTGACCATATGTGTAGAAAAAGGAAATCATATACAGCTGACAGCGATTGAGAGATGTACATGAAAAAATTTAACACGCTTTTTAATGCAAAAAAAATACTATTATAAATATAAATGTTCAAAATGATTTATTGTTTTAATAATATGTAATATTCATTTTATTTGTTATATTTTATTTAAAAATAAAATAAAAAATATTTTAAATGAGAAAATAATTTATTTATTGCCACATGATTCATCCCTAACATGTTGCAAATTGTGACCCCTCTCTCGCCTATGCAGAGTATTTTTCCCTAAAATGATAAACAAGTCTGTTCAGTCTATGACAGCCTTCGAGACGGACTGACGCATTCCGGTACTTTCCTCATCCTCACGGTCATAACTGATGGCAGCTAAGCTCTGAATCATTACTTCTGCTTCAACAGATTGGCCTCATCTCCAAAAGCCTGCCTCTAAGACATCTGATTTCATCAGTCTGATGTAAAGCGGTTCTTTAAATCAGTTCTGATGTGTTTGTCATGAAGTACACATTGAGAAGAGTCCGACGTTCCACATAAACCGCTTCCTTCTCAGTGGCGCTCTGTTTGTTTTGTGACAGTACACAGAATTGCCTCTGCAAACCCATTAAATAACAGTCGGCGCTTTTCCACCTATTGTCGCCGAGAGTTGATGAGTGTTGAGGAAAAGAATGAGCTGATTAAAATGCAAAAGGTATAAGGTGTGTACGCGACTCCGCTGTGTTAGCACAGATAAGCTGCCCTCTCAGACAATCAGGCAAATTGCGTGTTAGAATGTGACCGGCGTCGCAAGCTGAGAGGCTACGGACCGCTGGGGTCGCCAGGGAGATGAGCCGTTTACTCCTATGCTTTAGGGCTCTTTTTCAAGGATAGAAATACAGTATCCAGAGGAAAGAGTGGGAGTCTATAGTTACCTATTGATGAACTGGAAATGTCTCTTGCAGCCAATTAACTGCTCTCCTCAAGCTCTGAAGAGGTTAGGACAGGAAGACAGTAAGAAATAATAGGACCTGTACAACTAACTAGTAAGCCGGGGGAAAAGGCATAAACAGAGTGAGAGGAAGTCGAGACAGCAAGGAAGCTTCCAATGATGCACCTTTCAGACAGTGCTGTGATAATGTGTTAGTGCTGGATGTATTAATGCGTAATGCATGCAGGGAGCTGTCAACGGCCGCTACACAATCCTGACGGGATGGGTGGTGTCGCTCTCATCTCTTCTGTTCTTATACTGTAGGAATATTATGAATTCAACAGTTCACACTCATCAGTATTTGTTGGCATAGGGGCCGTTTCCCAACAGAGAAGCCTGTCTAGATTCGAATGGCCCGCTAAAACCAGTTACCAGAAATCCTGCGTTCTATCTTGCTGTTTTTAAGTATTCCTAGACTTAGTCTATCTATAAATTACTAGCTGATTCCGCCTTGAGTTTTCCTTCTTTTTTTTTTTCTCCATTTATCTGACCATAGAATCCAGTCCTCATTGAAGGTTCAGTAGTGTCTGACAGCTGAATATGTTGGGGTTTGTTTTTGGATGAGAGCAGAGGAATTTTTTTAAACAATCCTATCCAACTTGTGTGACGTAGGTCTGTTTTTTTTGTTATTAATATTATTAGTATTATTATTATTTAGCTTTCTGACCTAAACTCAACTATTTTCTTCCTGCAATTATCCAGCTGTGATTTTTCTTGACTTTCGTATTTTTCGAATGTCGGCTTGATATCGCCATCGGCCACCCTGCTTTTCCAGATTCGCATCGTCAACAATTCGGGCGACCACTAATAATATAACACTATATATATCATATATATTCTATTATATAATATATATTTTTTATCTTATACACTGTATAATATACATATATGTCTGTATGTTTGTCACGTTTATGGTCTGTTTTTGTTTTGTTTTCCCTGTGTTCCTGCCTCCTGTTTCTTTATTCCTTATTTGGTCTCCTTCCAGTTCCTTTCCTGATTATGTTTATTTGTCTCAGCTGGTTTCTTTTAATTATCCTTAATTACTCTTCACCTGTTTCTGTTCTCCCTGATTGTGTTTCATGTGTTTATAAGCCCTGTGTTTCTAAGTTTGCCTTGTCCGGAATTGTACATCGAAGTTGTGCTTCATGTGAGTCTCGCCCTGCCTTGTTTAGTAAAGACCGTAGTTTTGTGTTTATCCTCGTTCTTTCTTCTTGTCCCAGAAGGCAACCGTGACAATGTTACTGTGTTTAGCAATTTTGAATGGATCTGTGTACTGTATTAGAACATATGCAGTCAGCTCAAGGTGCTTGTCTTCGGGTTTTTTTTTTTTTTTTTTGGCATTCGCCATTGGGTCCTTTTTGTATGGCAACTTGACTTGGGCGACTGTTACACTTCTTAACACTATTATATTGTTTATTTTATGTGGTTCTTTGGTGTGAACATGTATAAATTATAATGGACTGTTTGTTGTTTTGTGTCCTGTGGTCTCCAAAGTCATCCTTTTTTGGAAAGGCATCTAAATTTATCTTGAAATAGCTTGCAGAAAATTTTGTGAGAATATCTTTGGTGTTCTATGGCAAAAATGACAAATTACCATTTTAAACAATACTATAATGATTCTCCCACCAAAGGTGTGATTAATCGCTTCGCTTATATTTACATCTATTGACAGCCCTAATTTTAATGTTTAAAGATTGATGTCTTTCGCTTGCATTTTCACATTTTAACCTATTTTAGAAAAAAAAAATGTATTCATAAATATTATACTACAAATGCTTGCACTGAACCCAAAATAACAAGATCTACTAAGCCTAGAGAAAACTATTTATTAATATCCCAAGCATTTGTGTTTTTTACCATCTTTGCTGCAATGCATCAATAGCAAAAACTGGAGGACTACCAAAAAATGAAGCTGAACCTCTACAGATGACCTCCAAACCCAGTGTCCCACCCTCTGCTGATGTCATCCCTCACATGGCGAGATGATTTGTTCTTTTGATGTATTTCTTCAAAGGGCTTATTTGACTGCAGCGGTCTTCCTCCTTTGCATGCCTTAGTGTTGCCCTTGGATAAAGAAAATTAGGCACAAAAATGGATAATTCCCATCTTTTTGTGGTTGGACTCAAAGGCCAGGCACTTCTGCTTTCCTGTGATAGCTGTCAGTGCGCATTCTTGTGTAGTATTCCCGAGGTGAGTCGAGTCTGACCCTCGGGCCTGTGAAGACATCACGAGCAGGACTACGTTAGCTCACCAGTTTAATACAATACCAAACATGTCTATCAGAGGTAAGGTTTATCCCCTGTGAGCTTTAGTGAGTGCTAACCCAATGCAGTGCAGTGCACTACAAACACTACCATAAGCTTCAGATCGCAGCCTAAGACTGGATTTAATTCAGCACGTGTGTGCTTAGGATGCAAAATCTATGAGTCCCCACGACTGGAAAGAGATCACTATCAAGATGAATTCAAACATAATCCCTGCTTCTATAGCCGGCTAAAAAGTGTGATATACAATGTATGTTCAAAAGGTTTCATAAAATCCTGGCAGTAAAAAATTAATTCAGAAAACACAATCATTCTGGAACTGAAAACTGGAGGCATGTGGTATACAGTATAATTTCTTACGAAAATATGAATGGTGCAAAACTCACTGCCACAATGTTTTGAAGGCTTGATAAATGTTTGTAGTGGTACTAGGCGATTGCTAGAATGTTCTGAGTGGTTACTAAGATATAAAGAGTGGTAGCTACAGCATTGCTAGTTAATTTGTTTTCTAGGTGATTATTAGCACTGCTGGATAGATACAAACTGTAGTCCATTACTTATTACAAATTACATAATGGATAGTAATCTATTGGATTACACATATTAGGTAATGTATTCTGAGCACTTTCTGACTACTTTTGACCTAACTCGTAAGAAAATACTTTGTTCTTTATTAACATCAAGAAGTTAATCAAACATTGCATTACATCAAGGTTACCCAAACTGGGGTTTGTGAGGTGATGAAAAGATAATAATTAAATCAGAAAATGTCTAATTTAACTAATTGTGTGGCCTTTCCATTTTCTGTGTAATTATAGTCACCTGACTAGTGGCTGGTGTGTGCAATAGATCATGAATCTTGACGCCGTGTGTGTAATAATTGTAAATTCATGTAATCTATAAAAGAAACTGTATTGATTATAGTCCTGAATCTAATATGCAGATATCATCTATTACAAGTTTTCATTTTGCATCGATTCACGGAATCCAGATTACATGTAATCAATTACGATCCAGCACTGGTTAAGTATTGATTGGATGTTGTAGATAGTTGGTACAAGAGCCACTCCCCGGCCTCTAATGAGATCTGTCGTCAAAGCTATGGCGCCTCCTAAGTCAATTTCGTTAATCCCCAAGTAGGGGCAATAGTAGTCTAATTGTGATGCCATTCACAGCAAAACTAAGTTTACAACAGCAAGGCTCAGCAACATGCCTCCAACAAACAGTCACACAAGATTCAAGCAACTGCTTTGGGTTGTTTTCCCCCAAGGGTCAGTTTAATGATAGTGGGACAAGGAAAAGGTCAAAACCTTATTTTGTAGCTACTACAGCTTACATAACGGCTTTCCCCACATTGCTTTCTGTCTGGTGCTCAAATAATACAAAGTGAACTTGTTTGTTTGGCGAAAGCAATATCCAAAAAAAAAAAAAAAGTTTTTTTTTTCCCTTTCAAACTAATTTGAGTACAAGCCCGTTCAACACACACACACAGCACACCACCACCCACACCCACATTTGTTTCATGCGTTCTGCAAGTTTGATACTATCTCTGTGGGAGAGACAGATTCATTTTCAAGTGGTTTATCAGCTCCATACGCAATGTGTTCCCAATAGCATTAATAGCAAATATACAACAGCCTTATCTAGAGCTATTATATTATAGTGCTGGGTAGTAACTGATTACATGTCATTAGGATTACATAATCAGATTTCAAAAATGAAGTACTTGTAATTAGATTATATACATTTTAAAGTGCTCAAGATCAGATTACAGTTATTTTCCTTTCTAAAAGATCCTACCACTTATATACATTTGGAAAGTCTTCCAGTTTTATGGAACTGCACACACCAGCCACCAGGTGACTATTATTACACAGAAAATGGAAAGGCCACAATTTGACATTTTGTGATTTAATTATTATCTTTTCATAAACTCACAAACCCCAGTTTGGAAAACCTTGGTGTAATGTAATATTTAATGCACTTTAATGAACTTTGCAAGCTGATGACAGAAGACCCCAGCATCCACCTGAGCAAAATATATTAATTAAGTAATTTGCTCTTATTGTGTATTAACGCCATTAGGATGATTAAAAAAGCGTGACTCAGACTTAAAAAATAAGCAAATGTGAACACTGATTTTAAGAAGCTAAATATGGCAAACCCCGGTTTAAATGCATACAAACGGGAATGCTTATTTCATTTAAGCCTGTTCTCATGTCCTTAACTTGTCGGCATGTCCTCAGAACAATTACAGACTGCTTCCTGCTGCAGCTGCGTAAATGCTACAGCTTATACTTAGTATTTCTCTCCTGCATACGAATGCAAAACTGTTTAACATGACACTTAGTTTAAACTTGTTTATGATAAGCATAAAAGAGTATTCACTAATCTTAAATGTTGATTTCAGATGCTTTCTGAAGCATGCTGCAACTGCTACAACAAGCTCTAGCCAAGTATTTGAATGCTAAGCAGCAAGCCCATTGGCTGCTGATGCAAAAAGAAACCAATCAGCTGCGCCATGTGATAATGATATTATTACGTCAGATTGAGTTTGACCTATTGGACTGCGCCATCTAGAGTTTCATGACAGAACTTTGTATTTAATTGGATTTACTTGATACTAATCTTATACCGTATTTTTAACAAGTGCCTAAAACTTTTCACAGTACTGTACTTGCATGTGGTTTTTAAAGGTGTCATATGATGCAATTTCAAGTTTTTCTTTCTCTTTGGATGGTACGCTATTGTGCTGATAAGTCCCTGAAGTTGCCAAAGCCTAAGTCCAACCAAGAGATTTATTCTTTATCAAAGTTAGACGCTGCCACCCCCCTAATGGCTCGTTCTAAACACCCCCCCCCCCAGATCTAGGTCATATAGAATATTGCATAATTAGCCGCCCAAATGTGCATGCAAAGAATGAAGGCGTGGTTTCAGGAACAGCAGTATTGTTTATGCAGCCATGTCAGGGAGACGCTGTTTTTCTAGGCGAAAGCAAAAGTACTTTTTTTTGGCCTTCCGAAAGTAGATGCATTTTAGGAATCTTTAAGATTACTTACACAGAACAGCAATGCATTTTATGGATGATTGTTTTGTGAACCTAGGAGAGGAGGTACTTCTGACTTTGCTATGACAATCTGGTGCTTCTGATTCAGCTACTGTTTTGTTATTAGTTTAAAATATTTGCTATTGACTTCAAATGCGGAGTTTCTGCGCATCGGGGTGTTTTTGTGTGTGTGAGAGAGAGAGAGAGAAGAGAGAGAGGAGAGAGAGGAGAGAGAGAGAGACAGCGTCACATCACAGTAGAATCAGCTGTCTTAACCGCGGCTTGTGTACATCATCATCACTGTGTCTGTTCCCGCTCACATCCTCAGTCGGCATGAGAGGAAGGACACGGCTGCTGCGGAGAACCGACTGCGCCGCGATAATTACAACCAGATTTCTACCAATGTAGTCAACAGCACCGGGATCCGGGTTGTTTGTTTAAATTAACACGGGGCAGACAACGTGGCTGGAAAGGGAGTCTGCAAAGACGTCAGACTATCTAGTGAACTGCCTACATAGACAGCTTTTTTGGACATCACACCGCGTTCGTGCGCGCTCCGGGCAGCATTCATTTACTGTCGCGGTCCACACACACATGTACAGTATGTGTGAACGTGCGGAGAAGTTGAAGATGCCACTCTGAATCATCTGGGCGCTTGGATCGACGGTAAGAGCACGTATTTTTTATGGGGGAATTCAAATACTGTTACCAACTTGATTTTGTTAAGGAGCATATAGGGACTGGCACCTGTGCATTCAGCCTCTTCCTATCAAAACAATCTGCCACATTCTCCGTCGTTTTGCACGGGTCTGTGTTGCGTTTCATGCCCAAAGCCTCAAAGTTGTCAGATGTGTTTTCCTCTGTTGACATCTGGGGTATTTTAAGAGAAATAATAGGTAACTCAAATGGCATAAAGTAAGGACAGATATAACCTACATGTGTCATATTGCCCTTAAGGCATTGAAAGCTTGGTATGGCTGTAATGGGTGAGATGTATTTAAAGAATGTGAACTTTATAGAACGTTGTGGCTTTGTATCCTGCTATTTATTTGTATTCTTGAGTAGTCTTAAATTCTGGACAATCGTTTCTTCGTTGTAGAAACTGAATGTGAGGTCAAAGAAGCACTTGCTACAGTCATGGATGTTTTAGAAGATTTCAGACAAACATCTGGCAGGGAATGATGTGCATGTGGCTTAACAGGGGCTTAACTTTCACGTGGGTTAGTTTAAGATCTGGCTGAATCAAAGTTAAAATGACTGTAATTTGGGAAGCTGGATCATTAAGCAGTTTTAGAAGTGTCCTGTAGTGTGACCAGGGTCAGAAATGATCCATGGCTTGGGAAAAAATGACACCAAAAGTCGCAAATGCCCTAAATATTTATAATATGGGGCAAAAGTATTTTATATATTTAATGATATCCTATTCTCTAGTTCAAGTTTTGGGTTCTCAGAGTGACCTGTAGTTGCCACAAAGGTGAAGAATGTAAATTTGATGAAAGATAAGAAAACTATATACAGAATTTAATAATAAAATTAAATTATATAAAAATATTTAAAACCAACAAATGAATAGATAATAATCTATGCTGACACTGAATGTGAAATGGCATAATTCAATTAAAGCTGATTTAAACAAAGATTTCTCAGCTCTTATTATACAGTGTTTATGACCATATTAATTAAGATTCTGCGTAGAATATATGTACTTTCCATAAGTTCATTTTTCACATTGCAAAACCATTTAAAATTAACTAGTAACAGCTATTTTAAATGGTGGCCGGTAACAGGATATAAGATGACTTTCTGTTACACACATGTACATTTTAACCTCAAATCTTGATGTTGAATAAAAATAAATATATGGAGATTTTTATATGTGAGCCATCCAATTACAGTCTTGAAAGAGTATGAGCATTTTAAACCATAAAACCTAGCTTTCACAGTTTGTAGTTAATGCCCTGTCATAACCTCAGAGCAGCATCTGTAATACTTTGAGCCATTTGGACCAGTAGTTCCTCCCCTAGTGGGGTAAATCATTCATTGCAACAGATACAATCATACTGTGAAGGCTTTCTATATTTGATCAAATTCAAGAGATCTCATATCAGGTGTCAGGTATTAAAGGTAAATATTAAATTACACTACATGATGTAAGGTAAGTCGTTATTGTAAAATTTTTAGTTGAATTTTGACCTTTATATCATAAAATGCTGAAATGTTTATGATTAGTTAGAAAACCACAGCACTGTGATAAATGGATATCATTATAGGAACAGATGGGGCTTGCGAGACATGTCTTCTACCATCTCCCTATTCTGTCCTCAGTACTTTTGACCTGTGGACAGTATTACTGATTCAGACATAAAGCAGCACTCCATGCACTTTGGGAACCAGCGCCCATGTTTAATGCATCTCTACCCTCCTAGACTATTTGGATGTGGAGAATGTCCAGAGAGAGAGAGCACATTTCATGAGAAAGTATTTTAGATCAGTAAAGCCTTTGTGAGAGGAAAGTTCAGAGAGCGAATTAATAAAAGAGGGGTTACCGAGGGTCGAGGAGCGAGCCCTCCTATATTTTACTTAGCTAGATAGCTCACTTTTGACTATAATCTACAAGCTTTCAGTAATAGTATATGTGATATTCTGTACCCAATTGTACGTTTCGGTTTTTTCAGATGGATAACATTCAGAAGTCAATAAGAGAAGGTGACTTATTAGCAAATGATTTGGATGTGAACGACAGTCTATTTTTGGAACTAGAAGTATTAGGTTTGCAGGAACGCTGTAGGTTATTCATGCCCAATGTAACATTCAAGCCCTTTGAGGAAAAAGAACTCAGGACCTCGACTGTAGTTTTGGATTTAAACCTTTAATCTATCGCGAATCACAACTTAGTTATTATTCAGAATGCGTTTTTATTTGCTACGCTGCTTATTTTTTTTTGCTAAGAGTAAATTTTGCAGATTCCAAAATTTTGTATGTTACCTTATAGCACGTTCAACCTAATGTACCGTTGGGACTCCGGGGAGTTTTATACACTCTGCTTTTCACCAGTAAGGGGACCCACAGCAGCACTTTAGCGTAGTGTTTCTCCAAAAGGAACAAGAAGAAAAAGGCGTAAGCGCAACATCCCGCTACAACTCATTATGTCCTGTTCCTGACAGTGAGCCAGTCAGATTATAAGGCGCGTGGTCCGGCATTATTCCAACAGACAATTACACGCATTCGAAAGCTAGAATCCCAGCATCCATCCGGGGCCTGCGAGGTCTGGTACTTAGCTGTCTTATTTAATTCCCCTATATTTGCTCTTCCATGAGGATGCCAGGCCTTTGGCAAGGATTAAGGTGCCGGAATAGTGTAGCAGGTGGGAAGGTGTGTCCACCGTTTGTCTCATCCCGCTCTCCTGTGTATCCCGTTCCCTCGCTGTTCTAAGCACGTGACCGCTGATTGGGCACTTCAGTGCCAAGACCACTCACCCTAACGCTATATCCTGCTAATAAGGTGCGGTCACACTGGCTTTAGCATGCCTAAAGTTGTCCCTGCACAGTAAAGGCAACTGGTTTTTATGAGAATTAAGAAATAACTAATAATAATGTCAAATGTGAACTATACACCGTGTTAGAGCCTAATATGCCATGCTTAGACATGTTTTAAATATTATAACTATGTCCATTTTTTATTCCCATTCTTGTTTATTAATGTTGTTATTTAATAATAGGCATAATATTTTGTAATAATAATTTCTGATTATATTTTTATAATAATAGATACTTACATATGACAAAATTGAGAGATATTTGCATCTGATTGCATTTTTTCCTGCAGCAATTATCAGCAACAGGATTTGATGTTATGCTTTTTTAAAAATAATCTTACAAAAACTGGTGAGTATAGCATTATGGTTATCGTTGTTATTATTAGTATTATATATTTTAGAATTATATATATATAATATGTGATTACAACAACCAGCAACAATAATATAATCCCTTTTATATGACTCCTACTACTCACAATAATTCCGTTTTATGCTGACTGGCCTTAATGGTTGATGACTTAAGGTTATTCAAAGGGAAATAAGCATCTGCTCCATTGCGTACCATAACTTATCAGCACAAGATTGTGATGCAATTTTATATGTTTCTGTTTAATAAATATATAGCAATAGATCAAATATATAATATATTAATAAATGTTATAATGTAATCATTATCATTATTGTTATTAATATTTGTTATATAATATTTGTGATGGTTATTATTTTTATTCTACTACTACTACTACTGCTAACTGTAAGTCATAATTTATGTTATTGATAATTTCAAATGGAAAAATAAAGCACCTATTCCACTTTTCCACAATGTTGCATGCCGTGCATCTTTATTTGTATTCTTTGTATTGAGCCAAGAGGCCAATGTTTTACATTTACAATGTTTTACACGTTTACATCCTCTCATGGTCAAGCTTTTTCTCTATACGAGTTCACCAAACTCAGCAAAATACCATACTCCACATGAGCTTGCATTTATGCTCTCCAGCATTTGCATGCATATAAAACAAAGAGAACAGAGCACAAAGTCCAGTGTGACAGCAACTTTACTCTTAAAGACCACAAATGCTGGTTATTATTCAATGAGGCCTGTCTTAAACCTGGATGTGAACTGTTTTCTGTTTAAGATTGTGATTTAACAAGGTTAAGGTGTTGCTTGGGTGCATTGAGTTCAGTTGAAGGACTACTGATGTGATGCATGTGCAGGCGCTAATTGTGTCTGTCTTCCACTCTGTGAAAGGTGAAATTACTCTTAGGACAGGTGAATTTAATTTTCCTCGCATGGGGAGGAAGAAGCAGGGTTTTGGCTCAGTGGTTTTGATGAATGCAGGCTGAGAGAGGGTGAGGAACAAGCAGAGTCACTGAATAGTCATAAGAGGAGGAAAGTGGGAGGAATCTAGGCCATCTGTTAGAGTTAGCAAGTGATATTTTGTGGGCAACAAAATGACGTCGTTCAACCGCACAAACAGGCTTTGTTGTGATACTTGACGCCAAAGCCTGATTTGTTAGAATCAGAGAGGTGCTTTGGCTTTCTCTCTGCTTTAGATATTTAAGACAAAGCTCATATTTAAGCAAAGTAACATGCCAAGTAAACAATTTTTTCTGTCTAAAAAATTCAAGCATAAAATCAGAAGCTTTATATGCTAACATTATAATGTATGACAGATGGATAACTATTGCTTTTGAATAAATAAGTCCTCATTTTAATAGATATGGGATCTCTGGGAATCTGGGGACGGTTGCACCAGCCATGCATAAGTTAGCCTAGTTGTAGCTTTCCCATTAAAGTGTCATTGGATGCTACAACTTAATGTGTTTTGGCAGTGTTGTACACAACACCTATCATTCTAATGCCCCAGTGTTTTTTTTTAATCTGGTTAAATGTTTTCCCTTTCTCAAATCGAGCCGATCTCAGATGCTGTCTGTGTGGACCCGCACAACCGGTGTGAGGCTTCGCACAAACTGCCTGCTTCTTACCTTATACTCGCCCTGAGTGAGCTGTCGCTTCAGCCGCCATTGTATTCACAACCGCAGGAGCAGAGTGGTAGAAAAGGTGACTCCTAGCGGATGCGGTCTTCGTTGTTGGGATGTATAATTACATCGCATCCTATTTACCCCAAACATCTGAGTCCGCTGAACTCGCATGGATTATTTGTTTCTGAAGTGAAGCGCCCCCGATCTGCGAATGGGCGTCTATTTTCGCCTCGAATCTTCATGATAGCACCTCACTACAGAGAAGTTGTATCATGTTTTGTAATGATCTTTATGCCCATCGCTTTTCCTAATATGTGCTAATAGCAAGTTTCACATGATACAGCTAAAGTCAACGGTCTCTCTGAGAGCAGCTCGGAAGATAGGGGCGGGGTCAGCATAGCTCATTAAAATTTTAAGGAAAATGCTACAAAAATGGCTTGATTTGAAAATATCTGTTTTTGACAGGGTAAAAAAGGTGGTTTTTACACTACCATTGAGAAATTTTAAACCAAAATATGTTACAGACTTTTCATTAAGACCCTAAAGAATGATATCAACTTGTGGAAAATGGGCATCCTATGATTCCTTTAAACTTAGATCAGTAATACTGGTTGATAGACCGATTGGATTAAAAGCGACTGATTTCAATCATTTAGACAAACAGTATTTGATCATGTTAACATTTACACATGTTTACATTTCATGAGACAACACTGTGAATGAATAACTAACTTCTGTGATACCAATCTAAACAGTGCACTTTCTTCTCTAAATTAAAACAAATAGACTTCAATTTCTCCATTATTTCTTTATTGCCCGGTTTAATTTTAGATACAGCTCCTGAATATTTATTATTTACATATTTAACAGCATCAATATTTAAACTGACTTTTCAACACTACTTTTGTTTGTAGATTTGAAGGCTGCTTATTGGATGAATAAAGGTAAACATCAAATTATGCATCTACATGTTACTGTTTTTATAGAGCTTATGACCTAATAAATAGGTCTTGTTGTAGGAACAAATGGTGCAGGCAAATAATGTATATGGTTAGCTGCAAATTAACTAGCTGCTAAGAAAAGCAGTATGG
>JADLZN010006063.1:0-31252 GCA_018155175.1 Sinocyclocheilus anophthalmus
TAACAGCTCCTGCCGCCTCTGGTTCATGGACACACAAGCATTCATGTGGCCTTCATCTGTTTGCTGTCGAAGCCCCAGAGGAGCACTAATGCCCTCAGAATGCCTTCCATCCACCTCAGATAAACACTCTTATCAGCTGCGGTTAATCATGGCTAAATTAGTCCTGACACATGACTGCTCCCGTGGATGCCACACATGCTCAAACAGCCTGAAGATCTGATCATGTCTCGTTAGATTACTGGTGTCTGGAGGATCTGTACCGGGAGCTGGTGCGGCTCTATGTGGAGGCCATGGTGTGTCTGCAGGGTCGAGTTCCAGAGCCCAGTACTGTGGAGAGATGCGTAAACCTCAAGCCACACAACTTCCTGTTAGCCTGGCACACGCCATTCAATGAGAAAGGTACAGAAGGGACACACACACATGCTCACTGTGAGTCACACTGAGGAACTGAATGGGGGTAATTCATTCAGTAGGTGTGAATGTGAATTGCACTGGCCACAACATTTTTGATTTGAATTCTACGTTGTTACATTCAAATTGCAGTTCTGCATCTGTTTGCTCACTCAATTCAAATTCAGGAATCGAATTGCAATTCAAAGACATTCTCGATTCAGTTCTGAATGGAGCTCAACCTGCTGGATGGAAACAGGGTAAAATGTGTTAAACTGATGATCACATGATTAGACAAAATCATTGAATCAACACACATGCAAGCGGCGGAATTGTGTAGAACTGCAGGAATGAGAGGTATTCCAGTTCTGATCTGTGATCAGTTTATGACAGAAACACTGTCAAAAACAGTAAATGATCTGCGTGATGTTGTACATGCAGGTTCTGGTCACGGAGCTGCGACTAAAGCCATGTGTGTGGGTATGCGCTACTGGCAGCCTGAGCAGCTGGACAATCTGGTTGAAGTGAGCATCGAGACGGGCCGAATGACCCACAATCACCCCATAGGTGCCTCATCTGCTCCTGCATGGTTAATATTAGGAGGTATTTTGGAAGGCATTATAAGAGGGAGTCTGTCTGGCATGCTGTGCGAGCTAAGCAGAACACCCAAGGTCCAGAACAATATCCACCAATCAGCTTTTGAAGGTTTTAAGTTTCGTTTATTGATGAGGTTAAGGATTTTAACATTCTTATTAACCCATCACATCTTTTCGATTTTAGGGGTGTAGTTGGGGTTTAAGTTAAGCCTATGAATGTTTGATAGGAATTTTGTCCAAGGAAAAAGGCTTTATTTGCAAAATCATAGTCACCCTGAAGCATGATTTAAAGATTTTATTCACATGAGAGCATCCATGTAACAATACTGACAATGTACAAACTCTGTCAAAATGCAACTACTGACCATTTTTGAAATAGACTTTACTGAAATAGGATTGATCTTTTTATTTGTGCTAAACTGCTTTAACCCTTGAAGTAATAGTCAGAGAAATATAACTGCTTGACATTGAAAAATAAAATAAATTAAAATCAGGCTTCTGTGGCTTATATAGTATGATATAGAAAAAAATATGCTCGAGGAGTAAAAATTATTCAAAGGCCAAAACTGAGCAAAAATATGCAAATTGGTGCAGTTGCTGATATTTATTTGGCCAAAAGTAAGATGAAATTCTGATGCATACCATGTATATCAATGAGATAACAGACTACTTACATGAAATGCATATAAATATCAGTTGTCACACTATATCTCCAATAATGTCCTAGTAAGATTATATTTAAATGCTTAATTTTCCAGTTAAAGCTCTGTAGTTTTTATTGTGTGGGGCAAAACATAAAATGCAATGGAATACAATGATGATTGAAAGTGAAAATGACATTTTCAGATTTATGTCTTGACACTCACAATTTAACATAATTTGTCTTAAAAAAGGCCAATAGTGAATTGGTGGGTTTTTGTTAAATGTGAGCCAAAATCATCACAATTAAAAGAACTAAAGACTTAAACTACTTCAGTCTGTGTGCATTGAATTTATTTTAATACACGAGTTTCACAATTTGAGTTGGAATTACTGAAATAAATGAACTTTTCAACGACATTCTAATTTACTGAGATGCACTTGTAGATTGTGTGCAACATTTTTTTAGCAAAGTTCTGATCATGGTGATAATTTATAGACATCAAATTTGTGTATCAAATATGATACAGTGGGCTGCCTTAACACCTTTAATTTACTATATGCAACTCAGGTTTCCAGGTTTCAAAATAATTCTGTATTTTCAATAACTTCTCACAACGGTGTCAGAAGGGACCAGAAGCAATAAAGGTCCAACCACACATGAATGAATGAAGGAAGGAATGAATGGAATGAACATGTATTTATAACCCATGTGTTTGGTTTAGAAAGGAGTCTCGTCTTTGAAGGAAAAGGAAGATGACAGTTGTTCTCTGGGTGACTGAACTGGTGGCAAGTGAAGTAAGTCTTCACGTATGTTATTGCTTGAAATCCCCATTTCAGCCAAATAGATTGTTTCATTTAATTTGCCTGCACAATTTTGCTCTAAGGGCACAGTGGGGATTCATGGCACTCCTGAAATAGCTTGTGTCAAATGAAGACATTCAAAAACCTTGTCCCTGTCCCCATTGACATGCATTTCAATACCGCCTCTCTAATAAGTCTTGCATTTTAACTAGCAAACATCCTCTAAGATTGATTTGAGATGCCTAAAAGATGCCCTCTTTTCACTGATCCGCATGGCAAGTGATTGACAAAAAAACAAAACAAATTCACAGATTTGAGATTCGGGAAGGCTTCTTCGAGCTGCTTCGCTTGCCATCTGAATTGCTTGTCTCATGGACTGTTTGACATGCGGCAGTGATTCACAGGTGAGGAAGTAAAATATTCCCTTCCTGTCAACATTATTTGTTTGGGAAATTAAACTTCAAAACTGCATTAGAGGGTTTCATCTTACATGATTTGCAGATTTTATCTTTGCAGAGAGTTGTAGTAAAGTACACTCAGCAGCATTAAATATGCCATTATAACTATTTCTGTCTGATTTGACCAATACATTTTTGTAAGTTTAACCTTGCTTGATCCAGCCATATTTTATTTTATTCTTAGTTAGTTAGTTAGTTAGTTAATTATTTTCACAGTGTATCCCCAGGCAGTAGTTTAAAAGGTCAAATCATTTTACCACGTTACAAGTCTAATGTAGCCCCAGAGATGTGACTCAGGTATAGTTTAAATTCTAACTGCAATTTAATAGCTACAAATGCTTAATACACATTTTTTTAAAATGAGAAAACACCTCAGAGGCATTCATTTCCAACACTGCCCTGTAGCAAAAAGTTAATAACACCTGCTGTGAATTTGAAGCTATGGATCCACTGTCTGCACATCCTTTCACACTCTCTCTCCCTCATTATCCAAGCCAGTGCGGAGTGCTTCTGTATTCAGCTCACAGAGCCCTCTCGCCCACACTCGCTATACTGAGCTACTTCCTTTTGAAGCCACCACCACCTGCTTCACATCCACACCAAACACATGATGAACCAGAACCTGAGGCCAGATTGGTAACTCATGAACACAGTCCCAAATATCCTCTCTTTTTTTTATATATATATTTTTTTTTTTTGCTTAAACAAGGATTTGCTGTTATTGTGAGATGCATAAACCTCTCTTATAAGAACATACCATAATGAATATCAAAAAATATGGGAAGACTTTTAGGCTACCATCAACTGCTTGGTTATATAGATTCCTCAAAAAGTCTTCTTTTGTGTCCAACGAAGAAGTTACCTGTGTCAGCACGGTAACACTTTATTTTAGTTGCTTATTAGCATGCATATTACTGCATATTGGCTGTTTATTAGTACTTAAAAAGCACATATCAATGCCTTATTCTGCATTACCATATTCTAGATTCCTTAATCCTACCCATTACCTAAACATAACCACAACAACTACTTTACTTACTATCAATAAGCAGCAAATTAGGAGGGAAAACTCTTTAATAGTGAAGTTAATAGTGAAAATGTGTTTCCTAATCTAAAGTGTTACCAAAAATTCATATGGGTTTGGATCAGCTTTAGGGTGAAAAACAATGATGACGGAATTTTTATTTTTGGGTGAATTATATTTTTAAAAAAGAATTTTGTGCTTTCCAGTGGAAAGCTCGTCGTTATGATGCTAGGGTATGGTGGGTGGTTTCCAGGGCATTTCCATGCAGTTGGTAAAGTGTTCTTGTTATGGGGTTTCAAGGGCAGTTGCTATAGGAAAGGAACACATTTTACTTCTTTTAAAATTCCACAACAAATTATCAGTCGTTCCTACACTTGCATTTACTCTCTGTCATTAATTTTATGTTTTTAATGTTATTAATTTTCAGTAAGCATTTTGTATTATCTTATTGTTTTTCTAGTAATATTTCAGAAATTCACTTCAAATGGCTACTATCTGCACTGTTTAACATATGGTGAATTCTTGGTAACATCAGTTCTTCGACTTAAAAAAAATCCCTTGCTCCAGGAAAAACACTGCTGCTCTGCTATCATCACAGTGAGATGGCTCATGTGCTTCTTTTAATAAGTTTGGTTGCTTAGACAAGTATTAGGATACCTTTTTAATGAGCTTAACAATATGAGGTATCATTCTTGTTTGCATCACAAATGGGTTTTTAGTACAAACGGGTATTTATTGCATTAAACAGGTTGCAAGCCAAAGGCCAATATCTTGGGGTTAGAAATGTGTTCAAAATGCAAACCCAATCACCACTAATTAATTAAAAACATTGAAAGTTGGTGGATTGGCTAGTGAATGTCCAATATAAATGAAAAATAAGGTGTGCTGTCAATAATGCATCTTTCCTGGAGCAAACTCATGATTGAGGTCCAACAAACCCTGAACTGCAGCATTTCTGCTGGACTCTTTTCAATCAAACTCTTATTCGTTAACATACTGTACTTGTTACTTGGTGGTCAGGTATTGATTAACTTCTGCTGAGACGATTCTGTTACTCAATAGAATTATTCATTTGCATCTGTCACACTGCTTGTCAGGAGCAGCATTGCATGATAATTAAAGAGTGCCCTGAAACAAAGCCAGGATTGTATGTTGATTGGAGGCAACACTTCTCCCTCTCTTCTCACGAAATCAGGATTTTTGCTGCTCGCCCTGCCAGTGTATCCCTGCCTGCTTGCCATGCAGAGCATGTTTGACATTCAGCAGCTGACAAAGAAGGAGCTCAGAGGTGCCCCAGTGCTAGACATGGATCTTCTTCTAAAAAAGCCAATTCTGCAGAAGAAGACCTGTCATTTACCACCCTTCCAAACAGTCGTAGCCTGTCAATTTCAGTGGTTGTCAATTTGTCAGTAATGATTCTGACAAGTAATGGATTGAAAGCAAATACTTAGGTGACACTGGACTAGTACCATCTTCTTATGGTAAATGTTTAAAATATATTTAATTCAAATAAAACATTTTTGTCACTAAAGTAGTGAAAAACATACATTTTATGAGTAAGATCATAATTCATTGTCCTGGTTTAGTATTCTGGAAAGTCTAGGATAGCTAACCAAAATTATTATTATTATTATTATAGTATATTAATTGTGAAAAAGTTGATATAATTCTACAAGTAACACAAATAATGAAAAAGCATTCAAGTAGGGTTCAAAATGAATGAAGTTTAAGGGTGTTAGAATGGAACACTAAACTCCTCAAAGAATTGCAGCAAATGTTATTAGGGGAAGAACATCTGTATAGAGCATAAGGATATGGTCGCATGGGGAGGTTGAGCAGAAACCCCTTATTTGGAAATGTTTAATGAATTATTATCTCACTACAGGATCAAAGGTGTAGCCCATGAGCTATTACTATTGTATACATGAAAGTACATGAACACTGTATTTAAAGGTGCACTAAGCGATTTTTTGGAAAACGCTTTTGACCACAGTGTCGGACAGAGTCCCAAAACACACTTGTAGCCAATCATCAGTAAAGGGGCGTGTCTTGTAATGGTAGGGAAGACGAGAGCGCTCAGTGAGTGCACAGGTAGGATATTAGCAGATAGACTATAGATAGCGAGAGATGCGATAGCATTAGCGATGATCAGACAAGAGGAAGGACCCCTCGTAAATATCGGGCAGCTTCCAGCGGTGGAGAAACTCAAGGAGCAGAAGGGAATCGGATGCCAAGGTTGCTTTGTTTCTACTTGATAGGTGAGATACGTTGATTTTGCTTTTTCACACAAATTTTCTGTGTTGGCTTTTGCTTAAATATGCCACGGCCGGCAAGCATAGCAGATTCTGCCATTGTCGCTGCCAGGGTTGTGTAAGTATGTGTGGGGCGGAGATTTCAAAATAAGGTTGAGGTCCTGTTGGGGTATGCGTTTGTTTTGGTGCTTTCAAATATCAACATCGTTTGGCAAAAATCGCTCAGTGCACCTTTAACCCTAAAACCCTATAATTTGTACATGATATGTACTGTAATTTCAGACTTTGACACTGATAATACATTGCTTTAATTTGACATTAAATATATTATTGAATATTATACAATGGAAAGAAGGTAATTTAGTTGTTTGTTTACTTCTGAGTTTTAAATAAACCATCAACATCAGTGCATGTGTGACTTTGCACTTTTGACTGGCACACAGTGAGTTGATGACATACTGAAACATGGGCCACAAGCATTTGTTTGCATGGTACAAACAAAAAGTTTTTTTGTTTTTTTTTTTGCTGACTTATCTATGAGCTGACAGAAGCAACATGCTTTCATTTGTTCTAGGATTTTTTTTTTTTGGGAGGGGGGGGGGGATTATTGATTTTGAAAGTGGAAACAAGACATGATCTGACACTGATAATCTCAGCATAAACACCATCCATCCTTACTGTGAGTAACACATTGGATTCGGATCATGTGTGTTTGTGAATCAATATCTGGGGCAAAAGGGTCTTTTAAAAAAATGTAAATCCTTCACTTGTATTTGTGTGAATTTATATTTGAATGAATAGATGCAAACTGGCCTGTGTGTATTTAAGATTTGTATTATGAGCATACAAAACAGCAATATATTTTTGCATATAATTTTGTTTTTCATTGTGCATTTGTGAGAATTGATACTGTTAAATCAAAATGAAACTGACTGGAGTGGAAAAGATTGTTTACTTCCCCCCCCCTTCTTTGCAGCTTTCAAAACTGGTGAGAACTGATAGGGGGATTCATGACACTTTGAGTAAGCCAGAGCTAAAAATATACAACTATAAAGTGACGTTAAAGATTTCAAGACTACTATTTAGGCAGTATGAACAGCATGAAAAAGAAAAGCTACAATTTATTTACAGAAAAGAAATGACATGGCACATTGTGTGATGTTGACAGGTTATCATGAGACGTCAGGTGGAGAACATTTAAAACGTTCAGGAAAGACAGAGATAAATGCAGAAGAAAGGCACAATTATGGGAACAGCTCTCACTTAAATGTAACAACTCCTGAGATAAAATACAGTTTCAAAGACATTGAACTGGAAAGGGGACATTTCAAATGTTGTTGGAGTAACCAAAGGTCATGATGAGCTGTTTTTTAAACAAAAACAGAACCTTCCTGTTGCAACAGATTCTCTCATGTTGCATTCATATTTTTATAATGGAACTTCATTTTTTTTTTTTTTTTTTTTTTTTTTTCCTTTTTTTTTTGTGTTTTTTTTTTTTTTTTTTTTTTTTTTTGTTTTTTTTTTTTTTTTTTTTTTTTTTTGTTTTTTTTTTTTTTTTTTTTTTTTTTTTATTTTTTTTTTTTTTTGTCTGAACATATGAATATAAACTTTCTAGTTTGTGAAGTAAGGTGATCAAACATCAAGAATATGTCATGCATATGGTATTTTTATTGCAGCGAACTTTATTTTCTTCCATAATTTTAATTGCAACATCCTTTAAAACAACATCAAACAATATTTCACTCTCTCATGGAAAAAAATTGCTAGCACTCTTGCTTGTTCTTTGTTATTCATAGCTAACACAACGTGAACTTGTTAGCCAAAGGAAAAACTTTATTTACGTGCCGTATAAATGTTGCAATAATTTTTTTTCAGCTGCAAAAACTGATGCGACGCGACGCGACGCGACGCGACACGACACGACACGATACATTAGATCTTAATACGATGACGAACTGGCCCGGGACTGCAAACACAAGGAGAATAAATAGAGAGCAAATGAGGAGGGTAACGAGGGAACACATGTGGGGCAAATTAACCAATAATCAGGTAACAAGATGGGTGGGGTCAAGACAATTGACATGAGAGCACATGGCACACAGGAAACAAAGACAAAAGCCAAGTGCTCACACAAAACAAACACAAGCACATGGCCAGATAAACAATCACAAGCCATGTGCTTGAACAAAACAAGACACGAACACGCAGCTAATGAGAAAACTCATAAGCCGCATGTTCCCACAAGACAACAAGAAAAGCATGCGGCTGAACACAAACCGTGTGCTACACAAAACACAATACACTTGGACAGAAGAGCGCACGGCCGGGCGATCTCGAGACCGCACGCTCCCACAACAGAGTGAACATGGAGCGCGAGTGTCCGGACCCTGACACGAAATTGAAACTTAAGACATGAGTGCCGGGATCTGAACATCATGCTCCAGCATGAAACAGTACACGCAGACGAGAGTGCATGGCTCGAGCACTCTTAAAGCCGCGTGCTCACATGAAAACAATGACATGACGGGATTGTCAGGGCTCTGTCACAAAACCACAAATAAATTAGACCGAAGTGACAGAACCCTGACATATATATACTGTATATATTAGAGAACTTTAATTATTGATTGCTATCAGTATGTGAGAAGACTTTAAATCAGTGTAACAAAAAAGTGTTTCTGGAAAAAAAAAAACTGCCTACTCTGCCTTTAAATGATGCTCAGTTATTATTAAGGAGTCTAATATGTGGCAAGAAAATATTCCTCACACCACAAATACCACTACCAGCTCGAACTGTTGACACAAAGAAGGATGGATTCAAGGATTCATGAAGCCATAGCTTTTGCCAAATGCTGACCCATCCATCTGCATATTGCAGCTGAAATTAAGATTAAGATAAGCAGGCAAAGTTTTTTTTTCCCCCAATATTGTAATGTCTAGTTTTGAGCCTGTTCCCAATACAGCCCACTGTTACCTATAAGGCAATATATTATTGAAATATATCATTATCACATACATGTATGTCTACAATGTAAACATATGATATATGTACATATGTTAATAATATGTATGTGATATTTTATATGTTTTTCTATATAAACAATTACATGCTAATCCTAACTCAAGTGGGTTATATTTGTGGGTTTTAGTTCTCACTTTTTATTTAGCTTTCAGAATGAAAAAAAGACAGGGTCTGGTCACTGAATTTAATGAGCAATATTCTAGAAATTATTCCACTGGACTATACTTGGAATATCTCATTCCAATGAACCCAAATGGTCACTCACATTTCTATCCTTGTCTATTTTCATGGTGGTTCAAAACTTTATTTTTTTGTTTACAGTAGGTTTCTCTCTTACTCTTAGTCCTCTCCGCGCCGTCTGGTGCATGAGGCAACAGCAAGGGTCCTCCACTTCGTTCTGTCTACCGCTGTCCTGGGGGCCGTCTGTAGAGTAAGCTCTCTTTTTTTCAGCTCTTTCCCAATTGTTCTTCGCCATGTTTCTTTCGGTCGCCCGCGGTTTCTTTTTCCCTGTGGTGTCCATTGCAGGGCTATTCTGAGTAGTAAGTCGGCTGGCATGCGGCAGATATGACCAAGCCACCTCCATCGGCATGACTGGGCTGACTCTTGCACTGACTTCACTCCAGTCCTGTCCCTGATGTCATCGTTGGAGATTCAGCCAGAAGACTCTGAGAATCCGTCTTAGGCACTTGTTCTGAAAGACCCCCAGCTTTCGCTCGATGGCTACTGTCATCTTCCAGCATTCTGAGCCGTAGAGAAGAACACTCAAGACATTGCTCTTGTAGATCCTGATCTTGGTGTGAAAGCTCAGGTTTGTGGATCTCCAGACTGATTAGAGCATGGCGAATGCCTGGTTTGCCTTACTGATTCTGGCATTCACTTCAACATCGCAGTCATCATTTGCTGTCATTTTACTGCCCAGGTAGACAAACACCTGCATGTCCTCCAAGGGTGTTCCATCTGTGTTGACAGGAGTATTAACTGTGGCATTTTTCCTCATGACTTTAGTCTTCTTGCTGTTGACCTTTAGCCCGATGGTACTGGCTATTTTGCAGTTTTTCTGTCTTCTGCTGAATGTCCTGATGCTTGTGATCTAGCAGACCAAGGTCGTCGGCGTAGTCCAAGTCCTCCAGTAGTCCAAGCCTTGACGCTTTCCTTGGGTGACACTACGCAACAGCCAGTCAATAACCAGGGAGAATAGGATTGGAGAGAGGATACAGCCTTGCCTCAATCCGGTTTCCACTGGAAAAGGTTCTGTCAGCTCACTGTTGTGGATGACACGACACTCAAAGCTCTCGTATAGTGACTGGATGACGTTGACCAATTTCTTCTGAATGCCATAATGTCATCGAATCTTCCAGAGGGATGCATGATGCAGACTGTCAAAAGCCTTCTCAAAATCGATGAGCACGAGGTATAATGGGCTGTTCCATTCATGGGACTGTTCTAGGATCTGCCGTAGAACGAAGATGTGGTCAATGCATGACCGTCCTTTCCTGAAGCCAGCCTGTTCTTGCCGAAGGATGTCATCCACCACTGCTATGATACGGCTGAAGATCTTGCTGGTGAGAGAGAATAGGGTGATGCCTCGCCAATTGTTGCAGTCCCCAAGATCCCCCTTCTTGGGCAGCTTGACGATGGTGCCACTTTTCCAGATCTCTGGGGCTGTCTCTTTCTCCCAAATGTCCTGTTGAATGCGCTGAAGGATCTGTGGCATCTCCTGTACTTCTGCCTTGAGCATCTCAGGGTACACACCATCCAGTCCTGGAGCCTTGCCATTCTTTAGCTTGTTAATGGCTTCCCTGACCTCTTATGTCACCAATGTTAAAGTCCAGGTCCTCTTCTGCCTCTGGTAGATCAGCAAGCTCTGGTGGATCTGATCTGTTCAGGATTACAGTAGGTTTGGAAATGGTCTATTATCTTGTAGCTAGAGCTAAGAGTACATTGTTAATAGAAATAATGTTACATTTCAAACATATTTAAAGGATGAAATTATAGGACAAATATTTGTTTTTTTTATTGCTTGTTATTTTGTTGTCTCGGTCAATGACAATTCAGTTGGAACATATTGTGTTGTGAATGAGTGTAGACGAAAGAGAATGAAAGAAAGAAAGAAGGAAAGAAAGAAAGCAAAGAAGAAAGAAAGAAGAAAGTGTATCCAGTCTTTCTGTGTCCTTTGTAATTAAGAGTACTATCAGTAAAGGTGTTACCTTGTTGCTTTTGAATTTGGATATTGTTCCTTTTCTAAAACAGCAATAACTGTGTGACCGTGTGCTGAAAGTCAGCAAACTTTGCAAGCAGGTTAATTATGTGGCTAAATTTATTAATCACAATTATGTGGTAGATTAGTGCTATAGTTGCTTAGCAACAGATATTGCAAATTTCGAAATTTCAAGGTACATGGGTGCTAACTCATTTTTCAGCAAATACAAACATGAATTTTACACATATAGGCTTTCCCTCTTCTTATTAAGAAAGATTACATTTGTGTTCTATAATATCGCTGTATTTAACATTAAGCTTTTTTTTTGTTTAATAGCTGTTTGTTAGTTTAATACTGTAAATCTGTATGAGTGATTTTACTTCTCTGAGTGATTTTACTTCTCCCCGTATTTAAATCAATTATGAGTTATCTGTAAAGAACGCATTGTCATTTTTGCAGATAGAAAATGTTGCTGCGACTAAACTGCCTGCTTTAGCCATAGAAATAGAATAAAGCTTAGGTACACTGTGATATGTTTAGTCCTTTTTGCTGCTTATCTTGAGCAAAAGCAAAGGAAGACTGTGGCATGACCTGTCTTTTATGTCTTTGATCATGACTGACAACATGGAGTGGTGTCCTTTCCACATTGATTCTGACCTCTTCATTGACACACAAAGTGAAAATGTTATCATACAAACCCAAGGCAGTAATTTACAGCAGTAGCATTTTGTTGGGTGGCATGGGCACTGTGAAGAGGAACAGCTCTCAGATACACAATCCACATTTGGGGCAGTTTGCATCCACTCTGCATTTAAGTCACCCTCCCTTTGAAAATGAATTTTGTCATAGCAGATAACGTTGTCTGAATAGCACTCTCTTTGCTGCCGCCTCTCACTTGAGCTGCTATCTGTCTGCACCATAGAAATAGGATAAGTAGTCTGGCAAAGAAAAAAAGTCTTTATCTGCCTAAAGCCAAAAAATTGGACAGGGATGATATTAGCACTGCACAGTGCAGGTCAAGTTAATCAAATAACAAAATAATATGAGCCCATGTCTAATATTCTCTGACATGTACTATTCCATTTGGTTTCTTGGGAATAAAAGTATGCTCATTGCTGATCTGATCTTTTTATCACTCTGTAGCAGCACTTACACTTTACCAGTGAGCAGCCATGTGGTGTCACCAATACTCTTTAGTATTTATCCTTTCCCTTAATCTTTGTTTCTTAAGTTTTAGTTATTAATCATTTGGTCGCACTGTAGGTAAGGACCAATTCTCACTATTACCTAACTATCAAGTATGACTTTTGCCTCAATAAACTCCTAATTTGTTGCTTATTTAATCATTAATAGTAAGTAAGGTAGTTGTATTATTAATAGTTAGTAAGGTAGTTAATATAGTTAGTACGGTAGATATGTTTAGATATGGGATTAAGGGATATAAAATATGGTCATGCAAAAAAGGCATTAATATGTCCGTTATAAGTACTAATAAACAATATGTTAGTCATATGCATGCTAATTAGCAGCTAGTTGATAGTGAGAATTGGTCCCTAAAATAAAGTGTTACCATAATGTTCTCTTTTTTCCAAGCAAACTGTTGTTATTCAGCTTGTCAGTTCAATTTTGAATCAATTAAGCTCAATATCAGTGTCCATGTTGCAAGATGTGATTCAGCTGCAAAGCAGCTCTACAGAAAACAACAGTGGCATCATCCAGCTTAATTCAATTCAAGTTTTGATCTAATCTGATGGTTCAGTCAATGCAGTATTATTGATAAATTACTGAAAGTTAAATGTTACTTAACATTACTGAAAGTTAGGAAAGTTATTACTAAGATTAAAGGTTAACACACAAACTTCCCTGAATGAGTTAGTAATTTTGAACAAATTGGTTGAGTGATTTCAATTACTCATACATAAAAACAAACACTTGCTGTCACCATCAACTGGCATATTAATGTAACCTGCAGAAGAACGAAGACCAACAGACCAAGGATGAAGGAGATCAATGATGGAACAACGCTGGAGTAATTCACAAGAGTAGACGTGGAGCAGGTAAGCATTTATATTTATTCATTTGGCAGGAGCATTCAAGTGACACATTTTATCAGTTCTTGTTTTCCCTAAATCCGATGACGTTGGTGTTGTTAGCACTGTGCTAGAGGAAGGCCATGATCAGGCTTGTCATGAAGGTAAAGCAGAGCACACGTGTATTAAAGGTGAGGCCAGACAGTGAGTGCGTGCTGCTGAGGCTTTTTAAACAGTTCATGCTTGGGTACAATGAGTGTCAGGTGAGCAGTCTGCATGAATTTCTTTCCTTTTATTTTGTGCCATTGTCTTTTGCTGTTTCAAAATTTTACAAACACACACTCATGTTTTCTGGCTGCAGACTCACCGATAAGTTCTTTATCAAATAATTGCCCATTCAGTACGACCACATAAATATTTTACAGTGTACTCTGTAATGTTTTTGGTTGCTGTAAGTAATAAAGAACAAACAAGCTATATTAAGAGAGTTCAGCTATTTGAATAGTCACTTTTTGGATCATCAGTCATCAAAGCTCGGTAAACACTGCAGGTGTCATGATGGTCACAGACACAGTACCTTTAATTTCACCAAGCTGAGTGCTCACTAAAAGCTGCCTTAATCACAGATCATTATTTCAAGTAATTTAAAGTTTGATTGGACATGCAAGAAAGTGCTGAAATCTAAGTGAGAATTGTATACTTTTCAGTGAGTTTTATTTGATTCATTCAGACTAATTTGCAAATGCATGATGCAAATTGCATGAAAAAAAAAAAAAAACAAAAAAAAAAAAAAAAAAAAACAAAAAAAAAAAAAAAAAAAAAAAAAAAAAAAAAAACAAAAAAAAAATGCATGATGCAAATGCATGAAATGCAAATGCACAAACATGAAAAACTGTGTAGGAGTGAAACAGGATATCAGGCCAATCATAGTGTGATGGAGGCCATTCATTTTCACTTCCCACCACCAAACCTCAGAGGTGACACGAGAGATACTGTGTGATCTCCCAAACTTGGACATTGTGTCATTTTAGAAAAGTTAGAGATTTATGTAGGTTAATCTTATATTTCATAATATTAGTTTTGTTTTCTTTTTGTAATGGATTAATTTGTATTTTTTTAAGGAGACTGCCCTAGTGTGCCCTAGCATTTTAAAACACATATTATAATACACATGCACAGCAATCAGAATATGTTTTAATTAATATTAAATTACTGTGATTTTTATCTAATTTTTATATCATTATTTTATTTATTTATTTATTTACTTACCTTTTTGGAGCAACTGAGATGGTGCCCTACACAAATTGGATCATTTGAGCTGGCAGAACTGGTTGATGGTTTTAGGATTCTGCAATGACTTGCTCTATCCTTCACAGAAACAATAGAACATCACTCATTTTAGCAGTGTTACATTTTTTAAGGCTACAGTAACAAAAGTGGCATTGATTAGAGTGGACTGATTAAACATCGAGGAGTTTTGACTTCACAAAGAAAGAACTTTTATTTATTTGTATTATTTTCATTTCCTTGCACTGAATTACAAAACTTATGAGTAATTAGTGCTTGGGTAAACAAACCAGAATTAATGCACGCTTTGGGATTCAGTGAACAAACAAAGCCAAGGCTTAACTCCATCATATCTATTTGATTACACAGACAGCACAAAGCTTACTTCATTTAGTTCTTTCAGCCTCCATGACAGTCTTTTGGTGTTAGACTCTATTTCTCACATGCTTTTGACACAAACCTTCTCCATACCATCTGAGCATGCTCTAGGCATTCAGGTATCAGGGGAGACTCAAGTGGATTCCTCTAAACCTGGGACATCTTTGAAATTCAACACCCAGCTCTTTGCAGCCAGGGGATTGCTCTGAGGTAGCTCTCTGATAGACAGTGATGGAAAAAGCAGGTAGAGGTAGAGACACCAAACAGGTCTCAGCAGACCCTTTCTGAAGGGTGATGAACAGTGTTCTTTGGTTAAAACTGGTTACAAAATCTGGTTCCTGTCTCGGGTAAGAGAGACTATCTGAGTAACAATTCCACCCCACCTATGAGCCTTTAGGGATTATATGTTCATCCACCTAGTTTCAGGCAGACTGATATTTATCACAGAGGGAGTTTCTCAGGTTTTTCATATTGTCTTCAGCCTAATGTTGTATTCCTTATATTCCTCATGTGATTGAAAACAATTCCTATTGGAAGGACAGAGCTCATGGTTCTAATAGTTGAATTATAATAGTGAATTATAAAGTACAATGCAGGAAAAACATGTTGTTTTGTGAACATGACACATAAGCGTATTTCAGTATTCACAGCAGATTATTTCATTCTTTGAAACAGCCTCTTTTATTTAGTGAGTTTTATTTTTCACTCTCCATTTAAAATCACAAAAGCAAAGCTGTTCAATGTTCTGTCTGTCCAACGAGCCCTAAGCCCTTATTGAATGAGACTAAGTTTCCATGAGGTAAATCACTATTTACTAGTTGCTTATTAACATGCATATTACTAGCATGGCTGTTTATTAGTACTTATAAAACTCATATTAATGCCTTATTCTGCATGACAATATTTTAGATGCCTTAATCCTACCAAACCTAAATTTAACAAATACCTTACTATTAATATGCAGCAAATTAGGAGTTTATTGAGGCAAAAATCATAGTTAATAATTAGTTAATGGTGTGAATTGGACCCCAAACTACATTTTGACTGTTATAGTTATAAGTTACACTTATTAAAGGTGACATTGCTACAGTATATTGTAACGGGGTGAAGAATCACACGACAAGTAATCTCAATCAATACCCCGGAGGGTGGATTTATTGGGGTGATGGGTGCTAGTGAGAAAGGTCCAGGTAGGTGCTCCGGTGCCGTGAGTGATCTCTTCCGTCTGCCCAGTGCAGGGGGTCCGTGCAGTGCTCCTGTGGGGCTGGTCGGTCACACGCTGCTTTCTGTGGGAAAAAATGAGAGGGCGAGTTAGTGCTCAGTCTCATGGAGGAATCTCCTAGATGGCAGGGCTTGCGTGGCTTATGTAGCCGCCGCCTGATGAGGTGCAGCTGTGACCGATCAGCCTGTGATGATGATGATGGCCAGGTGCTCCTCGCTTGTTTCCAGGGCGATGCTGATTGAAGCTTCGGGACGCTCGTCACAATATCTACACAACTAAATAATAAGTAATATTAATATTATGTTAAGGTTAGAGTTAGGGTTTGTTTTAGGGTTTAGTGTTGGGTGTAGTGGTGACATTTTATTTTAAGGACCAATTCTTGCTATTAATTAGTTGCTTAGCCTGTGGCACCAACAAGTCTGAAGCCAGTCTAACTAACTCTTCCTTAACCCTAGAACTGAGGATGCTTTCATACGATGGTCCAAACCTGGAAGATCCCCTCCAACATTGTCAGCTTTAACTCAAGATTGATGGTCAAAGAGACAACACATCATGACCATTGCAAGTAAAACCATGAGGAAAATCACGAGTTATAACTTCGCTGGGTTGGTTCCCCACCCAGGACAGAGACCAGACTCACACTCCCTCTACGACCTTTTGACCTTCCTCACAGAACTGCGCCCCTCTCTAGAATGGCACAGAGACTGCCTTTACCTATATAAAATGCATCAGATAACTTCAAAATGATGTTAAGAATTACAAACAACATAATTCAATGGCATAATTCCATACCATGTCTGTAACGCATGTGACGATCATGTTCTAATCACTCATTGTTTATGTCCTTTATAATAACTATTGAATAGTTTATAGGTTTACATTCGAGTTTGGTGTGTGTGTGTGTGTGCTTGAGAAACATAGCTACATCCCGAGCTAAGACAATGTCTAATTGGTTACAAACAAAAAAAATAAAAACCAACCCAATTAGGGATGTGTCAAACAGCCAAGTTTAAAACCCTATGACATGAACAATTATGGGTTCATTGGAACGCCATTTGTTCAAGCGCGCCTCTTGTCACCCTTTTTGGGCTTTTGGCCTGCATGTCTGCTGTTCCTCTACCATCAAGTCAAGTCAAGTCACCTTTATTTATATAGCACTTTTAACAATACAGATTGTGTCAAAGCAACTGTACTGCATTAATTAGGAAAATAGCTACCGTTCTCGTGGCAAAAACGTACCTGGGGGCATTTTTTCGCGAGACGCGAAATACGTACCAATAAGTACATATCACTGCAGTTTCCAAAAAAACACTAGAGGCAGTAAAACTCTGACACTTTTTAAATTATTTTCACACAAAGTATGACTTACAGAGTTTCGATTAATAAAGCGTAATTTTTGCACAATTACTTGAAGAGTATTATGTTGTGACTTCAAAAAATGTTTCATATGCTGGGAGATTTGAAAGCTGATGCTTTTGAATGTTAGCACCGCACAAATCCAGCTTCATATCAATGGGTTTTCATAGACGATAGGTTTGTTCGGTAGCTCACGGAGTATGGAGAAGTAGTTGAGAGGTGAGGAGCTCTGGTTCGACAAAACAGTTCAAATCTGCATATAAGGAAGTTAAAATGGCACGGTTGCATCAAAAAATGTGTTTTATATCAGTTTTGCATTTGTTAACACTATTGGGTAGGTTTAGGGTTGGGTTTGGTGTAGGGCATATTTCCAACACGATAGAGCATTAACTTTTAACGACCGTCTCCGGATATTTGAATTCTGAATCGCCGCAATACGTACCTGAGGAAACGTAATAAAAACACAGCAATACGTACCTATATCAACGTAATAAAAACGTGCCAGGTTTGACGTATTAAACCCATGTTTTAGCGCCACTCAGTGGACATTTCTCTTTGAAACTGCGGCGAAACGTGTAGTAAGGTACATAAAAACAGTGTTGCAGAAATGTATTTTTATGCGACTGGTTGGGAACTAGGGGTCGATGCAAAATGCATAGTACAGTCAATTTTTCAGTTAAGGTCAGTTCATTGTTGATTTAGTGATGTCATCATCCAGCTCAGTTCGGTTTAAATAGTATCTGTGCAATCAAGTCGACGATATCGCTGGAAATTAAGTGTCCCCAATGAGGAGACAAGCCATTAAGTGTACCACACATTAAGTTGTACCATCATGGGGCGATAAGTCATCATAGTTTCTTTCCTTTTTTTTTTTTTTTTTTTTTTTTTTCCTTTTTTCTTTTTTTTTTTTTTCACTTTTCTTTTCTTTCTTTTACTTTAGTGTATGTTCTTTCCGTTGAGAGTTTTGTGTTTTGCCAAAAAGCGGTTTTCTCAGACGTTGTCTGTGCCAGCCTCAAAACTTCAACCATGTCTCCGCACCCATCCTTCAGCCATGCCCAATGATTGGCTTCCCCAAGACGACACTCCGGACACTACTAGACCTCCAGCAAATCAACAACCTGGGAAACCCCTATCAGCAAGACAACAAAGAAAATCCCCCAACACTGGCAATGCAAATAAACCTCCAGATTCTGAACTGGTGCATTTAATATCAAGTTTCATAGCTTAATTGAAAAATCAATTGCAGGGGTAAATCGAATTTCAGGGTTCTGTCACTTCGGTCTAGTGTAAGTCATGGTTTTGTGACAGAGCCCTGACAATCCCGTCATGTCATTGTTTTCATGTGAGCACGCGGCTTTGAGTGTGCTCGAGCCGTGCGCTCTCGTCTGCGTGTACAGTTTCATGTTGGAGCGTGGTGTTCAGATCCCGGCACTCATGTCTTGAGTTTCGGTTTCGTGTCGGGGTCCGGACACTCGCGCTCCATGTTCTGTCTGTTGTGGGAGCGTGCGGTCTCGAGTTCGCCCGGCCGTGCGCTCTTCTGTCCACGTGTGTTGTGTTTTGTGAAGCACGCGGTTTGTGTTCAGCCGCATGCTTTCCTTTTTTTCTTATGTGAACATGCGGCTTATGAGTTTTCTCATTAGCTACGTGTTCGTGTCTCTTGTTCTAGCACATGGCTTGTGATTTGTTTTGCTGGCAATGTGCTTGTGTTTTTGTTTTTGTGTGAACACATGGCTTTTGTCTTTGTTTCCTGTGCCATGTGCTCTCATGTCAATTGTCTTGACCCCTCCCATCTTGCTACCTGATTATTAGTTAATTTGCCCCAAATGTGCTCCCTCGTTACCCTCCTCATTTGCTCTCCATTTATTCTCCTTGTGTTTGCAGTCCTGCGTCAGTTCGTCATCGTCTCTCCCTGGATGTGTCATGTCCAGATCTTGCCTTGCCTTGCCTTGCCAGCCTGTTTTTCCCCCACGGGGTAGTTTGTGTTACCGTTTTGTTTATTTTTATTACCAATAAAAACCCTTTTTCTGCAATACTGAGTCCTCGCCTCATCCCTCTACCCCGAAACCCTGACAGTACGAACTGACCAAGATGAGGACTCAGCGGAAGAAGTGTTTGCGCCATCCACCAGCCTCCACTCTCTCCAGCCCCCACTACCAGCGCATGCTCCAATTTAGGACCTTGAGCTCCCTCCGTCAACAGGGGACTGACGTGAGGAAGTTTGCCCTGGAGTTCAGCGGGGCGGCAGAGGGGTTGGGGTTTAATGATGCGGCCCTCAAGGACCTCTTCAACTACGCCCTTGATGAGCCCCTCAACTGGTGGAGGATGAGAGGGTTGGATCACCTGTCATTTGAGGGGTTCATCAAATTCCTAGCCCGACAGGGGAATCCTCTGGCTGAAGAGGCTGTAGCGCCCCCAGAGACGGCCGAAGAGGCTGCAGCGCCCCCAGCGTCTGCTGAGGAATCTGCAGCGCCCCCAGAGGTGGCCGATGAGGTGGCAGTGCCCCGCTCTCGGAGACGGAGGAGGAATGGGTACGCCTCACCACCCCTAGAGGCAGCTGGAGAGGCTGCTGTGCCCCTAGAGGTGGCTGATGAGGCTGCAGCTCCCCGTGTGGCGGCCGAGGAGGCCGCAATGCCCCCGAGGGTGGCTGAAGAAGCTGCAGCGCCCCCAGTGACGGCCGAAGAGGCTGCAGCGCCCCCAGAGGCGGCCGAAGAAGCTGCAGCGCCCCCAGTGACGGCCGAAGAGGCGGCTGCGCCCCAAGAGGTGGCCGACGAAGTGGCAGTGCCCCGCTCTCGGAGACGGAGGAGGAGGAATGGGTATGCCTCACCACCCCTAGAGGCAGCTGGAGAGGCTGCTGTGCCCCTAGAGGTGACCGATGAGGCTGCAGCTCCCCGTGTGGCGGCCGAGGAGGCCGCAGGCCCCCGAGGGTGGCTGATGAGGCTGCAGCGGCCCCGGAAGCGGCTGAAGAAGCTGCAGCGCCCCCAGTGATGGCCGGAGAGGCTGCAGCGGTCCCAGTGACGGCCGAGGAGGCGGCTGCGCCCCCAAGAGGTGGCCGATGAAGTGGCAGTGCCCCACTCTCGGAGACGGAGGAGAAGGGCTTCCTCCATCCCACATGGCCTGGAGGCCATCCAGGAGCACGCTGTTGCTGGCCTGGAGGCCGTCCCAGACCCGCCCGGGCTCCTTGCCCCGCCCGGGCTCCTTGCCCCGCCCGGGCTCCTTGCCCCGCCCAGGCTCCTTGCCCCGCCCAAGCACCTTGCCCTGATGCCGGCCCCGCCCAAGCTCCTTGCCCTGCCGGCACCGCCCAAGCTCCTTGCCCTGCCGGCCCAGCCCAAGCTCCTTGCCCCGCCCAAGCTCCTTGCCGGCCGGCCACGCCCGGGTTCCGTGCACTGCCGGCCCGCCCAGGCCCTTGCCCTGCCGGCACGCCCGGGCTCCTTGCCCCGCCCGGGCTCCTTGCCCTGCCGGCCCCGCCCAAGCACCTTTCCCTGATGCCGGCTCCCTCCTTGATACGGGCTCCATCCTTCCTGCCTGCCAAGCTCCCTCCGGCTCCGCCCTGGTGGCCTACTGGGGTTCTTGCTAAGCCGGAGCCGCCCTGGTCTGTTCCCCCGGTCCCGCCCTGGCTCCCCAGGATTCCTGGTCTGCCTGAGCCTCCCAGGCTCAACCCTCCCGCCCCTCCCTGGTTCCTGGTTCTTGTTAGGCCGGAGCCTCCCTGGTCTGTTCCTCCGGTCCCGCCCTGGCTCCCCCAGATTCCTGATCTGCCTGAGCCTCCCTGGCTCAACCCCCCCGCTCCTCCCTGGTTCCTGTAATGACTTTCTGGGTTGTACTGCTGGCACTGGCTTGGTTCCCCTCCCTCCTTCCCTCCCCTCTTTGTCCCAGTGTTTAGGGTTTTCCTGTCTTGTGTTGCCTGTTTAGCGGTCTTGTGTTGTCATGTTTGTTTTGTCATGTTCCTGTCTTGTTTTTGTTGTTCCTCATTAGGGATGCCAGGTGGTGTCCCTTTTGAGGGGGGGTAGTGTCAGGGTTCTGTCACTTTGGTCTAGTGTAATTCATAGTTTTGTGACACTCGCGTCATGTCATTGTTTTCTTGTGAGCGTGCGGCTTCGAGTGTGCTCGCGCCGTGCGCTCTCGTCTGCGTGTACTATTTCATGTTGGAGCGTGGTGTTCAGATACCGGCACTCATGTCTTGTTGAGTTTCGTGTCGGGGTCCGGACACTCGCGCTCCCTGTTCTGTCTGTTGTGGGAGCGTGCGGGCTCGAGTTCGCCCGGCCGTGCGCTCTTCTGTACACGTGTGTTGTGTTTTGTGAAGCACGCGGGTTGTGTTCAGCCGCGTGCTTTTCTTGTTGTCTTGTGTGACCACGTGGCTTATGAGTTTTCTCATTAGCTGCGTGTTAGTGTCTTTTGTTCTAGCACATGGCTTGTGATTTGTTTTGCTGGCCATGTGCTTGTGTTTGTTTTGTGTGAGCACCAGAAAAAAAAAAAGATGGCTTTTTGTCTTTGATTCTGTGTGCCATGTGCTCATGTCAATTGTCTTGACACCTCCCATCTTGTTACCTGATTATTAATTAATTTTGCCCCACATGTGGACCCTCGTTACCCTCCTCATTTGCTCTCCATTTATTCTCCTTGTGTTTGCAGTCGTGGGTCAGTTCGTCATCGTCAATCCCTGGATGTGTCCAGATCCTGCCTTGCCTTGCCTTGCCTTGCCTTGCCAGCCTGTTTTTTCCCCCACGGGGTAGTTTCTGTTGTTTTTGTTTTATTTTAAAATAAAGCCCATTCTTCTGCAGTACTGAGTCCTCGCTCCATCCCCTACCCCTAAAACGTGACAGAAATGATTGATGGTTGTTCAGGTCTAAGTAATTGCATGTATTGCTATAAACAGGGGATTTCACATTTTCACTCTCTAAAATTCATTCTTTCCTTCACTTTCTCTCTTTCAGCAACTTGTGTAAATGTGTGTGTTTATGTATTGGATTAGTTTGTATGTCTTAGAATTGTCCAATAAAGTCTTGTCCATATTGAAAAGTGAAGTGTTTTGTGCTTACAGGTTAATGACTTAAACTGCCAGTTTTGTTATCATGCAAATAAATAGTGTTTTCACTATACTTTGGATCTTAACATCGGTTGCAAAGTTGATGTTATACAGCCTCTTCATGGAATCGCTGGCTGATTCAGTTGATAATGTACTGTTATTACAATAGTAAGCACATGTAACATGATACATTTAAAAACATGTTACCTTAATGCATTGGTCCCACTTTATATTAAGTGTCCTTAACTACTATGTACTTACATAAACAAATAAGTACAATGTACTTATTGTGTTCATATTATATTGCAAAACAATTCTGCTGCTATTGAGGTGGGATACAGGTAAGGTTAGGGACACACACAGAGACGCCAGGGACCCCCAGCCCAAAGGGCAAAGACCACCACATCTTTTCAGCAACCCAACTAAGACCCCCTACTTTTTTACCTTTTTTTATAGGTTTTCCTTTTGTTTTTTAGTTTCCTCTTTTTTTTTTTTTTTTTTTTTTATCTTCTATTTGTTTTTTTTTTTTTTTTCCTTTTTTTTACTCTTCTCTCCTTTTTTACCTTCATCTTTCTCCACCACCTGAGCCCCCCCCCCCCCCAAAAGCAGACACCAACCTTCCAACTATCACAAGCAACCAGACACTCAAAGGCAAGATAGAGAGAAGGGCTCAGAGCCACCAGAGCAAGCACAGCAAACAGGCCTGCAAGCCATGAGCCCCACAGAAGCACAAAGGAAGAGACCACCCCCCCACCCCAAAACCGCCCAAGGCAAGAAGGTTTTGTTTTTTGGTGGTATGGGTAGGTTTAAGGGTGGGTTAAGGTGTAAGGCAGGGTTCCTCAATAGGCGGCCTGCGAGAGAAAAAAGAAAAGTGGACACGGAAAATAGATGATTCAAATGTGAATGGGCTGAACAGTTTTGAGTGAGTAAGTGAGTGAGTGAGTGAATGAATCTTTATGGATCCACGTGTGGTTCGCATGAGTTCACAGTTTTAAGTACAAATTTGCTTCATTTCTTTTCAAGATCTAAGGTAAAGTTGGCTATTGTTGCTTTCACTATGGCTATAAAGATAACGCAAAATAATATTAAAACTTACATTAGACACTTTTAACATTGAATAAAGCACATAATTGTAATGACTGTATCATTTATTTATTCATTATTAATTTGTAATTATAGGGAATTAATGATTATTACCACATTCAGGTTTTGGTAGGACTTCGGATCTGAATGTCCCAAGTCCACCTGATCAAACCATAGGTAAATTTGTTAGTCTGCACTTCAAATCAAGGGATCGTCCAGCGAGCCGGTGATTCTTAGTATATTTTAACAAATTTAATGTGTTTTCCTGGCCACGGTCAACACAATTATGATTATTTGTAAGCTCTTAACAGAGGTAATTATTATAAGTAAGCTACGAGCTAAGTAGCAAGGGATCTTTGGCATAGTTTTAACCTCGAAATTATATGAGCCAAGAAACTTCTTCTTTATAAATGAAACATTTATAGATTACATAAAAACCTAACTAAAAAATACACATACACACACAGATTCAAGGAAATTAGTTGACGGAGTTGAATTAAGTTTTCAAAGTCCTAACTCGTTTAAAGAGTGGTTTTAAATTCGACCTAGGAGAAAAACCAAGCAGAGAATCGGTCTTAATTTTACTGCTTAAATTAGCTCTACACCAGTTCAGCTGATTTGAAGAGTTTGTTCGTTACTTGCGTTTTGGTTATTTGACAGCTGAACGCTGAGGCAGTTACTTCGCTGACGCGGGCTTCCTGGATGTCTGTTGAGGGAAATTCCTTCGCTGATTGGCTGTTGCTTTGACGTCAGAATGACGTATGGGTGACGTCCTTTTAGGGAACCCCTCGTAGTAGTTGGTTGCCGGTCTGACACAGAGGCTTGAGTAGTTCGGTTAAAGTCCGAGTTTGAAAGACTTTCAAGTTCTCTGAAGATCGCGAAGTCTCACTGAAGTGTCTTGAGTTCTTAGATGGTCTTGCTACTGCGGTGGTATGGCGTGGGGCGCTTTATCGCGCTCACCAAGGTGAAAGCCAACGTTCTTTTGAGTGAGAGTGCGAGCCCGAGCGTAAGACTGCGCCAGAGGGCTTTGTATCCATTTTAAGCAGGCTGACTTTTGTCCAGCCCACAGGTCGCTGTCCAATCAGATGGTGGCATGGTTGGCATGGATCGCATGCTGTTTGTGGAGAGCATTTCTGCAAGTTCTGCAATCTTCTGATAACAGTATTATCACCAGAGAACGATACAAAATATAAACTTTTCACTAACACCAATGTTCAGCGAATAAGACAAGCTCTCATTCGAGCTCAAACAACATGTATTTTGCATACACAGTAATCGTAATAACTAAAAAAAAAGTTATAAGGCAACATTGGTTAAACTTGCACCGATTACAGGAAACACATCAAGCATATATATATATACGGCCTAACACATACAGTGGATACATTTTCACTACTTATACGTTTTAAACAATTTGTCTTTTAAAATAGATGCAATGTTCTGTTTCTTTGTCTGTGGCACAGGAAAGTAAGGGTTTCTGACATGCAGGAAGCAGGTGGTTGAACATATGATAGTCATGTGGCGTCACGCTGTATATCCTGTGCTTGCCTGAGGGCATTATTTAATTCTTTTCCTGTTCTGGACATAATGGTTCCATCCATTGGTGGGTCCCAAGACATGGGGTTTCTATAGGTTGTGAATGAACTCTTTCAGTCCTTGATACCAAGAAAGCTTTGTCGTCTCCTGATCGAATTAGTTTCGATCTCATGAGTAGATGAGTTAACAAGACTGACAGGAAATCAACCCAGAATAGGGGAGTAATGTGCGAGGTGATTTAGCATTACTTTGTGAATGCTGATATACAGTCAAGTCACGTCAAGTCACCTTTATTTATATAGCGCTTTTAACAATACAGCTTGTGACAAAGCAACTGAACAGCATTAAAATGACAATAGTAAACACTCATTTATCAGTTAAAGACAGTTCATCATTGAAATCAGTGATGTCAACATCCAGCTCAGTATAAATAATATCTTTGCAATCATGTCAACGACAACGCTGGAAATGAAGTGTCCCCAACTAAGGCCAGAGGCGACAGCGGCAAGGAACCAAAAAAAAAAAAAAACAAAAAAAAAAAAAAAAAAAAAAAAAAACAAAAAAAAAAAAAAAACAAAAAAAAAAAAAAAAAAAAAAAAAAAAAAAAAACCATCGGTGACAGAATGCGAGAAAAAACCTTGGGAGAAACCAGCTCAGTCGGGGGGCCAGTTCTCCTCTGACCAGACAACCAGCAGTACGGAAAAATCAATATAAGACGTAATAAAACAGACGATGAATAATATTAACAGCAATTATTATATGATGCAATCAAACTTATAGCAAAATGTGGTAGTTCTGTATGTTGTTTCAGGGTTGGCATCATCTGAGGTCCTCTGAGGGGCTTGCATCATCTCTTCTCAGGTGTTCTGGATCCAGGCCTAACCTTGTGTAAATGGGATGTGAATCCCGTGGCAAAAAACAGAGAAACAAAAACAAACATAATTAGCGTAGCTGCTGTACCAACCAAGCAAAAATTATTTGTTCAACCCAAACTAAAGAATAATAATGTGCATTTGATTAGATATAACTGCAGTAAAAGATTATGACTGCAGTAAAAGATTATGAGATGCATTATTTGAATGCTTGGCCAAAGAGATGTGTCTTTAATCTAGATTTAAACAGAGAGAGTGTGTCTGAACCCCGAACTTTATCAGGAAGGCTATTCCAGAGTTTGGAGCCAAATGCGAAAAAGCTCTACCACCTTTAGTGGACTTTGATATCCTAGGAACTACCAAAAGTCCAGAATTTTGCAACCTTAGGGAGCGTGATGGATTGTAGTGTGGTAGAAGACTAGTTGGGTACGCAGGAGCTAAACCATTAAGGGGCTTATAGGCAAGTAATAATATTTTGTAAATGATACGGAACTTAACAGGTAGACAGTGCAGAGACTGTAAAATTGGAGTAAAATGATCATATTTTCTTGACCTGGAAAAGACTCTAGCCACTGCATTTTGGACTAACTGTAGCTTATTTATTGAAGATGCAGCACAACCACCTAGCAGTGCATTACAATAGTACAGTCTAGAGGTCATGAATGCATGAACTAGCTTTCTGCATCAGAAACAGGTCAAATGTTTCGTAACTTGCAATGTTTCTAAGATGGAAGAATGCCGTTTTTGTAACATGAGAAATATAATTTTCAAAAGACAAGTTGCTATCTAAAATAACACCCACATTTTTGACTGTAGAGAAAGTAACAGCACATCCGTCTAGTTGCAAATTGTAATAAGAGATTCTGTGTACTGTCTTTTTGTCCAATAATGAATATATCTGTCTTATCCGAATTTAACAGGAGAAAATAATTGGTCATCCAATCTTACATTTTTAACACACTCTGTTAGCATAGATAATTTAGAAGTTTCATCTGGTCTTGTTGATATATATAGTTGAGTATCATCGGCATAACAGTGGAAACAAATCCCGTATTTCCTAATAATATTACAAAGTGGCAACATGTATATCGAAAATAGCAGAGAACCTAGGACAGATCCTTGTGGCACTCCATATTTAACTGGTAATAATTGAGATGACTCCCCATTTAAAATGAACAAAATGGTAGCGATTGGACATGTAGGATCTAAACCATCTTAAAGCCTAACCTTGAATACCCATATGGTTTTGTAATCGATCTACGAGTATGTCATGATCTATAGTATCGAATGCAGCACTAAGAGCAAGTAAAACTAGCAATGAGACACAGACACAGGTCTGACGCAAGAAGCAAGTCATTTTTGATTTTAACAAGTGCAGTTTCTGTGCTATGGTGTTTGGGCCTGGAAACCTGCCTGAACTTCTTAATAGAGGATTAAAAAAAGTTTTTTTTTTTTTTTGCAGGAGGAGCACAATTGAGCAGACCCAACTTTTTCTAAAATTTTAGACATAAAGGGAAGATTTGAGATGGGTCTGTAATTAGCCAGTTCACTAGGATCTAGTTGTGGTTGCTTAATAAGAGGCTTAAGGACCGCCAGCTTGAATGTTTTTGGGACGTGACCTAAAGACAAACGACGAGTTAATAATATTGAGAAACGGTTCTTCTGCTACAGGTAACAACTATTTCAATAATTTAGTGGGTACAGGATCTAACGGGCATGTTGTTGGTTTAGATGCAGTGATAAGTTATTTAGGCTCTCCTGTCCGTAGCTGTAAAATGACAATAGTAAAACACTCATTTTTCAGTTAAAGCCAGTTCATCATTGAATTCAGTGATGGCATCATCCAGCTCAGTTCAGTTCAGTTTAAATAGTATCTGTGCAATCAAGTCGAAGATATCGCTGGAAATTAAGTGTCCCCAGACGAAACCATTAAGATGGTGTACCACAATTAAGTGTACCATCATGAGGGCGATAAGTCATCTAGTCTTGTCACTTTTCTTTTCTTTCTTTTACTTTAGTGTATGTTCTTTCCGTTGAGAGTTTTGTGTTTTGCCAAAAAGCGGTTTTCTCAGACGTTGTCTGTGCCAGCCTCAAAACTTCAACCATGTCTCCGCACCCATCCTTCAGCCATGCCCAATGATTGGCTTCCCCAAGACGACACTCCGGACACTACTAGACCTCCAGCAAATCAACAACCTGGGAAACCCCTATCAGCAAGACAACAAAGAAAATCCCCCAACACTGGCAATGCAAATAAACGCAAGATTCTGAACTGGTGGCTTTAATATCAAGTTCCAAGCTTAATTGAAAAACTCAATGCAGGGTTAAATGAAATGGTCAGGGTTCTGTCACTTCGGTCTAGTGTAATTCATGGTTTTGTGACAGAGCCCTGACACTCGCGTCATGTCATTGTTTTCATGTGAGCGTGCGGCTTCGAGTGTGCTCGAGCCGTGCGCTCTCGTCTGAGTGTACTGTTTCATGTTGGAGGTTGGTGTTCAGTCCCGGCACTATGTCTTGAGTTTCTGTCGGGGTACGAGACACTCGCGCTCATGTTCTGTCTGTTGTGGGAGCGTGCGGTCCCGAGTTCGCCCGGCCGTGCGCTCTTCTGTCCACGTGTGTTGTGTTTTGTGAAGCACGCGGTTTGTGTTCAGCCGCGTGCTTTTCTTGTTGTCTTGTGTGAACACGTGGCTTATGAGTTTTCTCATTAGCTGCGTGTTCGTGTCTCTTGTTCTAGCACCTGGCTTGTGATTTGTTTTGCTGGCCATGTGCGTGTGTTTTGTTTTGTGTGAGCACATGGCTTTTTGTCTTTGAGTCGGTGTGCCATGTGCTCATGTCAATTGTCTTGACCACTCCATCTTGTTACCTGAGTATTAGTTAATTTGCCCCAAAATGTGCTCCCTCGTTACACTCCTCATTTGCTCTCCATTTATTCTCCTTGTGTTTGCAGTCGTGGGTCAGTTCGTCATCGTCAATCCCTGGATGTGTCCAGATCCTGCCTTGCCTTGCCTTGCCTTGCCTTGCCAGCCTGTTTTTCCCCCACGGGGTAGTTTCTGTTGTTTTTGTTTTATTTTAAAATAAAGCCCATTATCTGCAGTACTGAGTCCTCGCCTCATCCCTCTACCCCTAACAGTGCCGAAATGAGTGGTGTCAGGTCTAAGTAATTGCATGTATTGCTATAAACAGGGGATTTCACATTTTCACTCTCTAAAATTCATTCTTTCCTTCACTTTCTCTCTTTCAGCAACTTGTGTAAATGTGTGTGTTTATGTATTGGATTAGTTTGTATGTCTTAGAATTGTCCAATAAAGTCTTGTCCATATTGAAAAGTGAAGTGTTTTGTGCTTACAGGTTAATGACTTAAACTGCCAGTTTTGTTATCATGCAAATAAATAGTGTTTTCACTATACTTTGGATATTAACACGGGTGCAAAGGTGATGATTATACAGCCTCTTATGGAATCGTTGCTGATTCAGTTGTATAATTTATTGTTATTACAATAGTAAGCACATGTAACATGATACATTTAAAAACATGTTACCTTAATTGAATTGGTCACACTTTATATTAGGTGGCCTTAACTACTATGTACTTATATCAAAAAATAAGTACAATGTACTTAATGTGTACATATTGTATTGCAAAACACTTTTGCTGCTATTGAGGTGGGATACGGGTGGTTAGGGACAGGTTTGGTGGTATGGTAGGTTTAAGGGTGGGTTAAGGTGAAGGCAGGGTTCATCAATAGGAGCTGCGGAGAAAAAGAAAAGTGCACGGAAAATAGTGATTCAAATGTGAATGGGGTGACACAGTTTTGAGTGAGTAATGAGGAGTGAGGTGACGGATCTTATGGAAACACGTGTTGGTTCGCATTAGTTCACAGTTTTAAAGTACAAATTTGCTTTCATTATTTTCAAGATATAAGGTAAAGTTGGTATGTTGCTTCACTATGGCTATAAAGAACCGCAAAAAATATTAAAACTTACATTAGACACTTTTAACATTGAATAAAGCACATAATTGTAATGACTGTATCATTTATTTATTCATTATTAATTTGTAATTATAGGGAATTAATGATTATTACCACATTCAGGTTTTGCTAGAACTCGGATCTGAATGTCCCAAGTCCACCTGATTAAACCATTCCAAATTTGTTAGCCTGCACTTCAAATCAAGGGTCGTCCAGCGAGCCGGTGATTCTTAATATCTTTTAACAAATTAAATATGTGTCTTCCTGGCCACGGTCAACACAATTATGCTTATTTGTAATCTCTTAACAGAGGTAATTATTATAAGTAAGCTACGAGCTAAGTAGCAAGGGATCTTTGGCATAGTTTTAACCTCGAAATTATATGAGCCAAGAAACTTCTTCTTTATAAATGAAACATGAATTTTATTGGCTAATCTAGATTACATTAAAAACCTAACTAAAACATACACACACATACACACAAAGATTCAAGTAAAGGAGTCAACGGAGTTGCATTAAGTTTTCAAAGTCCTAACTCGTTTTACGAGTGGTTTTAAATTCAGCCTAGGAGAACACCAAGCAGAGAATCGGTCTTAATTTTATGCTTAAATTAGCTTTTTTTCTTTTTTTTCTACCCAAAAAAACACCAGTTCAGCAGATTGAAGAGTTTGTTCGTTACTTGCGTTCTTTGGTTTGACAGCTGAAAGCGGAGGTGATTCAGTCGCTGTAGCGGGCTTCCTTGATGTCTGTTGAGGGAAATTCCTTCGCTGATTGGCTGTTGCTTTGACGTCGGAATGACGTATGGATGACGTTCTTTTGGGGAAGCCCTCTTGGAGTGGTTGGTTGCCGGTTTACGGAAGAGGCTTCAGCAGTCCTGCTAAAAGTCTGAGTTTGAAAGACTTTCAAGTTCTCTGAAGATCGCGAAGTCTCACTGAAGTGTCTTGAGTTCTTAGATGGTCTTGCTACTGCGGTGGTATGGCATGGCGCTTGTTCACGCTCACCAAGGTGCAAGCCAACGTTCTTTTCAGTGAGAGTGCGAGCCCGAGCGTAAGACTGCGCCAGAGGGCTTTGTGTCCATTTTAAGCAGGCTGACTTTTGTCCAGCCCACAGGC
>JADLZN010006064.1:0-44225 GCA_018155175.1 Sinocyclocheilus anophthalmus
ATTGAAATGACTTTATTGTTAAAATCTAAACAAATAACCTGCAATGAGGTTATAAAGGTCCAATTGAAAGGAAAGGAATAGGCCTATTTAAACTGAAATTGGAAAACAGGTTATTGTCAATGTGCTAGTTGCTTTAAGTCAGGTAAGTATAGTTTCTTGACAAGCATTGACTTTTTGTTAGTATCTAGTCTTGGTGTATCACTATACCTCACTTTACTATGAGAAAACTTGTCAGTGTAGAGGAGTTATCACTTAAAGTAGTTTGCTTACCATCAACTTGGAGACTGGAGGAACATCTGCAAATTAAATATTTCTGGTCCTTTTTATGACAAATGGATAAACACCTCGAGTTTTGTCATTTAGAATTTCCTCATATAGGTTTGGATCCATTGCTTTCATATGCCAACAAGAACAGTCATTCAGGTGACAACATTTTGTGGTCATCTCCCTAATTTATAACTGAGCTATTTTGAATGATTGATCAATTGATTTATCTGGTGCACTCTGAGATTGTATGCCAATTACAACATTATGTTCCACACTTGCATCTTGTATGCAAGGCTTTCTTGTGAAAGAAAGAAAAAAGGTTTGGATAAGTGTTCTGATTAAATATATTCCACTGTATCAGTGAGAAGGTAAACAGATTAATCAAATAGAATATTAATTCAAATGTATTGTTGCTCTATATGGAAACAGTAATAGCCAATGCCCTGAGTTTGGACGTCAGCACAGACAGATTACACTAATTTGCATAGGCAAAATTAAACTTCAAAAACTCGGACATAAACAAAGGAACAACTGCAAGATGAATAAAAAAATCACAGAACATTAACTGGAGTGTGAGAGTCATTTTACTGTGCTGCAGTGTAGCAACACATTTGTCTATTTTTGCTTTCCGTACATCCAGTTGTGTTTGGTGTATTTGCATGCTGCAGTGTTGCCAAATCCACAGTATTTATTCCGCGGAATTGGGCTACATTGGGGCAGTGTTTGATTAACTATTTCCGAGGGGAAACACAAATTCCAGAGGGGAACTGAATCGACTGCTACACCGGCCCCTCTGGCATTTGCCAGAATTGCCAGATGGCCAATCCGCCCCTGCCTAGACCCATATTCACCCATATTATATATGTAGTCGTTTAATAGCGGTCTAATTGATGACTAGTCTATTCTTGGGCTATGATTAGACGTCTATTAAATTTTCACTGACAGCCCAAATTTAGCCTTGTTTTAGCCTAGACGTCTGGGCTGTGTTTAGACGGCTAATAGACGTCTTTTAAACGCAAAATTGCTTGCTGGGTCAGGTTTGACTATAAGTGGGCTACGAGCTAAATCGTGGCTATGCACAGGCTAAGCATTGAACATGTCAAAGAAATGAAACCAAACTCCTTGTAAACGCTGTTACTTTGCTTACATGATGGAATATCATACACCTCACAAGTTATTTTGCCAAAAAGATCAGAGTATTCCTAGAATTTATGTTCTGAAATTCCAAGGTATTTGGGCAGAACGTGGGTTACACACAGCGGGTACTAATGAGTCTATCTATTTACAAAAGACGGCTATGCGTTGTGGAAATGTCGGCAATCTGGGAGGCTTTCGGCAACAGATTTGTTGGTGTGTTGCGCGGAAGTCATCTGCATCCTCAGAGCCGCTGCTTTCACTTCCATCCACTTCACGAGCGGACGCGTCTGAGCGCAGTTGGTCGCTGTGACAAGATCTCTAAACTTCAGCTGCTCATCACATGTGCAAGATGAGAAGACACTTACTTGGAATACTTGTACTTTTGAAATACTGCATTTGCGGTGATGTGAAGGACTTTGATGGAGACATCAAGGACTTCGTAGTTGGTAACAGTAAGTTATTTGTTCTTACTGACCATCGACTACATCAGATGAGCCACGATCTACATGAGGAGAAGAGGAAAGACATCACTAATGCCACTGACCATAACAGAGTTAACATTCTGGTGGCTTTTGATGTGAACGGCACCCTGATAACATGTGGGACTTTTAAAGATGGATATTGTGAAGTTCTTGATATAAATGACATTACTGACAGTATTCATTATGAAAGTAATATATTGGTAGGACCGCGACAGAACGAGAAATCTGTTGCCTTCATAAGTGGTAAGTATCTTTTGGTTGGGAAAAAGGATGACGATGCAAAAGCTCAAGATACCAGATATTCTGTTGTTAGCTTGCGGAGCACTTTAGAGTCTCAACAAGGTGGGATTTTCTCAAAAACAGCGGAACTATCAGATGCCGTCATTCAGAGCACAGTGAGAGATGTGGAGTTTGTTGATGGATTCCAGAGAGTTTCGCCCTCAGAATCCTATTTATTTCTCAATGCAAAGACTGACAGTGAGAGGAAAGTGCTCGTCCTGTGGATGAACAGCTCTAAAGGGAAAAAGACAGACATAATCAAATCCCTACAGGCTGCAACGATACGATGCTGCAGTGATAAAGTTCGTCCAGTGCTCGTCGCCTGCACCGTTATTCCCTCAGTGAACGGTGTTATTTGGGCAGGTGTGTTCAGTGCGCAGAATCAGCAGGATCCGGAGAACAGCGCGCTGGCTCTGTACGACATCAGTAACCTTCAAGGCCGAGTGAAGGGCTTCTGCGCTTACGGTGAAAAATGTGCTTCTGAGGTTGGAAACTGCACATTCATACGGTTTTTGCAAATGAAACAGTATTTTACCTTGTTAAGATAAGGATGTAATTTGTGGCAATATGTGTTGCATGATAACATGTAATTAATTAGGTACTAACTATTCACTATGACAAGTATTAAATAAAGTTGAATTTTGTTGTTTGTTTCAGACTGATACTGAACTTCAGCCGCTCTCTGTGGTGTTCAAGTACAGCTCAATGTCAGCAGTGGCAGCAGTTAGAAATGGATCCTGGATTGTGCTGTTCATAGGAACCAGTGATGGCCAACTCATAAAGGTCTCCTTCATCTATCTGTCAAACATATGCCTTTATTTTCACTAGACTCACCGAGTTTTTGTTTTTAAACACCTGCCCACCATATCCATTTACACATATTTTTATATATTATATTATATACATAGTATTGTTTGTATTTCGTTTGTTTTTTAGCTGATGTTGGATGAGAAATATAAACCAGGCTGTCCAATAGTGCTGTACAAATCTGATGATGAACGAGCAGTGCTTCCCAGAATGCACTTTGATCCAGTAGATTTCAAACACATCTACATCGCTCTGAAGAAACAGGTGAGGTTTAGAATAAATTGAATATTATGAATAATTGAATAGTTGCTCTTGTTTAGGTCTATATTATCCAAAAAATGTTGTTTACACATTTATAAAATGAAGGGTGTAAAGAAATCTATTTTTGATACATTTGCAAGTACTGATAGTGTGCGGGATTCATTGATTTTTGCTTTGATGTTTGACCTGGTTTTGGTCATTTATCCTACAGGTGTGCGAGGGTAATTGTTGTTTTAAAATGAAGAATTAAAAAGTGATACTGCTTTTCAGTCTCAATATGAAAGGAATAGTTTGCCCTATAGGCATACCTTTGTCCAAAAATGTAATCCAGGATAATTTTTTTATATGTGAAAAAGGGCAATTTTCCCATGCCCCACAGTTAGAAACCACTGAATTAAGCTATCCAGAAGTTGCTAAATCAGGCAGTATGTCAGATACTTTACTGTGTGATAGATCAAATCACCTTTCCTTTTTCTTTCTGCTCATGTTTTGGGTGCAGTTAAGAAGAGAATCTGTGGTTTCATGTGCTAAATATAGCACTTTCAAAGACTGCAGAGCTGCTCTGGATCCTTTCTGCGGCTGGTGTGTGACCACTCACAGGTCAGCCTGCCTTTATTACGTGTGATATTACACACATCACACATGTCTGCTCTAAGCTGCATCTACACTAAACATGGCTAATTGTAGAACAGCATGTTAACTTCTTATCACCTATATGGACAAGATGAGCAGTGTGCAAACAATTCTGTTTTTATCTAGATGTTCTACTCAAGATGAATGCTCAAATACTTCATGGGTGTCCATCCCAAAAAACTCTCTTCAGACACAGCTGTTTTCTTTTCAGATGGCAGAGAATTCTTCTAGAAAGGTAAACATCAATATCTTAAACACTTTTCTCGAATTTTCATTTGGAAAAAAAAAAGATTACTTTTTACCAACCATTGTCCTCTTCTACACAGATTAATCTACATCTTATTTTGAGTCTGGAGAGCACAGGAAATCCTGCCTTCTCATGCACCTTCACAAAAGAAAGTGTAAACCTGTGTGACGTGTCTGATCCGACTGCAGTTTTCCCAAACTGCTCCTGTAGTTTTTCTGACCAGATGCTCTATACTAGAGGTTGGTTCTCCTTCAAAGAAGTTCTATATTTTCTAATATACAGTGCATTTATGTAGTCCGAATATGATTATTTATAATCAGAAACATTTGGCAATCTGTTCAGGTTTAAAAGTCTCTGCTACTGTTACTATTGAGGATCAGAAGATCACAGAGATGCTGACACTGAGGAACTGCTCCAGTATCACAGATAATTCACCAAATGCTTCTTATACACAGTGAGAAAATCACAGTCTAAAATTATTTTGAAAGACGTCTTTGAACTTTTATTTCAAAAATATTAAAAATATGAATTTAATTTAGGTGTGTTCAGTGTATCTCAGCTGGGTGTCACTGGTCCTCATCCTCCAAGCATTGTGAATGGGCACATGGACCCGGACCACAGTTAAACAAACAGGTGAGACAATGTGTAACCTACAATCCACTAATTCAGTATATGTGTACTGGGAAATAGCATACTTAATAAATTCTTATTAATTCATTGTTGATAGCTAAACTCATTGTGTTGACTGAAGTGAACTCAGGAAGTACATGATCTGCTCTTTCTCTACTCTTTAGGATGCATGTAAACATCTACTCTCTGAGATGGTCTACAATGTAAGTGTCATACTGATTATGTGTGCAACTTCACAGAATTGGGATATTGTGTTTTCAGTATTAAGTATTATGTTTTCAGTTTTCACTAATTTAAATCAATATGACTTTACAAGAGGCCGGAGATTTTGTTTCCCCATTTGAGAAAAAATACGTTATACATACGTATAACGTATTTGTTCTCCCAACTCATGGGGGAAACATATGATATATATATATTATATATAATATAGTATTAATATATATAATATGTATACACACACACTTATGTGATACATTATATATTCATATTTACAATATATTTGATCAATGTGTATTTATAATACTATTACTACTACTACTCTATCTACTACTACTAATAATGCGTCATAATCTACTTATTATTATTAAATTAATAACAAGTGATTAAAATCCTTTTAACTTCTGTTATTTTATTTATTCTGCCTTTTTTTATAACTTTGTAACTTTTGGTGTCCTGTAGAAGCCAGAGATTCTGTCTCTGGAGCCGAACAAGGCTTCTTTCCATGGCAGAAACAACGTGTCTTTAAGAGGAAGGAACCTGGAAGCTGTTACTAAAATCCGTATTCAAGGGGATCTGGACTGCATTCCTAAAGAGTGAGATTCTGTGTGTTTGTGTTTAGTGGTACATATGAATGTGTGTATATTCAGATAAATGATACTGTATATCTGCACATGAATGCTTCTCTTCAGATCTCCAGTGTTCGATCGCTCCAGTGACACTTTAAGGTTCCACATTCCTCCCAGTGGAACTAAAGGAACAGTGAAAGTGTGTGTTGTTACTCCTGACGACCGTTGTCATGGTAACAGCATCATCACTTACAGTTCTCAGCCCAGCTGCACTGGAATACAGCCCACAGTCAGCTGGAACAGGTCAGACCATTTCAGACCCCTATCAGATCAGCTTGCACATCCCATCAGCACCTCAAGAGGACAACTTCACATTTTAATTAGCGAATCCTATGTCATACAGAACATTTTAGTCATGAAATTCGCAAGGATGCTGTTAATGTGGAAAAATAAGATTTGCAACAGATGAACAGAGCAGATGAAAAAACATATGCGAGACAGCAAAAAAATGAAAGCAGAAATGAGAGTCATTAGGTCATTTCCTGCATGTTTTATCATATTTCTGAGATCTGCAGTTTACTAACTCACATGTGACATTAGACTAGTCTAGCTTAAACTGTTAGAGGTTTAGTGAGAGCAACCTGCTTTCTGACAGCCAGGCTTTTCTTAATATTGTTTCACTTCCGTTGGTTGCTGAAATGTGTGGTACTGTGTGTCTGTGTGTGCAAAATATGCAAAAATAAGTGGGGGAATTCAAATGTTAATAAATATGTTTTTTTATATATCATGTATTACTTGCTGAAGATGTTTTAAATGTATCTTCATGCAGTGGTGGAAGGAAGATTCATGTTCAGGGCAGCAATATGGAATTAGTGGAGTCAGTTACTGTCCTTCCCTCTAATAAAGTGCTGAAAACACAGTACAACACAAGCTCAGGGGTAAGACATACTCATTACTTCTGCAGTTGCTCACAGCATGATGCACAGAGATCAGCTACTTACAACTTCAGAGTAAGAATCACCTTACCTTACTGACCTTACTGTTGTGATGCCTAAACATTTCAAGCAATTGATTTGTTTTTGATTAGTTATTATTAAGGTTATTATTTTTATACAAAACATTGTAGAATTTTAATATTTTCAATTTAATATTGATTGTCGGTTAACGTGAATATAATGATTAGCTTTTTTCTGTTAGAATTTTTATATCGACTAAAGAGACTAAGTGTATTCACAGCTTACATGCAGCTTTAAATGTCACATGTTTACATGTAGCTTCAAATGTCACATGTATTAGGGTCATATATTCGTTATCTCTCTTTCTCAGGACATGTGGTTTCACTCCCACCCTTATGATGGCGGTGGTCAGTTTAGATTCTCGTTGAATGTTGGGAACTCCAATGTGAACTGTGTGGATTATTTCTCCTATAAGCCTGATCCAGAATTCACTGGATTCACCATCTTACAGGTGGCCAACGATCTACAGGTGAACATTAAGGTGAGTTTAATGATACTGTGAGTTTAACTTTAGTCTACTCTCTGCATTTTTGGTATGCGTGCTGGCCCCTGGTTTTAAAACTCTAAATTAACTTTTACATTTATTATTAGCATGAGAAACTCACAACTTCCAAATCATCCCACACTCTCTGTTCCTCAGAAAATGAACGATAATTTGAATTTGAATATCAGTGAGGTGACTGTGAAGGGTGTACAGGGAGATCAGCAGTATCGGTGTGTTTTGGAGAAGATTGAGTCCAATGCCGTCATCTGTAAGATTAAAGGAGAACCAGGAGCCGTCCCAGCAGTGGACTTACTTATTGTGAGTGTACATATTCATGTCTTTATGCAAATTGTCTTAATTACTTATTGTAAATTATTTATGACCCTTATAAATCTTACATACAAAGTCTTCCTTCATTTACTATAATTTTCAGATAAATGTTGGGAATTTTTCTAAAAACCTTGAGTCTCAAAGTGGTTTAATATTTTTACCCATCCTTGCCGCATTGATTCTGCTCATAATTCTGGGTGCTGTTGGTAAGTGATTTCAGATTTGCATCACATATTTTCACAATAGTACTGCAGGTATTAATGTATGTGTTTGCTCCTCTGTCTAGTTGGATTCATTGTTCACCGTAAGAGCCAGAGACAAATGAATGAGAGAATGAACAAGCAACTAGAAACGCTGGAAAGCAACATCAGAAGGGACATACGACAAGGTTGGTCATCTTTGAAATGCTGGTCTTTGTGGTGTTTGCAAGCATCACTATTGCTCACACTGAAGGTTAGTGTTATGAACACACAACTAACCCCAAATATTCAACTTTGGTGTGTAACTCCTCCCGCACATTTGTGCACAGGACATAAATGATGCCTCAAATCATGCGACTATTACTTTTCTAAGCAATATGCATCGCAGTCAATAAACATTTTTTAACAACTTACTTACATTGAAAAAGGATCACGAGCAATATTGGGGTCCAGAATGTCATGTTTTTTTTTGTTTTGTTTTTTTGAGCTTGTAAGTAACTACATAATCACCACAGGTTATGTAGGTTATTTATCAAGTGTTTGCAGGCAAACGTGCCGCTGTAAACATGAAAATGTCATTACTCCCTTAAATGCTCATATTGCTGTCATACTTCATAGAAATCTTTCAAGTCTTGTTGTGTGTGATTACATTATGCATTTATGTTTTGTTTGTTTGTTTGTTTTGACAGGCTTTGTTGACTTGCAAACAGAAAAATCGGATTTAATCGATAATGTTGGAGCCATACCCTTCCTGGATTACAAGCACTTTGCCTCAAAAATCTTCTTTCCTGAGGTTCAATATTTGTATCTGTCTGAAATTCACTTTGTTCTTGTAGAATTGCTATATATGTTTGTTTGTTTAATATATATTTTGTCGTTTTCACTAGGCTGGTCCTCTGGCAGCAGTCATGATCAGAGACATTGGGCAGGTAACATGCTGCAGTGTCTTTAGTGGTATATATCACATTGTACAAAACGAAATGTTTTATCTCTGTCTTTTTTATGGTCAGGACTCTGAGCAGACAACTTTAGATGAGAAATGTCAGGCCTTTGCTGCGCTGATCAGAGATAAGCAGTTTCTCAGTTGTTTCGTGCATGCATTAGAGGAACAGAAAAACTTCAGCATAAAAGACAAGTGAGTCAAAGACATTTAAATGTATGCATGTAGCAGACACTTTTATCCAAAGCGAGTTACAAAAGAGGAAGAAGACGCTTTGAACATATGCTAACCTCTGTTTGAAGATGACTGTTAACCTGTTTCCACATGGCCCCTCCCTTATGTTATTGAAGACACTTGCCCCTTGATGCCTGTTGCTAGATATGTAAACCGATCATGTTTGTTGCTTCAGCTTTGAGGGGTGATCCTCAAAATATGACCACCTCCACTGAAACACATGAATATGTGTTGATTTACACAAAGTACTGTATTGCTTGACTGGTGTTAGATGATCTCCGCACACGGGAATAATGCATTCAGTCTCTTACCTAGATCTGTTAGAAGGATCATCATTTTGTGGTATCCAAAACAATCGTCAGGAGAGCGTTGTGTGTTTCTCCTGATACCCAAAATTCACGCAAGCAACTGATTTTTGGTCTGATACCCAAACGGTACTGAAACTTAGTGCTGTCAAATGATTAATTGCAGCCAAAATAAAAGTTTTTGTTTACATAATATAGTGTGTACTGTGTATATTTATTATATAAATACAAACACATGCATGTAAATATTTAAGAAAAACATGTTATGTTTATATATTAAATATATTTACATATAAATTATATGAATATAAATATAGACATGTAAATACATGAAAATATTTTCAAAATATATACTGTATGTGTGTGTATTTATATATACAGTACATAATAAATATAGACAGAACACACACATATATTATGCAAACAAAAACTTTTATTCTGGATGCGTTTAATCGCGATTAATCGTTTGACAGCACGAGTACTAACTAAAAGTCTTCTATCAATCTGAGAGGAAGCCAGGTAGGACCAGGAAGCAGGAGATGAAGTTACGATGATACAAATGAGCAGGGATTATTGAGTAATCTTAGTTGTGTATATTTTAATGCTCAGACTTTATCTGAGCAGCACAAATTCAACAATTGTTCTATCAAACTGCTTCAGAACGACATCTCAAAAAATCTTGAAATGGAGACATTCCCTCTTATCTCTTATTCATGAAGACAAATATTCCATGAAACCCAACAATCATTTAGATAAAAGATTAAACAACAATAGCAAGCATTGCAAGGGCGAGAAAATAAGAAGTAATATAAAAATATAATAAAAATGGCATAAATGTAAAAAAAGTATTACGTTTTATAGACGATAAAATGCTAAATAATATAAAAGATTAATAATAAAACAAAAGGAATTAAACGAGGAAAATAAAACACAAAAAGTTTTAGAGTACTTTATTGGCTTGAAAGTTTTGCATAAAATATTTTATTTTTCAAAGCATCAATATTCAAAAATAAAGTAAAATGAGCATAATACAAGAAATTGCAACATACTGTAAATATTACACAAAATAAATGAATGAATGAAGCTGTGGTTGGTTTCTATTTGCAGACAGATGCGTAACTGCCAGTAACACTACTTTTATACTCGTATTTCTTCTGTTCTTTATAACTTTCTGTTCCTCTTCCTCTTAGATGTACAGTGGCATCTCTGTTGACTCTGGCCCTCCATGGAGACCTGCTTTATCTCACAGAGGTCATGGAGGACCTTCTGCAGAGTCTGATGGACCAGTCCAGCAATGCAAATCCCAAACTTCTCCTGCGCCGCACAGAGTCCATAGTGGAGAAGCTTCTTACCAACTGGATGTCCATCTGTCTGTACGGCTTCCTCAGGGTCCGTCCATACATCCACTCTGTTGTGGATTTAGAAAGCACATGTTCTCTTCAACTACTCATGTGTCCTCACAAAAGTATAATGTTTCTTCCATAGGAATCAGTAGGACAGCCTCTATTCCTGTTGGTGTCAGCTTTGACTCAGCAAATCTCGAAAGGGCCGGTGGATTCGGTGACTGAGAAAGCTCTGTACACTCTTAGCGAGGACTGGCTTCTCTGCCAAGCGCAGGACTTTGAAGCCTTGGTTAGTATTTCCTCTTTTACTGTCTCTTTTATGCAATGAGGAAGTGTTTGCAAAAACAAACAGTTATTGAAAGTACTAACTTTAGAAATACCTTTCTGTAATTTGCAAGCCACATTCACATTTTAAAAAATTCCCCATTTTAATCAAAAACACCAAATATTTTCCTTCCCAAATGAACCGTTCAAAAGTTTGATGCAATTTTTAAAATTGTTTTTGAAAGAAGTCTCTTATGCTCCCGAAGGCTGCATTTATTTGATCTAAAACACAGTAAAAATTGTAATTTCGTAAAATATGATTACAATTTAAAATAACTGATTTCTATTTTTATATATTTTAAAATGTAATTTATTCCTGTGATTATATATCTTTGTTAAAACCGTGACATTTGATACAGAACTCTTTGATGAACGGAAAGTTCAAAAGAGCAGAAGTTTCTTGCTAGCTGTATAAATTTTAAACCTCTTGCATTAGATGCTCAGAAGCTTCTGCTTTTTCTGTTGCTGTCATTTCCATCCTTAAACCACAGGAAGGAATCCTGTAGCTTCATTGCACAACATTTCTTGCACAAGTGCTTCAGGTATCATTTTCCGACTGTTGTGTTTCTTTCTTACATGTGTATGAGCCATTGTTAAAAGGATAGTTCACGCAAAAATGAAAATTCCGTCGTCACTTACTAATAGTTGTTCCAAACTTGTGTGAAATCTTTCCTCTGTGGAACATCAACGAAGATATTTTGAAGAATGTTGGTAACCAAAAGGCTGCTGGTCCCCATTGATTTCCATAATATGGAAAAAAATATTGAAGTCTATTTGGGCCAGAAACTGGGTGATTGCCCACTTTTTTCCAAATATCTTCTTTTCTGTTTGGCAGAAGAAAGAAATTCATATAGATTTGGACCAAATTGAGGGTGGGCAAATTATGACAGAATTTTCATTTTTGGGTGAACTGACGTAATCTTTAATGTTGGGCTATAGAGAATTATAATTTTTTTGTTCCTGATTCCTTCCTGATGGGCAATTCTCATATTGAGTGTGGTTGGATGGTTGGTTTCTAGCAGTTTTTTGCTCATAAACACACTTGTGTGGACAAGAAAACCGGAAAGATTAATGATAGTTTGTGGACAGAACCATGTGACAAGGCCATCTTCCCCCCAAAATCACCAGCAGGCTCTCACGGTTAGACTAGTGTGACCGTTGTGCTTCTACATTTTGCTTTCTGCAGTGATTTCAGTCCTACACAAGCCTTCCTCTCACAAAACTGGACTGCACCTGTATTGCCAAGCCAGTAAATGCCATTTCTCCAAAGGAAGATATTTGTGTCAGAAGATGGTCTTACTCATAGTTTAAAATTGTATTCTGCTGCTTTACAGGAAATTACAGTGGCAATAAAAGAAGAAGTATTTAAACTGCATAGTTTTATGCAATTGTGCATTTTTTTTAAAACGGCCATTCTAAGTAATTTAAGTCGATAAAGTATTTTTACAAATCTGACTCAATGTTATATATGAAGAGTTCATTTGCAAAAACAGATAACAATTGGTTAAACTCCGTTTTTAACAATTTTCATAAATTATGTTTTTTCATTGTGCATTCCAGTTAATCTCAATCAAACTGCAGTTGGGTTATTTTGATTAGGTTAAAAAATAACAGAAAAATACAGCTAACTTAACACAATAAAAACATGATAACAATAAAAAACATGATTTTTTTAATTTTCAAAAAGTTAGTTAGCTGTATTTTTTTTGTTATTTTTTAACCTAATCAAAATAACCCAACTGCAGTTTGATTGAGATTAACTGGAATGCACAATGAAAAAAAACATAATTTATGAAAATTGTTAAAAAAACGGAGTTTAACCAATTGTTTATCTCTCTCTCTCTCTCTCTCTCTCTCTCTCTCTATATATATATACAGTATATGTATATAGATAGATAGATAGATAGATAGATAAATAGATAAACAATTGGTTTGCCAGTTTAAAATGTTTTGATCTATCTGACATTAAAAAATAAAAAAGTACGTAAGAAAATGGTTTATAAATAATGTTTTCTTTTACTGAAGTTTATTAAATATTGTCTGTATGAACAGCCCCAGTGATATGAAAGACATTATGAGTGGAATTTATTTAATTTTTTCTCCATCGTAATAGATTTCAACTTTTTTAAAAACCTATCTCTGAAATTGAACATTCAGTATTTTTTGTATTTATTACAGGTCATATTTTTATTTTGAGCTCTTTAGGTGCTTGTTCCTTAAACTGTTTGCTTCTTCATGCATTCTCATAAAAAAACAGATAAATTATGTCCCACATATAAAATGAGTAGTTTTTCTTTAGTCATTAAATTGTTTGGTTTATGTTTTCGCCCCCTATAGAAACTGAAGGTGGTGTTTGCTGTGGGGACTGGAGGAGAGGTCAGTGAACCCTTAGAGGTCAACGCACTGACCTGTGACACAATACAACAGGTCAAGGAGAAAATCTTGCAGACCTTCCAGCGCAAGTTTGGTTTCCTCTTCCAGCAGATCAGGGATATAGAAATTGGTTAGTAGACTCCCTGTTTCTCACTCTCTTACTGTTGATGATTATAATATTTCATAAAACTTCCTTATAGAGCCTACGTCTGTGGTTAACACACAGTTTCAGGTTGCCAGTTGCAATATCCGCTAAACTAATTCCTGTTTGTATTCTACATTTTATGTTGTGCACTCACAGAATATGAAAAGGAAGGGAAGTTTGTCATACTGCAGGAAGTCGATGAGTCCTCAGAGATTCGGGGGCATGTTACCATGTTGAACACTCTAAAACATTATCAGGTGAGTGCATGAGAACAAAAGAAATGGAGCAAACATCTTTTTTGAGAAGTGGACTATATTTTAAGCAAACAGACAACTGATAAAACAAAAATCCCACATGGGCCATATATAGAGACGAGAATAAGATAAAGGCTTAGGGATTTGAGGTAAGGTTTGTTCACACCAAGAACGACAACTATAAAGATAACTTTAAGAATCACCAATGACATTCTGTTTATTATGAGCACATACTGCAGTTGTTTGCTGCTTTAAAGGGGTCATGAACTGAGAAATCAACATATAAAAGGTCATTGCGCTATAAAAACATCCTGTAAGTTTCAGAACTCAAAACTTTCTTGTTAGTCTAAAAACAGCTTATTGAAGCCAATTTGCCAAAATGACAGCTTGTGGAATGTGCCACTTTATGACATTATAGTGTGGCTGAACACTGCCTCCGCAGAAGAAGATCAACGCCCGTTTAGCCCCGCCCAGCGATTCACATATGTACTGTAGTAGGTTAATAACGAGAGAGGTGAACGCAGGTCTATGCAGGAAACTAAATGATAAAGATGGCTCTGAAGACAACAAGATGCTGTGTAGTGCCAAGTTGTGGAAAAACAGTCTTTGCACTGTCCTGTTATTTATGCGTTTTTAACCTAAATGACAGCAGCATCCATCTGTGAAGGATGTAGGCTGTGAAACATACACAACTGTTAGCCAATCATGGCAGTGGGCATTTACTTCAGAGTCTACAACCCACCACGCCTATTCAAACAGAGCGTTCTGATGAGGGGGGTTAAAGACAGGACAGAAAATAGCCTATTATTATGTGTTTTTAATGTACAAATCTTGATAGCATTATAAGGCAGTTCATGACCCCTTTAAAATACCTTAAGACACATTAAAAACACCTTATAGCAAGTTGTGATTCCACTGATATAATTTCTCTGTGCCACAACTCTCATAGAATTAGAATGATTATTATAAGTTTCTAGTTGTTATTTTCATTATAGTTATCATCCTTGGTGTGAACGGACCTTTGAGCTATTAAAGTCCCCATCAAATCAAAATAGTTTTTTGGCTTTTAGTATGAATATTTTAGCCTTAAGGTTACATGTAAGCTAGTGTGCTCCAAAACAATGAAAACATTTGCATTTAGAAGTATCAACCCACTGTATAAGGCAGATTCAAACTTACAGATCTCTACTCCACCATATGGAGATAAAATTGCAATTAATCAAGAAAAATCATCCGATTTTCTAATCAAATGCTTTCTGAAGCGCCCCACCCCCTACACTATAAATAGACACTGAAGCTGCTGGTGAAATCGGTCACTTGTTCACAGAACTACTATTTTTTTATATAGTGAATGGCACGTAGTGCACTACATAGGGGATAGGGATTGATTTAGACAGTGTAAATGTGCTTCCCATTGGGTGCGAATGAAGTCTGGTTTCTCGTGGTCCACAAAATGCCGCAGCAATAGTCTGCTTTTGGGCCAGAGACACAAAAGCACAGATGCTGGGATCATATGTATTGAGTCGGTGCAGGACCACAAAACTATCAGACCCATTTTGAATTCTACACAAAATGCTATATTTTAAAGTGACTGGATGAGACAATTTTCTACGCATCCTCAACATCATAATAATCATTGTTTTGCTTTAGTAACTTTAGTTTCATATTGTATCTAAAGGAGTTATTACACTGTGGGGTCAAAGCGGTTTACCAAAGCTTAAAGGGTTAGTTCACCCAAAAATGAAAATTAGCCCATGAATTACTCAACCTCAAGAATCCTAGGTGTATATGACTTTTTCTTTCAGACGAATCCAGTCGGACGTATATTATCATAATTCAAAAGGTACTAATCACTTGATGTAGCTTGGCGCCAACAGTTGTACATGGAAGCAGTTCCGGGCGGATGACGTATGAGGTCGATTTTGCTCATGCACCGCTCAGAAGTGACAAACGCGGAACCGCAGGGGAGATCAAAACAAAACAACGGTCACTAATTAGAAGTACAAAACGAGGATTTGTAAAGAAAAATGACGGAGGATTTCGATATAAACCAAGAGGAGACTGGTTTTCCTTTGCTATAGTAAGTAAACTTTGCTTCCTTTGCTCCTGTTAACAAACGTGGTTTTCAGGAGACTCACCGGCGCATACGCAACGCTGACCTCATACGTCATCCGCCCGGAGCTGCTTCCGTGGACAACTGTTGGCGCAAGCTACATTATAGTGATTATTACCTTTTGAATATGGATATTTTTCTTACAAAAACGCATCGATTCGCTACAGGAGGCCTTTGTTCACCCCCCGGAGCCGTGTGAGACACTTTTTTTTATGGATGGGCGTTTTTTATTTAACTTATTTTGGACTGAAGCAATACAACACCCACTGACTGCAATGATAGAACTTGAAAGATCAAAGACAATTTTTAATATAACTCCAACTGGATTCGTCTGAAAGAAGAAAGTCATATACACCTAGGATGACTTGAGGGTGAGTAATTTATGGGCTGATTTTCATTTTTGGGTGAACTAACCCTTTAACCAATGGCACTGGGCTAGCTGTGATGTAAATGAAATGCTATTGGCTATTTAAAAAAATGGGCGGGGCTGCTTGAGTTGAATTATATCAACTCATTGAGTAGTGCTGCATATTTCAAGGCACTTCAGTGGATCCTTAAGAAACCACCCAGAACACCCCAGCAGCCACATAGCAACACCTTAAAAACAGTGACAAAAGTAAAATGACCAATCACATTTTCTTTAGAAAATGTAAAAAATATAGTTCATATCTCTATCAAATAAAACAATAGTCATGTGTGAATAGAAATGTAACAGATAAAAGACTACAAAATAAGTTTGTCTTACTGTCTTGCTCAGTATTTTTATGGTCTCTGTTAGCTTTATTCAAGGTGCTTGAAATTGACCTTTCACTTGCAAAGCTTGTATCACAAGGCCAAATAAACCCAGATTATGCTAAACTGTTGCAAACCCATAACACACCCATAAACTACTGCAGCACAGTATTTATTTTCTCAGCTTTTCCAGAGTTTGTGTTTTTAAATATGTATTTCCATCAAGGTTGGAGATGGATCATGCATTAAAGTTATCACAACAAAAGTACATGCACCATTGAGGTCTCAGAGCAGTGTAAAGGGTGAGTCACATTCCTCCCATCATCCACAAACTGAAACAATGCCATGCCCAATATCACAATCAATACATTTTGGGTGGTTTATTTTGCTGTTGCAGTTGTTGCTACTTTATTATTGTTCTTAAAATAGGTTTGCATTTTGAGTGTTAATATCTGTATAACTGACAACTTAGAAGTTCACTACAAACAGCCGTTCAGCTCACCACAATACTGTAGCTTTGCAAACACCCCACCCCCCTCAACAGAACATTCAGTATTGCAACATATAATGTGGGAGTTCTGAAATTGTTTTTTTCTTTCATGTAACAGTGCATCCAGATGTGTTCTGTATTCTATTACATCAGCTAAGAGAAATTCAAGTAAAGGGAAAGTTCAGCCAAAATATGACAATTTTGTCATTTACTCACCCTCATCTTTTTCAAAACCTATAGGACTTTCTTTCTCCTTGTAACACACAAGAAGTAGTTTATCAGAATGTACAAGCTTAATTTTCCATACAATAAAAATGAATGGTGACCAGAGCTATAAAGAAAGAAATTATGAAAGTCTGAAATTTCAGTGTATTCCTCACAAAAGCTATCATATGATCAGATATATAAATATAGTGATTTTAATAAAAACATGAGGGACACTGGTCCCCCATCTAATTTCTCTATATGGAAGAGATCAGCGTTAACAGTCTGCTAAACATCACTTTTTGTTTTCCACACACAAAATAAAGTCATGTGGGTTTGAAAAGACTTGAAGATGAGTAGATAATTAGAATATTACCATTTTTGGGTGAACTATCCCTTCTATTGAACTTGTCAAGCTGAACTAGAGCTGTTAACAAAGAGTTCAAATTAAGGCAACCTTCTCACACTGAAGCACAAGGATGAAATTTGGCCTTGTGTAAAGGAAGTGGTGGCATCGGTTATCTTTGTCTCTTTATACCACGTGCTATATCTGTCGGTGAAGTCTCTTTTCCTGCATATGTACCACAGACAGTTTCTGGTAGCCTTTTAGAACTTTCATGAAGTTGTTGATATATTTACATTTTATAATAGTTAGCAGATCAGTAATTGTTGTACATTCAAATACGAATATAAATTAATCCATGACATTTCAGTTTGAGTGTATATTAGTGATCAATGGTCTGTTTGTAGTCTAATAATGTTGATTAATGTCAGACAGGGTCCAAGATGTCGAAATGTGTGTATGAACACATGCATTGTTCATATCTGGTTATGTTTGCATATGTGTTTGTGGTATATGTGCATCTGCATTGTGCAAATTTGGGTGCTGACATGTGGCCATTTTAAGTTCTACTAAAAAACCACTGTTACTACAATAGAGATTCTGTACTGTAACACATCCTGTCTGCTGCGTCAAGAACAACAATAATGATTGTTGGACCAGTATCAGCTTGACATTGCTTATTTACTCATCATTATGGTGTTTTGTTTGACAGATTATGAGAACTTCGCTGTCAAGTACTTCCATCTGGTGAGTTGCCATAGGGCATGTATTCTTCTGTCCAGTGTTTGTTTTGCTGTGTCCTTCTCATTGCACTGACACACCTAATGATCTGTCAAGTGTCTGTGTTGTGTTTTCCTCCATTATTGAGAGTTCATGTGTTATATCTAGATGCTACTGCATTCGCACTGAAGTGAAGTGAATGTGGGTGTGTGATACTTTCGGTTTTGCCAGCTTCTTCCTGTTTAAATGAGAGGAAGCGTTTTTAAGTAAATCTGAACATAATCTTTGTGTTGTTGATATTGTTCAAAGATACACCAAGCATTTTGCCTCTTGAGGCATAATAACTTCAACATTTCAATTAGAACCGCTGTCAGTATATATAAGAAGACATTGTTGTAAAATAATTTTGATTATATATAACAATATATATGATATCAAAGACAATTTCAAATACACATAGTAACTGGACTTTTTGATTGGTCTAGGTCGATCCAGATATCGACACAGACCTGAGCAAACATCCAGAGAAAAAAGCACTAAAATTCAAAGAGATGTACCTCACCAAGCTGCTCTCCACTAAGGTGAGAATAATTGACACACAGAAGCATTTTATTATATACTGTATATTGTATAGACAGATGCAGATACAGAAAGATAGATAGATAGATAGATAGATAGATAGATAGATAGATAGATAGATGATAGATAGATAGATAGATAGACGGACAGAGATAGATAGATAGACAGATAGATAGAAGGACAGACAGACAGACAGCAGGCCGCAGAAGGCGATCGATAGAGAGACGGACAGAAGGATAGATAGATAGATAGACAGACAGACGGACAGACGGACGGACAGAGATAGATAGATAGTTAGATAGATAGACAGACAGACAGACAGACAGACGGAGACAGATAGAGAGACAGACAGACAGACAGATAGATAGATAGACAGACAGACGGACGGATAGATAGATAGATAGATAGATAGATAGATAGATAGATAGATAGATAGATAGATAGATGGATGGATGGATAGACGGATGGAGATGTGTACATCGATAGATAGACGGACGGACAGAGATAGATAGATAGAAGATAGATAGACGGACAGAATGTGTACACATTATATATATGAAATATGTGCTCATTGTGTCCACCAGGTAGCAGTTCATTCTTTTGTGGAGAATCTGTTCAGGAGTATCTGGGGATTGCCTAACAGCAGGGCCCCACTGGCCATCAAGTACTTTTTCCACTTCCTGGATGCACAAGCAGAGAGAAAAAAAATCTCAGATCCAGATGTTCTCCACATCTGGAAAACAAACAGGTGCTGGATAACTCACTTTCATTGAAGTACACTTTGCACAGCTCCACAAGCAGCTACACCGACATCTGATTATCAAATTTCTCACAAGATTTATTAACGTGCACAACTAAAATGGATTTTCAAACCTCCCTATCAGCCTTCCACTTCGTTTCTGGGTGAACATCCTGAAGAACCCTGACTTTGTGTTCAGCGACTTGGAAAAGACACCTCACCTGGACGGCTGTCTGTCCGTCATCGCTCAGGCCTTCATGGACTCCTTCTCCCTAGTCGAGCAACACCTGGACAAGGTAACCACTGAAGCCTAACATGGAGAGCTGCAAATATCACAGAGATTACTGACTCCCTTTTTCTCCTACAGCATTCACCAACCAATAAGCTACTATATGGCAAAGACATCCCTCAGTACAAACAGGAAGTGAAGTTGTACTACAAGTTAGTGAAGGACGAGCCTTCTATTAGCAGCCAAGAGTTGAAAATATTTCTTCAAGGGGAGTCAAAGGTACAGTATGTCAAACACTACCTAGAAATAAAACAAGGTGCATTGATAGGAAGATGGTTGTAATGCAAAATGCCTAAATGTTAATTCCCCTTCTTCATCAGAAACATCAAAATGAGTTCAATGAATCTGCGGCTCTGCGAGAACTCTGCAAATTCATGCTCCGCTACTTCAGCGAGGTACGAATCTTGTGTTATCATCGCACATCTACTCTTTCGTGCATTTGAGGCAGTTTCACAGAACATTTTCACTGCATTTTCAAGCACATCAAAGCCACCGAAATTCTATAAAGGAAACCTATTTTGCCACTTTAATGAAATGTAACAACACTTTCACATCCTATTTTAATTCAGGATGTTCAAAACCTGTTTTGAAAGGAGATTTGATACTGTGTATTCCCCTAGAAATCATCTGAAAGTTGGGTGGTCAGGAATGATGACGTATTCAGATTTAGCAAAGTAATTATACAACAGCATGACTTTTTCTTTTTAATACTCGGCCTCTACAGGTTTCTCAGAAGCTGGAACAGACAGACGCCCCTGATAAGTTGAAAGAGGACATGCAAAACGTGAAGGAGCTTTTTGAAAACATGAAGCGAAGTGGTTGGAGTTGAAATTCCTGGTCTTGTTGTTCATATTGGTATTTACACTGCATTTTGTTTATTTTAAGCTGGTCATTAAACTGGACGCACCTCCATCATAAAGACTTTCAGCATCATCAGCCATTTATTAGAGAAGACATATTCACTTCTGTTTGTTGGACATTATAGAGACCAAGTGAATGTAATGTATATTGATGAATTTTAGAGTTCGAGAGGAGCTCATTGTTGAGCTTATATTGGACTAACACTGACCTGTCTATACAATGTATCTCAAACCCATTACTTGCAAAACTTTTTTTCTCCCTGCTTTCTGAGTCATATATTATTTTACTACAGAATTTGCCTCTAATGCATTATTCTGCCAATTTGCATAATTATTCAACTGTCCTGGTCTGCACTATATTATTAAAATGTGTGTAGTTTTATGTAAAGAGATGTGTCTAACAGTGTGATCACTGTTAATCTGTATTCCTTTGTCGCCCTCTATTGGTTATACTAGTTATTACTTATAATATGACAGCTTGCATTAATCGATTTATGAATTACATTATCCTTAAGGAGTAACATTCAGAACGATATAACCAAACAAAAAAATAATGGGTGAAATTGCCAGTATATTTTAAAATGTAAGGGGAAATAATTGAAGTATGTAGAAAGAGTATCATTTTTTATCATTGTTTTTTGTTCTTTCTTTCTTTCTTTCTTTTTTTTAATCTAATGTATCACTTAGGATGTATTGACAGATGTTAAGTTTACTATTTGCCTATTTCTGTTTATGAGCATATCCAATTAATAATAAATAAATGAATTATAATTGTAGTATTTTGATCAGTGTTTATTCAATTTCTAATGTATAGGAAAATAGAGCTCAACAAAAATTACATTTCAAACCATAAAAATGGCTAAAATTATATTTATAAATCTGAAACATATCCAATCCCATATCCATATCTAGGATAACAAATAAACAAACAACACATTCTGTAATATTCCATAGTCCATAATACTTAATATACACATTGGTAATGTAATAAAGTTTATGTTGATTGTATGGGTAATTATAAATAAAATATACATAATTAGTCAAATATTCTTATTATGCTCAGAACAATATTAAATAATAATTGTTTTTTAACGTATCACATTCTTTTTGATTTCTTTTTAAATTGAGGAAGAAGAAACAACAAAGCCTCGCATAACATAATAGTATAAGTGGTAAGAAGGGGTAATTTTTAACAAAAGCGATATATATATATAATATATATATAATTATATATTTTTTTTTTTTTTTTTTTTACATTTAAAGATGACATAAGACAATCAAAATTTTATAATAAAACAATAAAAACAACAAAAAAACGGGGATGAATTTAAACACTTTTGTTGTGTGTATAAATTTTGCCAGTAATATAAATAAAACAATGTATTAAAGACCTTGGTAGTTTGTTTAGAACACACAATCATATACTTACTGTAAAAAGTAGTTAAACTTTTTCCTAAATGTATATATTTTTTTTTATTGCAACAGACAGTAACACAAAGATCAGTTACATTCATAATAGAATCAAAGAAACAAACAGAAAGGGGGGGGGGGTGGGAAATACAGGGGATAGCTTACAAAGAAGTTTCCATAAGAAAATAATTCAAAAATTCTATGCTCCTTTGTGATTTTTTTTATTATATGTGTATATTTCTATAACAAACGCCATGACATGGTGTGACGTAAATTTCAAGACAGATTCCTATTGGCTGAACGGATTTGGGTGAGCCTCGTTTTCATGGGGTGCTCCTGCGCATGCGCGTTTGTCCACCGACGCGTCACTGCGCATTCAACATGGACCCGACGGCGAAGCGGTAGCGACGGACGCCTCTACGAGTCATGTTTGTATTCTCCCATTACGACGCTTCATTATTCAGAGGAAAACACTCCGGTTGACCGGAGGAAACCTAAAATGTACAGCTTCCAAAGTCTGCCGCCCGTCCTTGGATAAGTGATTGATGAGATACCGGTCATGGCTGGATTGATCAAGAAACAGATCCTTAAACATCTCTCCAGGTCAGAGCTGATCCCTTCCTGACGGGCTTTACATACATGTCGATGCTCGATTAACACGAATCGTGGTTTAAAGGCTGAGATGAGTCCTGCTGATGTGGCTGTGCTGGATGACACATGCTGATGGGTCATAACTGGACTTTGACAGCTTGCCAGACAAAATGCTGTTGCACTGGGTTGATGTCAAAACACGCTTTGGGTGTCATGTCTCCAGCCAAACGAGTCTGTCTGCTCTCATCTTAATGTTGTTTTTTGTGGGTCAGTGTGATAGAGAGCGTGCTTTGTGGCTTGGAATCTTTTTTTTTTAGGTTTGCTCTGCTTTGGAAACCACCCCTCATCCCATTCAGACAGGTTAGATCCTTGGTAAGATTTAAGTGGATTCATGACATTGCATGACTGACTGTGACCCCATTTCTAGCCCTGTGGTGTATCTGGTTGACACTTAAAGGTCAGTTAATCAACAAACAGTCTAGTAGGATGCCTTGTAAACCAAGAATTTATACAAATATTAACAACTATGGGACATAAATGTAAGGTTTAGAGTCTGAATTTGGCATCTTTAAAGATGGCATGTAAAAATAAAATCTGTTTTCCACATGCATGTTTTAGATTTTAGTGAGAATGATTCATCCATGCATATTTTTTATTTAAATTTTTTTTTTATTAAAATGGCATAACCGGATCTCCCAGGTGAAAACATTAGACTTTTCTCTGGTTATGTATGCAGAACTTCTCCAGTCATTTACTTAAACATATTTTAACACATCGCTGCAAGCTCACATTCATTTGCCTTCATCAACAACCAATGCTTAGACCCGCCCTACATCTTTTATTTTCTGATATGCCATTATACTTGGATGTAAATCAAAACACAGAAGAAAAAATCTGTTGCTATTTAAGTTTCATCACAACTTTAAATCATAATATTGGCTGGGTGACGTGTCCACTTGAGAGTCGTGGTGAGGTTTCATTCACCCGGCTAGATGAAGAGAATTTGACTTTTTTTTTTGTGCTAATCGCGATTATGTGCGAGATATTGGTTAACAAATGGTTAGTATTTAGGTATTTAAAGATGAAAAACCAACCACTCAATATATATATATTTTCTAATTTATTCACCCCCATGTTGGTCCAAATTTGTGTGGCTTTCACAAATGGAAGATACTTTGAAAAACATGGGCTTCTAAATCAACATTTAATTTTTAATACACAAAACATGGATCTGCAGGAGATATGTAGAACTTTATGAATGACAAGCAATCCAGTTCTCTTGAAATCTGTGGGACTTTTAAGGCCACGAATGATAACTATAAAGATAACTATATTAGCGTCCACATCAATGGATGATAACATTCTGTTTATTTTAAGTGCACACTACAGTTTTGTCATCTGCTGCTTTAAATGCTTGAGCCCGTCAAATTTGGATAATTATGATTGGTTGTCAATGGTTTTATCATTCATCAGCTAAAAAAAGTTGTTCTGGAAGCAGTTCCAACAATAATATCGCTCTTTGGTGTCAATAACATTATATTTGTGGTTTGAACTTTCAGCCCTGTAGATGGAGGACTCTCCAGTTGAGCAGGTTGGAGGAGTCACATCAGCTCATTTCTGTTCAGTTTGTTGTGGAAACTTGAATTAAAACTGGGTAGATTGTAAGGATACGGCCTGGTTTCAACAGAAACTATGTTTTGCCTTCGCGGCCGAGTGCAAGTTGTGCCAAATGGTTTCACTATTGTGTGCAACTGTTGTGTCAGTTCTTGAGACCAACCTACCTGCATTATTTATTCTAGTGCATCCAGATGAAATACTACACCTATTCATTCAAAATGACAAAAGAGGCCATTTGGTAAAATGGTGAAGTGTGTCTCATGGTGTTCCTCATTTGATAAGCAATAGCTCCGGTCCAAGATGTCTAGCGGTCAGCATGATAAAATAAAGATGGTGTGGGATGGCGTCTCATAAGGGTCATAACTTTAAACCGTGCCCTTCGGGTTGGTGTTGGTTGCGCACTCTGCATTTTCTGGAGGAATAGTGGCGCTCAAGGCCCCCTAAAATGGATATTGCACACTGTGGACCTTGACTTATTGTTAATGACGTTGTGTTGAATTAATTTACCGCTGAGGGACTTTTACCCAGACTTTGACCTATACAAAATCAAGTATTCCTCTTGCGGTGGCACTTTTTCAGTCTGTAATAATCTCATATTTATTGTTATAGCTTATCAAACATTTTGAGTAACTTCCAGTCGCCTGTATGCGCCCGTATTGTGTTCGATTTCAAACCATAGAGAGTGTAAAACAATATGGGGAACAAGTCAACATAGCACTTTACAGGAAGGGGAAAGGGAAATTTACCCACCAGTCTTTGTGCACCACCTTAGTGCTACACAAAGTTTTTCTAATTAAAGCAGTGAAGTATTTTGCATATAGTGTTATATTATATATATTATTTATCTAATTATAGTATATTTATTTAAAATATTTTTAAACATAATATTTCTTATGTATGCCTATATAGTTTAGTTGTTGTGTCTGATTTAGTGAAAATCAAAAGAGGTCCAATTGAAGCTGTAGGCAGTTGCCAAAGGAATGAAACGTGCTTGGCCTGTATTTCTAGTCTCTGGCCCCTATTTTAGAAGATAAATCAGATAATGCTGAACTGAGTGTGTTCATGGCTAATCATTGTAAAATCCGGCTAGAAACTCTTGTGGTGGTCAATGAGGCTGTATTTACCCTCTTATCAGCATCAGCATCATGAACTCCAAGCCAGAATGAGCAAATATTTGCATCAGATCATCTTAATTCAGAGAATTCTTAAGATCAGGGTTTATCTAAAGGAATAGTTCATTTAGTAATGTTATCATTTACTCGCCATCATGTTGTTCCAAACCTGTATGAACACAAAAGAGCTGCTATGTTCTATATAATTGAATGTGAACGGGAAACAGGGACTAGTTCAAGCTTCAAAAAGTAAAACAAAAAACAACAACCTTAACTGTCTTTTTTTCAAGACAAATGTCATATTCCAAGTTTTCTGAAGCCATACAAGATGTCTCTGTGAGGAATAAATTGAAATTGAAGTCCTTATTTTTTTCCCCTGACAGATGTAGTCACCATTCACTTTCACTGAATGGAAAAGAGCAGCGCGAACATCTTACTTAACGTCTTGTTTTGTGCTCCACAGAAGAATGGGTAATTTAATTTAAGAAATTAAGAAGAGTCAAGTCACACAAACATTAAAGTAACACAAGACTCAACAGCACATTTGTTCCTTTGCCGAAAGTGTTTTAAAGTGGAAGAATGTGTATAAAATCGATATTTACAAAGAAGAAATGTAGTGATCTGACTGACACAATTGAACAGCCGCATCCCCAGGTGCATTTTCTGCAGCAGCTGTCACTAACGATGACTGTGTTTTAGCATTGATCAGCTGGATTGCAAGATAATTGACAAGCAACATGTAGCACTTTAGCAGCTTTTGGTCGATTGTTGATAGCAGTCTCTTCCTGTTGCGCCGGGACTCAAACTGAACCAGGACACAGGGTTTGTTCCACATAATGAAGCCGAGCTTTCACGTGAACTGAAGTGAAACTTAAAGCACCTCATTGGATTTTTTCAGCCCTTTTCATCATTTAGCCGAAAGGAAGTTGGCTGATCTCACCTGCGCACTCAAGGCCTCAGAAACTGCTTGTGTACTTTCCCCTTGATTCACCCTTTGGTAGTTAGACTTAGGTGTTTTAGCTTCACAGTCTTATAAGGAAATGCAAATCTAGGCCTACATATTTTCAAAAATGTCTGAGTTGGTGGGTTGTCAAATGTCGACTGTGTTGAACAACTAGTCAGCCTTAAGAAGAGCCAATATGATTAGGCTGATTTTGCATCATAGACTGTATTGAATACGGTGCAATAAACGACGTCTTCCTTTAGAATTAACTAAAACTTTTACAATTGTTTTCATGAATTGATTTTAAAACTCAAATGCAATATGAATAAAAGATTAAAAACTTAAACGAAAATTACATAAGTTGCTTTGGCAGCTAGCTGAAATATGTTTAAGGTCAAGTACTAAAATTACTAAAGCTACCAAGGAAATAACATAATACGTTATTACCTAATTCCAATTCAAAAGCCAAAGTTTTTCCAATGGAAAAAATTGAAACTGGAAAGTTATTTTAAAAAGCCATTCAAAACATTAAATAATACTGTATTAGAATGCAAATAATACTAAAATAAGGTTGCATGCAAAACAAACATAAAACACAATCAGTTTGGTCTGATTTATAAAGAAACTCTTTTCAGTTAATCAAAACCATACAGCGACTGACTTCTAGGAGTCGTTTCTTTTAATTAATAGTTCAAAAAGCTGAGTTAATGGTTTGAATTAGTCTGAAACACTGCCCTATATAATTTACAGTATTAGCAGAGAGGTGAATTTTTACAGTGAACATTATAATTTGTATATATACCCAAATGAATCACTGCTTCGTTTATAAAAACGCTATGTTATGTCTTCCGAGAAGTTAATGAAATGTTTTATTGGGCATAAGCCTAGGTCTCTGTTTAAATAGCAAGCTATTTAGTTTTGGTCCATATCTTGGGTTGATCAGTGCTTGTAGCTCATAAAAAGAGCAATAATTTCTTCTGTCTGCAGGAAAGCCCTCAGTGAAGTAACCGTCTATTCTCTTTTACCACTTCTATGCTGTTTATCCTTGCTGTTGTCGATGTTATCGCCATGATGACCTTCCTCCGGTTCTGTCCCTCAGCTGTTGTTTTTTAATGACTCGCATTGGATGCTATTTTTTTTTCCTGCCCAGAATTTGTCTACGCACCTCTATTGATTGGGGCTTGTCTAAAACCTTGTGCTGAGATATGCTGTAGATGCTCAGGAGATTTCAGGACGGCTCTCTCGTGGCTCTTGTGTTTGTGGGATGTTTGTTTATGTGTGTATCATTGTGACATTTGCAGAGGGTCTATGAGGGCATCTGCCATGCTGTGAATAACTGCTGCGTTTGGCTATTCAGAGCTCTCCTTCTGTGTCCTTGGCGTAAAGCATTAGATTAATAAGTCACCATAACTGGGGCATAATCTCCTTCAAGCATCTCATTCAAGAGATGCCCACACTTTGAAATTCATCCAGTGAGTGCAGGGATACAAGCTGCTATTATGGTTGCTATTATATTATGACAATTGTTATTACTTGATACGTTAAAAAATCAGTAATTGTAACTAAATCAGGGCCTCGGTTTTAACGTCTCATCCGAAGGACGGTGGTTTTTGACAGTATACTGTCCCCGTCACCATGCTGGGGCGTTAGGACCCACGCAGACCACAAGGTGAGCACCCCCTGCTGGCCTCACTAACACCTTCCAACAGCAACCTAGTGTCCCAGGAGGTCTCCCCCAGGTACTGACCAGTCTCACCCTGGCTTAGCTTCAGTGGGCAACCAGGTCTTGGGCTGCAGGGTGATATGACTGTGTGGCGAGTTTAAACCAATGAGTGCAGGCGTTGAGTTTTTCTTTCTGAATATCATGTTTCAAAAGTGCCTAGACAGTAGTGAAACATTTTCTCTCAAGAAGACACTGTATCTTGTCTTAACTCGATGTCTAATTTCTTGGCAGTGTTTTAGTGGTTAAGAATCTGTTCGATATTGCTCTTTTCAGTCTTATTGCTGTTTCTGCCATTTCATAAGATCAATATGTCACTCGAGACCATATATTACAGTGATTCGCTCTGTTATACGCCCTTAATCGCTGTGTGGTAAATTTAGCACGACTTGATTGACTATATGAAATAGTAGCAATTTAAAATAGACCAGTTAAATTCAGATCAGAATTAAAAAATGGTCAGTTGATGTAGTTTATACCTATTTTACAGTAACTTTGAATGTGCATCATTGAATGTGAATCTACTTATTAAAGGAAAAGTTCAACCAAAATTGACAATTGCTCACATACAGCCTCCAAGATGTAGAGATTAGTTTTCTTCTTGGAACAGATTTGGGAAATGTAGCAATTACACACTTGATCACCAGTTGGATCCGCTGCAGTGAATGGTGAGTCAGATGAAAGATCCAAACGCCTATAAAAACACACAATAACCCCCAAGTAATCCCGACTACAGTCCTCAATTAACTTCTTGTGAAGTGAAAGCTGCATGTTTGTAAGAAAAAAAATTCATCACTAAGGCCTCTTAACTTAAATTCTCTTCTGGCCAAAATTGCAGTCCATAATAACACTCCCTCTGATGAAGAAGTCCATCCCTTGTTGTCCTCTCACATCAAAATCCACCGACATATTTGTTTAAAACTGTTTTGGACTGTTTTCACTTGTAAACCGTGCTTGATCTGTGAATATTTCTCTCCTGACTGCGACAACTTTTTTTCGCTGGAGAAAGCATTTTTGGATAGAGACTTGTATTTTTACCGGAAGCAAATGTTTGAAGTTAAACAATAATAAATTTTTTTAACACATGTATTCATATTTAAATGCACACAGCTAAATTAAACCCATTAATTCAGGTTCTGCATACATGTTGTAATGTGTGAGTTCATTCTATGGAGCTTTGGGCATATTATGTGATAGCTGATGGTATGAATGGGTGTCTGTGCATCTGACAGTGTGGTCTTGTGCTGTTAGGCCAAACACCACCCCCATATCAGTTCAAGAGTGCTGGTATCACTGGGACAGAATGTGTTGACTGTTAAAACACTGCTCGTTTTGTAGGAGGCTGGTTATAATTTTTCAATGGCATTTTTGTCATCTAGGATGGGGCAGTATCGTGTTTTACATCATGCAGTTGTAGAAATAAACATATGATTTGTACATGACCTTCTTCAACACTGAAATTACCTTTTAAAAGCAAATATAGTCTATTAGAACCAAAATAAAGATGTATTTACCTGAGTTTTGCTAATAGATGATCCAGGTGTAGTTAAATTTGAGCCTATACCTGATGTCACCTGGCTGGCATCTGTCCGATCTCTTCACTGTAGTGACGGAGCGTTCTTAGGACTGACCTGATATCTGATATCAGAGAACGAAGGTAGGCCGTGTCTGAATGAATATTTAACTCTTCGCAGAGCAAGGCTACGTAACGCAGAGGCCATCAGACTATTCACATTTCGTTTTGAACTGGCGTGTCTGTGGAAGTTTTCACACTCCCTGTGTCTCATGTTTGGTTTAGTTTCACACACAGAGTGATGAACAAGCCCACGCAGGGCTCGTTGCACAGCGGCGGTTTAATAATTCACACCACAGTTCTGTAGAGACTCAAAATAAAGGAAATTTGTCTGCCTTGTCACCATTTAACTGTTTTTGTTTGCTGGCTTCCTCCACACTTCTTCCATACAAATAACTCCAAAACAGTTTTAATTACAAGTTGGCATTTGCATTGTTTAAATTTTTCTTCATTTGTTTTTTTGTGTGTGTGTTTTTGTTTAGTTTTCTTTGATTGATTAAAATTTTAGCTTAATTGCATATAATTTTCATTATTTTTTTAATTTTTAATTAGTTTGTTTAATATTATTAAACTTATTTTTATATAGTTTATACTATAATGTCATTTCTTTTGAATATGATTTGGTTATATATATAATTATATATATAATATATATATATTAATTTTTATTTAATCTTTTATTCATTCTTTTAAATCTATTGATTTAAATACATATTTTTAATTTTATTTTTTTTTAATTTACATTAACATTTTATTTTTTAATTGTATTGTTTTATTATATTCAATTTAATTTATTAATTATATTTAATAATAACCCCTTCTTTATTTAATTAGTTATAATATAACAATACTATAATATTACATTATTATTTAATTACATTAATTTGTTATTTCTTTAATGTTTTCTTTACTCGCATTAACGGGGGACTGGGGCTGTTCCCATAAAACAAATTTAACCAAAGAAGCCAGCTTTATTTGATTAGTCTGACTATTTTGAACCAAATCAACTACAATAAGTCCGACTAACTCCAATAGCCTGTCTCTTGCTAAACTTGTTTTATGACAGCCCAGAATTATTAAAGAGACTCATAGAAAGTGCCACGGCTTCCGACCTTTAAACACTTTCATCCTTATTCAGTCTTTGGAAACTTTTGTTATCTCTTCTAACTTTACCTACATGTAAAGTAGTTTCTAGGTTTCCAGGCCAGTGGTTACCTCAGTTTTAAACACTTAGTTGCCTCTGTATTTGAAACTTTGAAGTTATTGAAGTGGTTAGTGGTGTTTTGTCCCTCAGTAATTAAGGCTATAATAATCTACTTGTAGTTCTTTATATAGAGCTCTTTATTTGATTCTGTTAGAGTGAGATAGTTGTGAAACAGGATTAACCGGCCATCTAAGGGTGTTCTCTCAAACGCAGATTACACCTAGTCTGGGACCTAATTACACAGTTAACGGTGACTCTCAAAGGAGCAATCATTTTTAGTCTAGCTTTTGGTTTAATCTGTGTCAGAGAGAACTGTTCGCTGCTGTTAAACTGCGACTGTGTGTATTTAAACTGGGCTGAAGGTCAAATAAACAGGCCATCCAACATCTTCAAGCTATTCATGACACACAAAAACATTTTTTGCCCAGGCTAGCGTTGACCTTGGCCACATCATAGGCTTTGAGTGACCGGTTTTTCCACACCCTGACCTGTTTGTGTCATTAGCCCGCCCGAGCGAAAACAGCTGAAGGAAATGATAACAAATGAGTTCTGTTATCAACCTCGGTGCTGAGAGCTGTGCGGAGAACATTGCACTTTCAGGAACAATCTTAAACATTAACTGAAAAATCAATGCGCTCAGAAACAGAAGGTCACGGCCTCTGTGTGAGCTCTCCTCAGATTCTCTGGGTCACTGAAACCGAGGTGCATTTCATTTCACTCATTGTGACTATCCATTGAAAATGAAAAGTGTGTGTGTGTAATTCAGTGAAAAGAGCTTTTTCTAGCAAGTAATGTCTTTAAGCACCCATTACTGAACTTATTAAAGGGGTCATATGACGTTGCTAAAAAGAACATTATTTTGTGTTATTTGAGGGAGGGGGGTGTAATGAATGTGGTTTAGCGGATTCGAGGTCCAAAAAATACATTATTTTCCACATACTGTACATTTGTTTCTCCTCTATGCCCCGCCTTTCTGAAACCCTTCGATTTTATACAAAGCTCATCGGTCTGAAAAATCGAGGTGTGCTCTGATTGGCCAGCTATCAAGTGCATTGTGATTGGCCGAATACCTCAAGCGTGGGACGGAAATGTTACGCATAAGCATATTTTTTTATATATATGCTTTTTAGTTTAAGCATATTTGAACATTTCTCTCTCTGTCCCCCCCCCCCCCTCTCACTCACTCACTCACTCACACAAACACACACACACACACCACACACACACAACACACACCACACACACACACACACAAACCTCCCACCTCGCAAGTGGGGGTGTAACAGCCAGCTCACCGGTCTGCTTGCTTTTAACTCTGTAATTACAGTCCCAGAGAAAGAGCCCTTAAACCATATTGCAAACGGCAATGTGCTTTTTTTTTTGCCTCCCTCAGTTTCTTCATTCATCTTACTGATTTTATTCCCTGATTTCTCCCTGTTCCTCTCTCTCTCTTTCTCTTTTCTGCAGGTTTGCTAAGAACCTCTCCCCAGATAAGATTAATCTGAGCACTCTGAAAGGGGAGGGCCAGCTTACCAACCTGGAGCTAGATGAGGAGGTTTTGCAGAACATGTTGGATCTGCCCACATGGCTCGCCATTAATAAAGTCTTCTGCAACAAGGCCACCATCCGGGTAAGAGACGCCCCTGCTTCTTGATGACATCACCATGAGTCCCTCTGACACCAGTATCGTAGAATCAGCAGGGAAGATAATTAAGCATAGACAGTTATTACAGATTTTATTGTATAGGATAATATTGCCATTGTGTAATACTCACTTAAAGATTACTCACTTAAAGTTTACTCACTTAAAGACTCACTTTAAAAACATAAATTGATAACGTTACATGTAATCTTTAGCAAATCTCAAAATGAACATTCATAAATACATGATAATGTTTTGTCTAAGTGAATTCACTTGAAGCTTTTAAAATTGTCAACAATCATCATCATCTCATACAATAAAAATATTGTTTATTTTCTGTTGTTTTTATTACTTATTTTTATTACTTGTTATTATTTATTTTATTTTATTTATTTATTAATTATTATTATTATTTGGCTATACTAATAGTATATAGCATAATATTTTGTCCTTGTCCACAAATTATACACGGTCTTTCATCATATTTCAAAGTAGATAATAAAATCTAAATATTATAAATAAAAATCCATATTTTACATCACTGCCATACCCATAAGCAGAGTCTTTTGAAGTCACATTTGAACATATGCTGCTATATATAATAATAATATTAGTTTGACGCATTAGTAGTAAGACAAGCAATATGATGATAATAAAGTACTCATAATGATCATAATATAGTACGTTTTTTGTATTATTTATATTAGTATTATTTATTTATTATTATGATGGCCATAATAATAGTCATAATATTTTTTCTTGAAACAATATTATACACCGTCTTTCATCATATTTATAAGTACGTATTTTAACTTCACCTCTGCAATACACACTAAGCAAAGTCTTGCACCATATTTGATAACATTAGGAATCCAGACAGCAGGTTTGTGGTGAGGAAAGACAGTGACTGAGCTCTTAAATCTCAACAGCAAATCTATGACGGCACACTGACCACGCAAACCTCAATAGAGCAAAGACACAATGTTACTTTGAATGGCTCAGTATTGTCATAACAATGACTCGACAGTTGCAGGGAGCATTGTAGTAATTAAAACCTGACGTTATAGATGATGCTTTAGTTACAGGAGCAAACACCACATAATTTCCCTGTCTTGTTATTTCGGTCTACTGTATAGAGCTAAACCAAGACAGGCTGATCTTGTAGTTTTACTTTCTACTTCTACTTGAGCTTTTCCTTTCTCTCTTCCTCTTTCTGGCCCCAGTAGACCTTTCCATCCTTCACTCTGGCATCAATTATCTAGTAGTCTGCTGCAGTTTTCCTCAACCATTATTGGCCATTCCTCCATTCTTGTCTAGACATGCTCAGCCACGTAGTTGTTTAATGAAACCTCAATGGATGTCATTGTGTGTATTGATAATATACGATAGCCGCAGCTGTTCTGAGGGTCAAGGCCCTTGTGCAGCAATCTGATTTGTTAAATGAAGCTCACGCCTGTATAATGACTGACAGAGAGAAAGGATGGTGTCTATGATGAACCTCACCAATAGATCTAGCTTTTGAAATGCTCCTTTTCCTATTCCTTTCCCTCTGTTCGGCTCCTCCTTTATTATTCCTCCCTATGATCTCCTAACATCAGTTTTAGTTTATTTCAATGCCTAATATTCATGCTGCAGCTTTTTTAACTCTCTACTTTCACATCCATATTTGCTTTTTTATATTCTGCTCTTTAGAGATGAGTGCATGTGTGTTTCTTGTCCCCTTCTGACTCTTTTTAAGAGGAACGTACAGATTTCGCCCTCTGGCTGTGCTCCAGGTGTTTCTGAGCTCTCACTGACGCACACTGGAAAAAACTTCTCTCTCTCTCTCACACACACGCACACCCACACACACCTAGAAGTTAAATTATTGAGGGCTGTCATTGATGCAGTGGTTATTAATACTACCACCGTAGAGAAGGATTAGATTGAAGAACGTGATTTTATGGCCCTTTCAAATATCCTCAGTCGTTTTTTAACATGTTTCACTATATTTCTGATGGTGTTTGGCTGGCACATCTCTATCCATAAAGGAATACAAGAGCCAATCTTTAAAGTGTTTTTTTTCCAGAAAAGCAATGTTATTACCACACGCAACACAGACGTGAGTTCACCGCACATATCTTAGCAAAGGACTGCACACGTGCCTAATTTACAGCTGTGAACTTTAATTATGAAAGACAATGTTTGCATATACTGTAAAATATATTTTTCCTTTGTGTTTCCTGTGTGTGTGTGTGTGTGTGGTGTGTGTGTGGTGGGTGTGTGTGGCAACGTGGGCACTTAGATCCCATGGACCAAGCTGAAGACTCATCCAATCACTCTGGTAATAACGCTTTATTAAAAATATTTTGTCTTTATTATTTAATTTCATTTTTTGTTTTATGTTGTTTTGTTTTTGCTGTTTTGTTTCACTGTTTTTTTGTTTTTTGCTTTTTTGTTTTGTTTCGCTATTTTTTGTTTGTTTTATGTTTTGTTTTACAGTTTGTTTTTTTTGCTTTTTTGTTGTGTTGTTTCGCTGTTTTTTGCTTTTTTGTTTTGCTGTCTTTGTTGTGTTTTTTTCTGTTGTTGTTGCTGTTTTGTTTGAGCCACTGCTTTGATTAAAGGCATAAAAGACATTTTCTGCAGCTTAATTATTGCAACTGTAAATCATGTCTTTCAGTCTTTGGATAAAGTCATCATGGAGATGAGCACCTGTGACGAGCCTCGCCCTCCCAACGGCCCGTCACCCATTGCAACAGCCTCGGGTCAAAGGTCAGTTTCAGTTGATCAGCTTTATCTGCCTTGATTTGTATCTCTCCTCTGCTGCTTCCAGTTTTTAATGGTTCCTTCTGTCATGGAAAACCTGGAGGTATATAAAATGTGCCTTGAAAAGCCATGGGAAAAGTTTTTTTTTTTTTGTTTTTGTTTGTTTGTTTGTTGTGAGAGCTAGATATTGCTTTTTGGCAAACTTGCTCGCAAGCCTAATATTATATATTTATTTTTAATCTTATTCTCTCTTTGGCAGTGAATATGGTTTTGCGGAGAAGGTTGTGGAGGGCATCGCCCTCTCTGTGAACTCCATAGTTATCCGCATCAGCGCCAAAGCCTTTAACGCCTCCTTCGAGCTCTCGCAGCTCCAGGTCTACAGTGTTAACACCAGCTGGGCCACTGGTGACCTCCGATACACACGCATCCTGGACCCCACACGTGGAGAGGTGACGAGAGATACCTATGGTGTTGTGGAGTCTATGAGGTATGTGTTTATATGTTAACACCATGATTTGTTTTAGATCCTAACATTTAAGGAAGTGAGCTGGCAGATGATCAGGATTGAAGCAGACGCCATCCAGAACACAGAACATGAGGTTGTCAGCGCCCCCATACGCCTCATCACCAACCAGTCAAAGATCAGAGTCTCTTTAAAGAGGAGGGTAAGGATGCACACATGCTCCTTTCACGCCCTCAAACAGAAGCATATGGTTAAATGTTCAAAATTAGATCCAAACTGTGAATTTTTGGATCACTGTACTAGCATGTGTATTTTTGAGAGTGTGTGTAGCACTCATTCTTCTGTGGATCAGCTCTGAGCTCTGCGGGCAGCCGGGATACATTTCTCTGTTGGTAGTCTGAATATTGGCAGCTGATTAGAGGGTTTTATTTTGGTAGCATCCAGGCCTCACATAAAAACAAATGCAAACAAACTCTGTACATTTAGTACGGTCAAATTATGCAAGATTAAATGAAATGCAGTAGGGAGCATATTGAAAATCTGGGCTTTAAGTTACTTCATAAACCTGGAAAAAATTTGTTTAAAAAAATGAAGTCAATAAAACATCATGATGTAACAGTAAGAGGAATATTGAAGATTCTAAACTGTTAAAAATAAAATTAAAATAAACAATATAAAGCTTGAATGCTGGTGTCATTAAACCAAAAAACAAATATTAAGACATTAAACAATATAATACAGACATACAACAATATAATATATAGAGCATAAATACAATTGTTCAAATGTTTGGGGTCTCTTTTTTACTACTATTACTATTTTTATTCATTATTTACTGTCAGTTAAGACAAGTTAAAAAAAGATCAATTTTTTTGAACATTATAATCCTGAAAACAAAATGTATCACGGTTTCCACAAAAAGATTAAGCAGCACAATTGTTTTCAGATTTAATAATAATAGGTTTCTTGAGCACCAAATCAGCATAACTAAGATTTTTAAAGTCATGTGACCTGAGACTAGAGTAATGGTGCAGAAAGCTCGGCTTTGCCATCGCAGGAATACATTTTATTTTAAAATGTATTAAAATTTAAAACATTTATTTAAATTAAATACTGTTCACTGTATATGGTCTTTGATGAGCTTAAGAGACTTCTTTAAAAAACATTACTTATGATTACTTGTGTGAGATCCCACAGTATGTGCCTCACGGCTGTATGTCCATGCTTTTTCCAGATAAAAGACTGTAATGTTATTGCATCAAAGCTGATTCTGATCCTGGATGACCTGCTGTGGGTGCTGACGGACTCTCAGCTCAAGGCCATGGTGCAGTACGCTAAGTCTCTTAGTGAAGCCATGGAGAAATCAGCCGCGCAGAGGAAGAGCATGGCCCCCGACACCACACAGGTGTGTGTTTCATGCCACTTCCTCGTCCCCTTCACTAATCAGCCACACCACCTGTTTGACTACCTCTTTTTTTAAATTTTGCTTTCTATTCTCAAAATAGTATTTTAGTGCCCCCTACTGGTTGTACATTTTAGTCCAAGAATTTACATTGGTGATGTGCCAAATTTTTGGTGTGTTTAGGTAACACCGGCGCCCCCCTCAGCCCAGCAGGTGCGCACACAGCAGGCTTCAGCCACAGCAGATCAGACCGCTTCTATGGCACGGCTGTTTAACGCCTATGATGTTCGTGAGACCTCACACCACCTTCAAATCACACATCTCGACCTGCATATCTGTGACGACACCAATGCCAAGGACAGAGGTACCACATATGCACACATAATACTGTTAACACCAAAGTGTGTTATAGAGTTTGGTGTTTAGCTGAAATATGTCTTTTTCACTCTGCAGGAATTAATAAGAGATTTGATGGTGGTGCAATGCAGTTGTCCTTCAACTCTATCAGCGTAGATTATTATCCCTACCACAAAGCTGGTAAACTCCTCAAACACATTAGATTCTTACTGTAATAACCTGTTAAACAAGAAGATGTTCTGATTATGAAAACATCATTCTTTCTCTCTCTCAGGTGAGACCTGTATGCACTGGATGCATTACGGTGAGGCCACAAAGTCTCGTGAGACCTGGGCCCGTTCTCTCCTGGATGAGTTTAAGTCTAATTTGGAAATGCTCAAAAATGCAGTCAGTGGCCAGACCCAGAGCTCCCCTCAGCACGGTGAGAACGTCCTGCCCATTAACACACCTTGATTGGCTGATTTCATCTCATTGTAACTGAAAAACAGAAAATGGATAAATTTCATGCAACCTATCGAGAACATGTCTGGATCATATTTGACCCCAAAATCAAAAGAAATAAATAAGAACTTTTGACATTATTTTCATAACTATTAAACCCCATTTGCCCCATATCCCACACCCACACACCACACACACGACACCCATATATATATATATATATATATTAGATATATATCCACACCATATCGAGTACTGATGTATTGCTTTGAATTTGTGCTGGCATTATATTCATATTATTATTCATATAAAGGGATGCATTATGGTAATGAGAAGTTGTGTGCAAAATGGCATGAAAATAACGCAAAAATCAGTTTCATTAATTCATTTTTTTATTTGTTTGTTCATTTATTTTTAGGGGGGGATTTTGGGGTCAAATGTGATCCGGACACTGGTTATTTAATTGACAACTTAATTATAGATCTGGATATCTGCTCATCCAAACAATCAATATAGCAAGAATTTGTGACACTCTATTTTAAGGGCTCTTCACAAAGACACTTTCAGATGACACTGACTGCACAGTTATGGGTTGTAGTTCTGTTCATGGCTAACAAGAGGTTTTCCATGTGGCCACTGAAAGCATAGCAGAGTCTTTGTATAAGGGTCTTTAGCTAAAGTGATACAGTTTTTAGCTCAATAGCATAGTATGGCTAATATTTATATTATATGAGTATATTATGATCATGGATATAATTTAGAATGTGTTGTGGCCATTAAGTGTATCCTGGTAGCAGCTAACACCTGTCCTAGTTTGAGAGGTTTTTTGCGTAATGGGTTCTGTGTCCCCAGTCCATCAGTCGATTGTCTTAGAGGCGAAGGGTGGAGGGATAATGGTTAGGGAGCTGGACTCAGGCCCAGATGGCTTGTGGCCGCTCTCCCCCACGGCCAACTGCTGCTGGTGTCTGGAGACAGGTACCTCTCTGGTGTGCGTTTGAGGTGCCTCACAAACACATGGCTGTGGTTTGTGCAGATGGTCCACTGTGTTTTTGATGTCTGAGTTTATGTGTTTCCTACAGGAAAGATCTCCACCAGCTCCAGCACTTCCTTCTCGCCCCCACCTGCACCGAGAACCCAACTCATGTCCAGCTCAATTGTGCTACGGATGGCAGATTTCAGTATCTATCAGGTTTGTATGGAAGAATACACATACAATATTTAGTTGTTTCAAATTCAAATGTGTTTCATCAAGATGCATCAGTGCTGTCATCATTGACTGAGTAAATGATGAAATATTTATTAATAAGTCACCCTTTAAATGTTGATTGTTATGCTGTGTTGAAGGTGTCTACAGCAGACCAGTCACGCTCAAGTCCTCAAAGCATGATCTCCTGCAATAAGAAAGCCCTCTACCTCCCCCAAGAGATGCCGGCTATCCACGCTGAATTCACAGAGTACTACTTCCCAGATGACAAAGACTATCCTAGTAAGACAGAAGTGACAACCTCCATCATAAAAGCTGACAAAATCAGAATAGTCACTTAATATCTCAGTTCAACTCAAGCATTCCATGAATTGACATGAATAAACTCTCTCTGCAGTCCCTTGTCCCAACCTGTATGTGCAGTTAAACGCGCTACAGCTGGTGCTTGACTCTCGCAGTCTGGTTTGGCTCAATCTGTTTGCGCTGGACCTTCGTCAGAGCTTAGAACAATTTATGGAGCTGTACAAACTCAATGACTCACAGAAACCTGACGAGCATGTAGATATCAGAGTGGATGGACTCATGCTGAAGGTAGTTCTTACTTACATTGACTTAAACTGCACAGTTTAGCTTCATCTCTAATCAAATGGCTCGTTTCCACTGAGCAGTATGGTACAGTACAGTTCAGTATGGTCTGAATCCGGGAGAACCTTGATGGGGCCTTGTTTCCACTGCCACAGTACCCTTACTTGATAGACGTGGTGTATGCCAGAAAGTAGAGATGGAAGTCATTCTCGTGCTAAGAAAAAAGCGTGACATTTTCTGTGTATGTGTGTGAAAATATAAAACTATAAAATACACTGTTATATTTTTGTTTGCGCACTCTGATGTAAAAGCCCAACACACCTAAGCATGAGGAACGTGAGGAGATGCTTCATTCCCTTGTGTTGTCATTCCCCTTGTGCACACACAAGTGACTATTCTCTTCACCATCAGCATCTGCAGTTAGTCCTAGCTCCAACCTTTTAGGTCCCAACTACTGTGCAGTACCCGCCACGGAGGGTCCCAAAAAATGTAACGGGACAGGTTTCGCTATTTGGTACATTTCACAATGTCTAACTGGAAACGAAGAATTGTTTGCACACCGACGTACTGACCGTAACGCTTAGTGGAAACGAGCCAAAAGACACCTGACAAGTATGTCTTCAAAATTACATAGAAATTACATGATTTTTGTCAGTTTAGCTAACTCCTGCAGGCAGTGGCCCTCCCGGTCCGCTTTGAAGAACCTTTATTGGATTAATTATTGTCTTATAATTTAATATAAAACTCTATGTTTGCATGTTTGTAGCTGGTGATCCCTGCAGACCAGAAGAAGACTCAGCCTGACCAGCCCTGCTCAGTTTCAGTACAGACCTCAGAGATGGTAGCCACTAACACACGTCACTCTTCTGGATGTACTCGGTCCAGTCTGGAAGCCCTCTTGCAGGGATTCCAGGAACAACCCTTCTTCACCTCTCTCTCTTCGTCTTTTCCTCGCTCCCAAAACTCCTTCTCTGTGCTGCATTCTGTCTTCCAGCGGCATGCTCATGAGCAGGACACACGCATTCATGATGTGTACCGGGGCCTTGCTCCACCATCTCTCTCCACCAATGCCCTCAAAACACCAGCAGCCACTGACTTGTGGGCAGTGCATTTTTCCCAGTTCTGGGTGGACTATGAGGGCTCATGCAGTGGGCGAGGTCGTCCGACACCTTGTGTGGACTCCTTCCCTCTGACACTTTGGGTATGCCACCCTGCCCGATACACTCAGCACCATGAGAGGCTCAGAGCAGGCGTAGGGTCAGGCCTGTTGCCTCGCAGTGAGTCAGCAGAGATAGCCAGTCGTCTGCAGAGGAAGAAGCTTCTAAAGGAGTACTACAGCACTCATGCATCTCCCAGCATCATGCCAAGTAATGGCCTCCACAAACCACACTCTCTGGATGGCCTATTCAGCGACTCCTCTTCGTCTCTTTCCCTTGCTTCCTCATCCTCGTCCAGTGAAGTAGACTTACAGGTGCTAGTGCACGTTCAGAAGCACCTGAGTGCTCAGGTGAGCCATGGGCAGTATGTGTTCCTGCTCAGACTGCAAAATGCTGTGAAATCTCTGCAGCGCACTTTACAGCAAGATCTGGAGCAGTACGGCTCCAAGCGCCAGGGTCCCACGCAACCCTTCAGTGCCTGCGTGGGCGTGCTCATGAAAAGTGCAGAAGTTGCTCTACTCCTAAAGCCTATTCCCCAACCAGATTTAAACACCAGCCCCCTGGACTCAGACGTATCCCCTTCAGAAAGCAGGGCCACTCTTGAAGCCGGGAGTGAGGTGAGCGAGGGGCACGAGAGGCCCTCGGCTGCAGGAGAGGGTACTCAAAACGCGGATCAGCTCCTTTGTGCAGGGACACATGCCATCAACGCATCTCCTCTCCTTCCTTCCCTATCTCCTGCTCTGAGAAAGGTGTCTGTGGATGAGAGAAGTAGTGTGGTATCTGGAGGGAGGGTGCCATCTGAGGAGAAGAAGGATTTGAGAGAAGGATCTCCCAGTGGGGAGGGCAACAGAACTGAAGCCAAAGGGCAGCAGAGTGAAACCTCACAAGGTGGACCCATGGTAGTAGATCCCATGTCTGACAATTCCTCCAGGGAATGGATTCCTAAATTCCCATTAAAATCCAGAGGGAACCCATAACTTAATAATGCATCTCTTCCAAGTTTTAGGAATACAAATTCTATTGAGTTAATGGCCTTTATCTCTGCATTTGTTCATGCTGGTCCTAATTTACCGCAGTACTGCTTACTTACTGCTGTCTTACTGCTTACAATTCTGTTTTTAAATATTGGTCATTGGAACTTCTTGCCTCCAATACACACAGAGAGAGAGAGAGCTCAGCTGCATCACATATTGTGTCACTGTTACTTCACTGCAATACTAATGGGAGCTTTTTTTGTTGTTGCTTGTCTCAGGGAGGCAACTAAAAAGTGTGCTCAACAAACTGGAACACTACCACACCATGGTACCGCTACTGCTGGAAGGAACAGAGCAGAGACCAATCAGCTGGCTCCGCTCCAGGGTAAGAAAGAACACTGTAAATTGTTGTTGCACCATTTTTCACATCATGATGTCTTGTTGCTCGTGTTTCTTTATGTTATTCTTGATTTTGAATAGCACTGAGTTGTGTACACTCTTTTCAGATGGATAATATATTGAGTCCAGTGCAAGTTCACTTCAGTTCGAAATGGTATAACATAGGACTACGGTACAAATTAGTTCACAATGTATGACTACCATAGTCAGTATCATTATTGAGCCACAGCCTTTTAGCTCTAAAAGGGTCATTTGTGAAAATGAGTGAAAGGCCTGACTGCCAAACGCCACCAGAGGCACAGAGGCTGAGTGATGAGGTGATGAATCTTGAAAACTGTTTTGGAGTACATTAGATTAGATTAACTGCCTGAAGCCGTGGCGACATTGTCGCAAAAAGTCACGGGGTCTTCGTCATTAAGGCTTAATTGATTCCAGTTTCTCCAGCTCCAGTGAATATTACAGTCAAACATCTTCCGTAGCTCAGAGCGATGTCTGTCTCTGGCACATGGCACTTAGAGGCCATTTCACTGCCCATTTTGCAGTGAATTCATGTGTGCTCAGAGGCTTAGGCAACGGAAACTCGACACCCAGAGCTTTTTTTTATACATGTCTGAAATGTTGAGAATGTCTTTAATGCACTGTTAGGAAAAAGTTTTGTATGTCGTGAAAATGCAGTGCTAGGGAATGGTTGGCTTTGCTTTGCTTTCCAAGGTGATTGCGATTAAACATTTGCAGGTGGAGATTGAGGTTGTGGTGAAGGTAGCATATTTCAGGCAGGAAATTCCGCTCTGAATAAAGGACCTGTCGGTCTGCGCCACGAGTGGCCTGACTGATGGCCCAAAGCCATATCACTCCAGCTGGAGTAAGGGAGGAAGATATGCTCTATCAGCTGTTTAACAAGGAAAAGTAGATGGTCATTCTGTTATAATAAAGGGAAAGTTGAACAGTTATTCAGAAATATTTCAGGATCCGTGTGCACACATTCATTTTTTGAACCCTATATAGCCTTTTGTATCATATTTGAGGCACAAATTTCTAAGGTCTAATAAACACCATAACATTCCATAAAAAACAACAAGAATTGTACATTTTGATTTCGTGGTGACTTCAAAGAAAAATAAACACCTCCAACCCTTGCTAAAAATGTACTGTATGTATTAGGGCTGCACAATATTGGAAAAAAGGACATTGCAATATTTTCTGTGATATATTGCATTATGCAAAATTCATGAATTTTCACCAGATTATGTGAAAAGCTGTGTTTGGAAATAATAATTCTAGAATGCTTGAGATCTGCATAGAAAATAAACTTTTTACGAATTTTGTTTTCAGTGAGAACCATCCTTTTAAGGCTGAACAATTTGAGAAAAACTGGAAAAGTTTGTTCACACTTCGGTAAACAAACGTCTTTCAGTGACCATGAACAACTTGAGTTTTATTAAGGCCACATTTCCACTGTTTTTGACCCATTCAATTTGACTGTAATATAGTAAGAGTTATGATTTTTATTGTGGAAAATAAGTATAATAATTTTATTGTATAGTACATCACTAAAATTACAATTTATGTCTTAAGTTCTTCATTTTCACTATGGAAATAGTTTAATTTACAAGCACAAAACCACAAAAATACTTTTTGTAAGTAATTTCAAATTAAGATATAAATCAAAAGAATAATGTAGTACTAAATTCAACTATCAGCGTACAGTAAAACATATTTAAAGGGGTCATATGACGTTGCTAAAAAGAACATTATGTTGTATATTTGGTATAATGCAATGTGATTATGCGGTTTAAGGTTCAAAAAACACATTATTTTCCATATAATGTACATTATTGTTTCTCCTCTATTCCCCGCCTTTCTGAAACGTGTTGATTTTTACAAAGCTCATCGTTCTAGAAAAGCAAGGTGGGCTTTGATTGGCCAGCTATCCAGTGCGTTGTGATTGGCCGAATGCCTCAAGCGTGTGACGGAAATGTTACGCCCCTTAACATACTGTGATGCCGTCTCCCAGCAGGACGAGACTCAGTCCAGCTGCTCTGCTCGTGCACATCCCATCATCGGTTCTCTTTTAGCAGTTCAGTCAATGTAAAGTTAGGAGTAACTGAATAACTCTGGATATTGGTTTATTTCACGTC
>JADLZN010006065.1:0-42819 GCA_018155175.1 Sinocyclocheilus anophthalmus
ACATAAGCAAAGCAAAAAACAAACAAAATAAAAAACACATAATTTGAGACAAGTAATACATCTGGAATTTAGTTATTAGAATACAAGTAGCGATAGCACCGGCTGGAAGAGAGGAAATTCTTAAGTGCGCATCTGATTCTATTAAAGTCCTCATGAAATCAAAATTAAAGTTTTTTGGGTTAGTATCAATATGTTAGTCTTAAGGTTATCTATAAGGCAGTGTGCTCTAAAACAGTGACAAAATTCACATTTAGAAGATTATAAGCATTCAAAGCTTGCAGTTCCTCACTTCCGCCAAAACGGCTCAACGACGCTTTTCTCATCAAATCTTCTGACCAATCAAATGCTTTCTAGAAGCCGAAGCGCCCGCCCCCTACACTATAAATAGTCTGATCCGGACTTTGTCTCCGGTCCAGAGATGCGATCGCACGGAGAGGATCATATGCGCGAGTCGGCATATATTAAACACTTTTAAAACTCAGCATGATTATGATCACTATTTTGTTTTACTAAGAGTTTCATATTGAATCTAGGGGGTAATCCATCAACGGCTCTGACCCGTGCAGATATAAACAATGCTATTGGCCAATTTAAAAAGGGGGCTGCTCGATATGTCCCACCCTGTCTTCCTGTTTCAGTTGAATTACGTCACCACATAGAATAACGCAGCGTGTTTCAAGGCACTTCAGGGGACCATTAAGCTATCTAATATGGCCACAGGAGAGGATTTGTGAATAATAGTGAAGCGACACAACTGACGCTGGTAGGTCACGTGATAGTGACAACATGGTAGCATGTCCAAATATTATTCATACTACATAGAACAAACATTTTAATGGCTGCAACGTAAATTAAAACTAAAAGTAGTACCTATTAGAAAGTGAGCGTAGCTTAGCTACTTTTTGGAGATGTTCACTTTGAACTGTTTTGGGTAAAAAATTACAAAACCTCCTTTTGTGTTCTAATAAAAAAAAAAAATAGCATATGGGTTTGAACATTAAAATTCTGTCTGAAAATTATTTTTAATTCACCTGCTCAACAGCACTGTGGCTAACTAAAATTTATTAATCTATCCCCCAGCTTTAAGCCTAGTCCTAGACTAAAACTTAAAGGTGCAATAGGTGATTGTCTTCGGAAACATTTTTTGTTATGCTAGTTGAAAATCTCTTCACATCCCGATAGATGATTAAGGAAGTGGTATAAATGTATTTGGATTGATATATTTGTGGAAGCATAGGATCAGAAAGTTCGGTCCAATCAAAACGCTCGGTCCGAGCGTTTTAATATGCTTTCCTACCTGCCTGTCAACGTGTGTATTTGCATACCTCTGCGCACCCGTTTTGCGCAGACAGGATACGTCATCAGTGTGTTCACGCACGCTGTGCAGACAGAGCGAGAATGTCAGACAAACATCAACAACCCGATCTTGCTTCCTGGTATTGTAGTACTTTTAAAGATTTCTCACCGGTGGATGACACATGATGTAGCCCAGCGGTTAATACAGTCCTCATGCGCCAGCTCGTTAGAAGTGATCTACGTGCATGAACTGTGTTCCGATCGATATGATACCTACACTGTGTTCATTGCTCCCTACTCCCTGAGCAGGGAAATCCGTTGAAGTTTGCTTCTCTTCGGAACATGGGCTGGAGTTGGGAACTGCTGATGTAGGCTATTGTAGTAATGTTGTCTCTGGTCTGTGAGTGTATATGAGTTCAGGGGGCGTGGCTTTGGAATGCGATTTGCAGGGAGGGTGGGACGTACGCTTTCAGTGCCATCAGGCTAAAGTTAGCATTTTCCAAGATCTCCTATTGCACCTTTAAATCAGAGCTGTTTCAACTGAAAGAAACTTGCACGACTGATCTTTAAAATATTATCGAGTTCCTTGTTAGGTGCAAAAAGGTGGAACATTTCCAGTAAATTTCTGAAACATTCCAGAAATTTTGGAAACTTCCCAGGATTTTTTGGAATATTCTGAATGTACCAGAAATTTTACACCCCTTTGCAAACCCTAGCCTTTGGTTTGTCTCAAAAAGCACACCAGTAATGCTTTTTTTCTAAGCAATGTTTATAAAAATTACTTAAATGTACTAATTGAACTATGGCCTAATCCTGGTTTAGTCTAAGCCCTGTCTGTGAAACCAGGCCTATATTCCTAATTTCCAAACAGTCAGATAACAGAGCCTATGACATAGGATTGTGATTTACCTGTCCACAACCATCTTGTGAGCTTCCTTCCAGTTCTCGCTGTCTTTATCTGTGCCAATGTCAGGGTTGAGTTTCTGCAGGCTGACTCCAGCAACATTTGCTCCGCTCCACACAGGCACTGTTAAACACAAAAATAGCACTTTTAGAAATCAAATATGCTGTCAACGACTGAAACCGTGTCACATCATGCAGCAGTTCACATTCATCCATTTTAATATTCGTTCTACTAGCACTTCCTCCTCTCCCCACACCCATTTTCTCATATTTTCCTCTTCATTCAGCTTCCTCTCTCACCGCTGGAGTCTCCGTGCTCTCCCAGGATATAGCCGTTGAAGCTGCTGGAGTGGATGCCCAGTTTCTCGGCCATGATGTAGCGGAAGCGAGCAGAGTCCAGGTTGGTCCCACTGCCGATGACACGATGCTTTGGCAGGCCGCTCAGCTTCCAGGTCACGTAGGTCAAAACATCCACTGTATGAACACAGAGACAACCACAGTTACTATTAATACACTACAGGAACCTGAAATGGACACAGATTTAAAATGCCATTTAGTTTTTTGTTTTGCTTTAAGTCTCATTAGAAGCTCTACAATATATTTTTGGCTGAGATATTATTAGCCAATAACTAGGAAAAATTTCTAGAAATGAACAAATTTTATTTTAAAAATATTATTTTAATTAATTTGCTGCATTTGTTTGGATAATTTCATTTATTCACACTGGTTGTGGTGCGGTACTTCAAAACTAAGCAATTAATGTAAAAATTAAGCATGTTGTGAGAGTGTGTTTGCTCACCTGGATTGGACACCACGATGAGAGTGCAGTCAGGACTGTATTTGACAATCTGAGGGATGATGTGTTTGAAAATGTTGACGTTCCTCTGCACCAGGTTCAATCTGCTCTCACCCTCCTGCTGACGCACTCCAGCCGTCACCACCACGAAACGAGAGTTAGCGGTCACAGAGTAGTCTGTCGGCCAAATAAAAATCATAATAAACATACACTGCCACTCGAAACTTTGTATACCTGTACTGAATAAATAATAAACTAGCATGAAGGCACAATCCGCATTTACCACTGTTCTGTGAATTTTCACAGGAGAAATCTGGTCTTAGTATATTAATATACTTAATCTGATAAAATAATGTGATTTTTAAAGAGTCAGTCCCATGCAATAAAAAAGTGCATCCCACCCTTATCAGCCACAATCTTAGGGGTCTTGAGGAAAAGGCTGCCATGTTGCAGATCCAACATCTCCCCCTTCAGTCTATCCTCCACAACATCAACCAAAGCCAATTCATCGGCAAGCTCCTACAAGACAATAGAACCAATAGTAATTGAAATACCCTGACACAATTTAGTATATAAAGGGTGGTCACAGGGGGAAGGCGGAGATTCGCTAGCATACTAAAAGGGAATCGGCATGGGGAACGTTTGTGCCCTCAAGGAAATACGCCCAATAACATGGATTCCTATTGCAATGATCGGGATTTGCCATACAATGGTAAATGTGACCACACCTTTATTTCAATACTATAGAAGCTAAAAATAACACTTTGGTGATAAAGATGAGGGTCTCTTACCCTGAGCAGGATGCTGACGGCACATGCCATGCCCACCTGCCCCACGCCAACAATTGTGACTTTGTTCCTGGGGGGCTCAGCGGGGCCGCTGGCCAGAGGAGTGATCAGCTTCTGCATTACTGAGGCCATGATCCCGCTGGAAGAACGGGGCAGATCATGTTCACAATGCAAACTATTAGGTGCATATGATGAATAATTGAAAAGATGAAAGAAAATGACAGCAATCCATGGGGTAAACGTTAACTGTATAAAAAATTATGTTAAACTCGACATGGTCAGGCACCAAAGCTGGGTCAAGGTAACATGGTCACAGTTATTGCATAAACCATTACTCCATACTGAGCAAATTACCCATATCCCGAGTTGCAAGCAGAGGCCCACTCAGTAATATAATTAGCCACTGGAGTCAGGTCACTCTGCCCCCTTTGCTAAATCTTGACAAACTCGAGGAGTGTTTCTACACACACAAGTTTATTTAGGCAATGTGTGTTCGTGTTAGTCAATGTCCAAGAGAAAAAAACAATTTATTACTGATAAAAACTCACTGTAATTAATCATTTCCTGCATCTAAGAGACTTCTAGATGCCTTATGCAAATAACATAATTTATGTTTAGACTCTTAGAATTCCATCCAATCAAGTTTATTAGTTAACTAGACAAACCTAGTTAAGACACCACCAGACACAGTGGCGTATGAGCATGCAAAACCTGACACACACACACAGTTCACGATGGGATCATGAGGATTATGTTAGACGTTAGATATTTTATCTAAAAAATGTTAGATATTGCCACCATAAAATGTCTGAGTGCAGTTCTCCCTGGTCATAAGACAGTTACAGCTTAACGGTCGCGCTTTTATCTCCAAACCTTATCTTGGATCGCTGCTGCTAATTAACATAACTCACTAATGAATGAATGGAGAGCCTATCATGAGCTGATATCGTTGAGCTGATATAATGTAATTATAACAAAACTAAATTATATGTAAACATTTGTTGTGTTATAATTAAACTATTGTGCTGTGTATTAAATATTAAAAGCATTTAAATATTTGATAACAATAAGAAAAAAATAACTTCATATGAAAATTTAAAATAAAAATACTGTCTATTAGAATAAATATTTACTCCTTTTATATACAATAGCTATTATACATAGCTTGTTGCCATTGTGCACACAACAGAGATTAGCACGGTTCTAAAAACAGAAAAATAAAATATTAAAAGTTCATTTGGCGCTCATAAACCCTATTATGACGCAACCGTCCTTATGACGTCCTTGGCGATTCAGATGCAGCGATTGCGTTTGAAAACAAACAGTACATTGTAAAATCATGATGGTAATCGATCTGCTCTTTTTAAGCGACTCGAGTTAATCATACATTCGCAGTTCGGCCTCCCTCCATCAGCTCTTCCTAAACGAGGCCAAATTCAATTTCAGCGTGCACTGGATTCCTCCATGTTCATGCATGCACCGCACATGCGTCCTTGGCTCCTCATCTAACAATTTAGAATGGAAATACGATTGTTACTTAACGTTTAATGCAACTAAATACGTTAAATCTCGAGATTGCACGGAAACGTTGCAATCATCACTAAACCGCGCATTTATCCGGCGCTCGTTTAACACAATGCTAATCGAGAGAATTTATTTAGATGAGGCATATGCGAAACAATAAAACAGCCATTCAAACCATATACCTACATTTGTTGCAGGAATGTTAAATAAGTATCCTTAACTGCAGGAAGGACAGTGAGAGCCGCTGAGCATCGGTGAGAGCGAGCGTGAGCGCGTGACTCGCGGAGGAGCAGGATTTGAGCGCGCGGCGCTACGCAGAGAGCGTATGACCTACTGATACAAGTGCATGCGATGCCCTTACTCATATGAGGAATATGAGAACGACAGACCGGCCCACTTTCCCCTTGGAGAGTTATGTCAAGGATTTCATTGCCATCATAAAAATACTTCCTCTTCACTGACCTTGCACCTTAATGACATCTGTATTAATGCAATATATTCCACATATTAGAGTCGTATTCCAGTCAGCATAATGCACAGTTAAATGTTACAATGAAAACATTGCATTGAGCTTTCATTTGATTATGTGTAATGTTGGGTGCCCTATGGAGTCGCTGGAACTGCATGGCTGGGTTATGTGTGTTATGCAACCATGACCTGCAAAGGTTTTGAGCTGCCTGGTAAACACATCCAGATGCCTGCAACAAAATAAGTGAAACTTGTGGTAACTCAAACATTTAAAAAATGTGTGCCTACTTTATGTAAAGTGGACATAGGCCTATCATGAGAAACCAAAGGTTGAAATAAGACAAAACATGCTCTAATTTTGAAAACTCAAAAACAGCATGATAAAATAAGTGTCAAATAACTTTATTTCATTTTGGAGCCAGATAGATAGATAGATAAATAGATAGAATCAATGTTTGTGCTATGGCAACTCAGCAACGCAGCCATTTGCCTACTCATGATCAAACAATACTTTCTTAACTCCTAAATATGGGGACCAATGAGGCTCCTGTGCCTCCCACTGGCTTGTCCAATAACAGCATTCATCAGTCAGTGACATTTGAGCAGCATTAAGGGCATTGTCATAATTTGCTTAAAAGGAAGAACGTGTGTATACATTAAACAAGGGTAAAAAATAGTTGAAATATAATAAATGGAGAAAGATGAAAAAGAAAAGAGCAAGAGAGAAGACGAGGAGCTGTGTGTGTTTTGGGGGCATTATGGGACACCTTGCTGTCTAGTTAGTGCTGGGTTTTGTGGAAAGATTGTGTAATAGGCTGTGTGTATTACATAACCGTTTGTGCCCCCTAGGTCTTGCCATCCTGGCAGCCACTACAACAGTGCCACTATAAAAGCAAGGACATTTAAGATTCTACTATTTACTCTCCCTCATGTTGTTCCAAACTTGTTTCACAAAAAATGAGTGATTTCTCGAAAATGTACATCTTGTGTTCCACAGAATGAAGTAAGTCCTACAGTTTGGAATGACATAAGGGTGAGTAAATAAAAACGGAATATTCGTGTGTTTTCGTGTGCCTTTAAGGCAATCAAGCTGTCAAAGAACGCTTGACTCACATGATGTTTATCTAAATTGTGTCAATCCTGCTAGATTTAGATTTTTGTAGTCTAAAAATGGCATTTTATAAATACCGAAGTACAAATACAACCTGTCATCTCACTGAAATTAGTTATCAGATGCTAGTTGAGAAATGTTAAGTTAAATATTTATCTATTGCCATTGCTGATAAATGTATTTAGTGTCTAAACAGTGCAATAACTGTATACATCATGGGTTTGTCCCTCATTGCTATAATTCACCTCATTTATTCCCACCACCCATTAAAACAGTAGCCAATCTCTGGCCTGCTTATTAGCAGAGCGAGAGAGAGAGAGAGATTTTTCTTAGGGTAATGAGGGCAGCTGGAACATGAGAAATGTATAGTATTTCTTCCATAGCAAGGTCTTGACTATGAATTGGCAACAATGAAACATTGATATATAAGTTTTATATAGGTTGAAGAATGTATATATACATTCTTCTTCATTAAACTAATAAGACCTGTAATTAATTTTCCAGTGCCTAGGCTCTTCAATCCCTCTCATGGAATATTACAGCGGCTGCCAATCCTTTGGTTATTAATGAACCCATGTGATCCGGCGAGAGGACTGCATACTATTTCAAACTGACCTTTATGAGACAAGGGTTGTGACAATAGAGAGACAGACACATTAGCTCACACTCACATGCACAAATACATAGAGGATGGTGTTTGCTGGTGAAGCTGTTCAGGTTTTGATTGCTTCTTTTGGCCTAAATGTTCTGCCTTTATTTCCTTACAAAGTATTATAAATGTGGTAACACTTTACAGTAAAGTTCCATTTATTACCTGGCACATTTACTAGTATATTATTATAAAATTAAACATTGTATCTATCAATGTTACCCATGTAATGGACATGAGCTAACATGGACTAACAATGAACAGTTGTATTTTTTAATAAACTAACATTAACAACAATTAATAAATATGGTAACAAATGAACTGCTCAATGTTAGTTAATACATTAAATATAGTTGAAAAACGGAACCTTATTGTGAAGTGTTACCATAAATGTATACAAACAGTACCAAATCCTTATTTTGTCAAATATGAAGCTATTTATACGTATATATAGTAGACATTTTTATATTATTTTGTTTATATAAGCCTAATTAAACGTTTCATCCAAATGCTGCTGCTTTTCAGTTTTTCAAACTATGACAAACTCAAATCTAACTGGTGTAATTTCATTGCTCGTGATCACATGAGTTTTACAAACAGCTGCTTGAACCCTCTATGCACATGTGTTCACTAAAGATAGCCAGCTGGACTAGCAGTATTTTGCATTCATGTGGGTTTTGATTCATTTATTCATTCTAGTTTGTATGATTTATATACCAAAAGCACAGTGAAATCATGTGCTTTTAACACACTTCTGATGGCTTGATGCTGCATTACTCACTAGGGAGGTGAAGGTGCATGTGGAGCCATTACAGTGTGAATGCATTTGTGGCGAAAAGGTTACAGGGAAATGCAACTCGGAACCCCGTGACCTTTGACCCTCAGCATCAGCGGCCTAGGAAGCAAATCAGAGAGCATTCATTTCTCAGAATTCAACGTCACGGCTCTGCAACTGCAAACCACATTAACAAGACAAACCAAATGGGATATAATGACAACAATAGAGCACACAAACACAGACTATCCCCATCCCTCCCTCTCAAAAACTCATACACTCTCACAAAGAAGTCCCAAATGTAGACACACTCTGCGAACCTCTCTGCTTGGCGTTCCTCTGATAGGATCTCTCTTTGAGAGCTGTATTGAGGTCACGGGTCACTATTTTCCTGTTGCTTACATCAAGCTGATGAGAATAGAAGAGGAGAGAGAACGCGAGGGCATTGTGACCTCACAATGAGACGGGATCTGTTCATCAGTCCTACAGGCCACTCAAAGCTATCGAGACACTGTGGATACCACATCTCTGAATGTGACTGGAAAATGCTAGAAAACATTCATAAATGAAACTAATTAAAAGTGTATTCGGGAGTTTCCATCTTGTTTGTCCTTTGTTAGCAGAACCAGAATGACCTCAAATGTTTACTTGACGTAATGCTAACCCTTTCAGAAAATATGAATGTCATAACAGCTTCTCATGTAATTAGATTTTTAAAAAATTTACATTTCATATTTTTTAAAGATTGTGTAATTGTTTTATTTCATTCTAATTTTATGATTTTTAATTATAGTTTTATTTAATTGATCTTGGCATTTGCATTATGTATATACTATTATAGTGTTTATTAATGTTTTGAATTAGCTTTTATAATATAATAATCATTTATATTCTAGTTTTCATGTTCAGTTTTAGTGCATTTTTATATGCTTTTGTTGTTTTTATTAGTATTTTTTAATATTTCTATTTAGCCCAAGTTTTTATTTAGTTTCAGTAATTCTAATATTTCAGCTTAAACTAGTATTTTATTTCAGGTAGATGCTTTCATTTTTTAGGTTTAAGTTTTTCATCTAATATTTATATTTTTTCAGCTTTATTTCAATTAACAAAAACTTTTTAAACACTTAAATCCTGTTATATTGTATAAAAATAAGCCTATATATTTAACCCATATCTAAAATATGTGCATACCAATATTACCTAATTATAGAAACATTTTATAATTCTACACATACTGTAATGACAAAACACTTTTACAATTTTCAAAATTCTATTTCCAGAAGATTGATACAATAGTCTTTGTGGTTTTAGTTACATATTGAGAGCAAAACAGTTTTGACAAAACACACAGGAGTCACATAAAAATCAACAGATGTTTAGTGTGTGATTGATTTTACTCTACTAATATTCATACAGACATACAGTGACACTGGGAGAATCTAGTGATCATTCAATAGTGCTTTCATCAATGATAAACACTCCAGCGACTGGGGTTTATTGCAAGTGGTGAATGTGGAAAAATCTGTGCCTTTAGTTATTCAGGATACTGTTGATAAGAAAGGAGTCCAGTAGTCCAGGAGACCCATCTTCCTCTTAAGGGACTCGGCATCTCAGGGGGTGGTGGACGGGGCAGATGGAAGTACACCTTCACGGAGTCGTAGATGAAACACTGTAGAGCGGTCAGTGTGCCAATCATAATGATTCGAGCAAAAAGACCCTTCCACACACCTGTGGGAAAAACATTGCTCATATGAACATACATTACACACATATAGACCTGTTACTAAGCAGTGCTAATCTACCCCTTAGATCTCATGACACTTAAACATGCCAATAATTAACCATCCGAGATAAAAGAGCAAAATGAATGGGTCATTTTGAATTTCTAATGAGATCCCTATGATACTGAGCTGATCTAATGAGAATAAGTCCAGGAACAACAGCATCCTCTTTTGGTAATAAAGAGTATTACATCCCTCTGCAACCTCAGTGAAATGGTGCTTCAAGGTCTAAAGTTTTTTTTATGAGCAATATAATAACAATAACCATGTATTTAAGCAAAATTAAAATCAATCAATCATCAATCAATTTGATTGGTGGGAATTAACAATATTATACAAAGGGACATGCTTGGAACCATGACTAAACAATCTGAAAGCTTTCTGTTTTTTGAGGGCAAAAGTGATTCAGAATAATGTTTTATTATGTTTTAATAGATCTCAATGATTAATATAAAATCACAGTACTTTTGCTAAACATGAATCAATCAATCAATCTACCACAGGGAAGTCTTTTGACATAAATCGCAAATGCTACAGTTTACATCTGTATCGTTTTTTTAATTTAACAAGATAATGTTTAAATATGTATATGATATGAAATAGTCTAAAAGTTGCTTATTTAATATTGTTTGTCATAAAATAAAGATCAGGCAAATAACAAACTTTTTTCAGTTGAAATCATCCACAAATTGAATGTTTTCTTGGAACAGAGCTCCTATTGACCCGCTACTAATGTGACCGGAATGACGACAGAAAAACATATTTCACCGACAAATATCTAAAGTGACAAAGTATAATAATTGCTTTTAATGTACTTGATTTTGCTTGGTCAGTCGTGATATTCTGTGGTGAAATATTATTTTATAATGGCCATTAAAATATAAAATAAATTACAGTTTTCTCCTAGCCACTCCAGTCTTTTCTTCTTACGGTAATAAAATAATTCCAATTCAAATCAGTATTTTATGTTTATGAATGTATTTATTTGGTAAGTAATCATGTGATAAGCAAGATAGTGTACAGTATATGCTGGACATTATGGCAAAACAAACCCTCAGTTTTTTTTCTTTGTTATTTGATCATCAGCAGTTGACTGTTAAGTGTTATATACAGTGGTGTGAAAAAATGTTGCCCACTTTCCTGATTTCTTTTTTTTGCATGTTTGTCACACTTAATGTTTCTGATCATCAAACAAATTTAAATATTACACAAAGATAACACAAGTGAACACAACATGCAGTTTTTAAATGAAGGTTTTTTTTTATTAAGGGAAAACAAAATCCAAAAACTACATGGCCCTGTGTGAAGAAATGTTTGCCCCCCTGTTAAAACTGTGGTTTATCACACCTGAGTTTAATTTCTCTAGCCACACTCAGGCCTGATTACTGCCACACCTGTTAGCAATCAAGAAATCTCTTAAATAGGAACTGCCTGACAAAGTGAAGTAGACCAAAAATCCTCAAAAGCTAGACATCCTGCCGAGATCCAAAGAAATTCAGAAACAAATGAGAAAGAAAGTAATTGAGATCTATCAGTCTGGAAAAGGTTATAAAGCCATTTCTAAAGCTTTGGGACTCCAGCGAACCACAGTGAGAGCCATTATTCACAAATGGCAAAAACATGGAACAGTGGAGAACCATCCCAGGAGTGGCCAGCCGACCAAAATTACCCCAAGAGCGCAACGACGACTCATTCAGGAGGTCATAAAAGAACCCAGAACAACTTCTAAAGAACTGCAGGCCTCACTTGCCGCAGTTAAGGTCAGTGTTCATGACTCCAAAAATGGCAAAAATGGTCTGCATGGCAGAGTCCAAGACGAAAACCGCTGCTGAGCAAAAATACTCTGTGGATTGACGAGACAAAAGTTGAACTGTTTGGAAGGTGTGTGTCCCATTACGTCTGGTGTAAAAGTAACACTGCATTTCAGAAAAAGAACATCATACCAACAGTAAAATATGGTGTTGGTAGTGTGATGTCTGGGGCTGTTTTGCTGCTTCAGGATCTGGAAGACTTGCTGTGATAAATGGAACCATGAATTATGCTGTTTACCAAAAAATCCTGAAATAGAATGTCCGGCCATCTGTTCGTGACATCAAGCTGAAGCAAACTTGGGTTCTGCAGCATGACAATGATCCAAAACACACCAGCAAGTCCACCTCTGAATGGCTGAAGAAAAACAAAATGAAGACTTTGGAGTGGCCTAGTCAAAGTCCTGACCTGAATCCTATTGAGATGCTGTGGCATGACCTTAAAAATGTGGCTGAATTACAACAATTCTGCATAGATGAGTGGACCAAAATTCCTCCACAGCGCTGTAACAGACTCATTGCAAGTTATCGCAAACGCTTGATTGCAGTTGTTGCTGCTAAGGGTGGTCCAACCAGTTATTAGGTTTAGGGAGCAAACAATTTTTCACACAGGGCCATGTAGTTTTAGATTCTGTTTTCCCTTAATAATAAAAACCTTCATTTAAAAACTGCATGTTGTGTTCACTTGTGTTATCTTTTACTAATATTTAAATTAGTTTGATGATCTGAAACATTAAAGTGTGACAAACATGCAAAAAAATAAGAAATCAGGAAGGGGGCCAACACTTTTTCACACCACTGTATATGCATATGCAGTGACTCACCTGCGGGTCCCAGCCTTTTCACCACCTCAACAGCTGAACTGCCTTTCTCTTTATTCAGTACGGACACCACAGAGTCAGCGGGATGGGACACCACAGCACAGAACACTCCAGCTGAGGACAGACATACAACACAGCTTAGAAGTATCTACATCATTCGATGCAAACTTGAGCCGGCACTCTTTACAGAGACATATCATGCTAAAAGGTACGTCAGGTTTGGAGCACTCACTGCATGGTTTTGGTACTATGTACTTGTACAGCGTCTCCACGGTTCGCTCGAAACAGGCAAACGTCATCATGGTGTAGGGGATCTGCCTCAGCCACAAGGGATAAACACCTTTATAGAACCTGCACAGACAATAACACCCACAATTAAGACTCCAGCAGAGTCCTCTCAAGGGCCTCATGGGTACACTCTTAAAAATAAAGGTGCTAAAAAGGTTCTTCACAGCAATGCCATAAAAGAACCATTTTGGGTTCCCCAAAAAAACAGTGAACGAATCTTAAAATGAGTATTTTTTTTGCTTGTGTGGAGATTTTAATAATCTAAAACATGTTTTTCCAAGCACCTGGAAAGGTTTAATGAATATTACATTTCCTTCATATAACTATTGATACTGATTAAATAAGTTAACCTTTATTTTTAAGAGTGTAATGCAGTCCACGACCATTTGGTATAGTTTGGTCAGCCTTAACCCTCTAGTGGTCTTTGGCCATTTCACAAAGCACAAGAAAAATTTAATTTTACATTTTTTAATTTTTTCAATTTTGAAATGGTACGAAATTAGATTTTTGTAGCACTTGACAACTTAAAAAAGACAGGTTAAAGGGTCACTTGTGATTTTCTTGGGCAAAAATTATGTCAGGAAATTAATTGGAAATATGAAAATACAAAGCAATTTTTTGTGTCATAATCTACTGTACAAATCAGCCACGATGATGCAGTCTTTGATAATGCCTATATACACATTCAAACACAAAACTTAATAAACAAACAATTATATCTGAAAATACTCTTATAAGCAAATAGGGCATACACAGAGCTATGTATAAATTATATATAGAACAATATTTTTTTTATACACTATATAGCCCTATATATACACATTTAGAAAATACTTTTGCTTAATTTTAACTTAATGTATTAATTGGAAAAAATATTACATTTGTTTAGCATTATTTGATATAGAAATAAATGGTGTATAATTTAGAGGTAAATATGGTCTAGTACCATGAAATATTTATTAAAGAATAAATATTACTGAAAACGAAATATAGCATTCATTTAATTAACAAAAAAAAAATCTTATTTGGTCTCTTTAGACCTCTGAGGATTGTAAGTGTGACCCCTAAGTGAGAAATACCAGAGGGTTAAGTATCTACTCACGCTTTTAGCCCCTCCTCAGCATGCATTTTGGGGGCGCACTCTCATGGGGGTGTTAGCATAGCCGGGCTGCGTCTGGATGCGCACTTTGCATGCTTCCATAGGAGCCAATGCAATATCGGCGAAAAAATTCAGTGCTGGCAGATGCGGCCAGATACACTGATGTCCTCCACAAATAAGCATTCTCCTGCTCACCAGACCAAAACAAACAACAGCAGTGATCATAAACAAATATGCAAAAATAGGTGTTCTGGGACAGTCTTTGCAGATCTTCATTGTATCTCGAAAGTAGAGACTCACCTCTCCAAGCATGTCATTGTACAGGGCCTTAAAGACTTCATAGAAACCGAACTTGCAAAGGCCTTGCATGGAGTAACCAATGAATGTAGGAGCCCACCCTTTGCCCAGACCCCTAAAGCCATCCTCTCTCAGGGTCACTGAGAAACCATTGAAGATGGACTTGTACTTAACCGGGTTCACCTGGAAGAAAACAGGCATTTCCCAAAGTCTGGCTACAAACTCAAGTCAAAACAAGTAGGTAACTTCTTTAGTTTTTACACATATAGTTTTAATGTTACATTAGAGAAGCAAAACAAACACCTGTATGCAGCATTTAATGAGGTCGAGGGGCACGACTGCTGTGTGTGAGACCACAGCTCAAAACCCCACCGAAACCGCAGAAGGCGTAATATTTATTTGACCCATATTCTCACATCTGCATCTGAGGGACAAAAGCACATATTTAACATCACAAAAATCAACACTGTCTGTGTGTGATAAAACACAGGAAAAATACATTGAGCTTAAGTCAGTTGAAGCCAATTGAATGTGTTTGGAGTCCAAGGAAGTGAAATAAGATGGAGTTCTGAATGGCACAATCATTAGAGTTCATAACAGATGTAGCGTTGTATGAATTGAGAATGAATTGTTCATTTGAGTCTGATCCAGTTCGCAAATTCTGAATGATTTAGTCATGAATCAGATATTGTGCCTTTGTCGAGTTCAACTAACTATGAACCGTTTGCAGCTGTTAACACTAAATACCTGAATAGATTGAGTTTAACACAAAACTATGGCAAGACTGCAGGAAACTTTATATATATATTCTTTACAAACCATTAGAACTACAATCAGGATGATTTTGCATGCTTTGTCCTCATTCATTGTAATTGGATAGAAGACACCAATCAGCACAAAAATTTCTCTCTTTGTGTCCCATGGAAGAAGGGCGAAAGAAGTGTATAAATGATATTTGGGTCAGCTATTCTTTTGTCCTTCATGTTCAAGTGCAATATTTTCTTTAGAAAAAGCATCTAGGAATTAACAGCCAATGATGACAAGGTCAAGTCTATTAGCCCTGAGTGTAATCCTTGTGGAGGACGTTCATTCTATACGAATGGAATGACGAGCATTCTGACAGTCCGAGTGCACTTTAAATACAGTAGCGGAATTTCACTGAGCATCGTCACAACACCAGCAACCTTTCCAAAACTCTTACAACACAAACAAAAAAGCAACATAAAAATACTAGAAAAATAACAAATAATAAAAAATTAAAATAAAAACACAAGGAGGACAAAATAAAAGAAATCAAAGAAAAAATAAATAAATATTGAAATATGTACAAACAAAGAATACAAAAACTAAAAAATAATCTATTTTGGACAGAAGCCTACTACTTTTCGCAACCAACTTTGAAATTCAGGAGATAAAGAAGAACTTCTTACCATCATAAGCTGCTGCAGCAAGTTTGTGTTTTATCTGCAGGGTCTTGTTGCTGATCTGGTTTAATGGAGAAAAGAGGAGCCTGGAAAGGATTCGACCGTGCCAGCGGTGTTATGGGGGTTGGGAACATTTTCACCAGGGTTTACTGCGAAAACAGACAGGTGACAATTAAAGGGGTCATATGGTGCTGCTAAAAATAACATTATTTTGTGTATTTGGTGTAATGAAATGTGTTTATGCGGTTTAAAGTTAAAAAAACACATTTTCCACATACTGTACATTATTGTTTCTCCTCTATGCACCGACTTTTTGTACAAATGTACAAACGAAAGTACATTGCTGAGAAATAGCATGTCTCTCTCACTCAAGTTTTTCAGAAATTCATATTGAAAGTAGTGCACTCACTTGACGGTTGTAAAGAAACGCCGCCTCCTGGGTGCATCAGCGGTAGGCGAATCCAAGTCCTCAGTGACCTTCCGTGACGTCATCGCACTGAGTGAACACCAGTCCATTTGAATGAGGAATTATGGGCCACACTAGCATTCATAAATAAAAAAAAACACACACACACCAAATGATCAATTACACCACTCTGTGTATTGAGTTATTGGTACAAATATGTGTCCAACTAAATTGTAGCAACTGATGGTTGAGTCTCACTGCAAACCTGAGCTCATGGTAGCGTGTGTGAGCTTATTACGCACAGTAATAAGACTGCTATAAGGCGATTAAACTCAATGAGACTGTCTATTCCTGGATCAGAGCACAGGGCCGTGCACCGTTATATCCTCCTTACCTATACCAGATCAAAGTGAGTTCAGACTTTCCAGTGTCTCTGTGAAGAACTGCAATGTAGTGCAGTAAACCCGTTCTCTCACCCTTTAGACAACACAATTTAGGTTAAACATATACGGACACAAAAATAAACCAAACTGAAATCGATAAGGAGGTAAACCGCTTTATTAAACCATATTCTGTCATATACATAAAAAGTACCTGAACCTTCCAAGCTTTACAAGGTACTGTGGATTTGTGAGGTAATGGAAAATAAATACATATTCAGAATACTGATTCGTAAATGTATCAGTCTTAAAAGCAGAGTAAAGGGCATAATGGCAGGCGTTTTACGTGTTGTCCAATTCTACTAATGTAACATAAGTATAAAGATCTTGCAATGTTTATTAACCCAAATTTTTGTTTTAAAAAGACATTTAAAATGTAATATTGACGATTTACAGAATACATTTTCCAAAATATTTTTTTTTACAACTAGTCTAGTTCTTCTTGCAAACGCGCAATTAATGTTAATGCAAATTGATTGACATTTTATAAAATTACTTGCAACTCCAAGATCCCGAATTAATAAAAGTTAAGTGATTAAAATTATAAAAAAAATATATTAAAATGACCTTACATTGCAAAACAGTTTATTGAAAATATTTGTATTTCAACAACATACATAAATACTACAAAGGGCATCAATGTTAAGATGAATAGATACTACATGTGAAAATAAATGCAAAAATACTGTCACAAGTATGTAGTTTACAAAAAAACAAGTGTATTTAGCTAACTCCTTCAGCACTTCAACTCAGACTCCCATTCATAGACAGCACCAACATTATTCTGTAAAATAAAGTACAAATGAAAAAACAAAACAAACAAACACACACACTCACTCAACATACAAAAGGCAAGAAAAGTCACAGTTTTAAAACCATAACCAGGTTTTATTCCTATAAACCGGTTAATTTGGAAGAGAGCATGAGCAGACATTTGATGCAAAAGCTCTGGGTTTGTCTTTGTATGAATCTATAAAGATCGCAGGTAAAAGTCCACGGCTGCTGAGTCAACAAAGAGATGCACTGGCTGAGTACGATAAAGAGAGCAAAGAGTGGGGCGATCCGCATGACATTCATTTGCTGGTGCTATCATCTGCTCCGCTCTGCTTGAAGAGTCCAACCTCATCAGTCTCCATGGCCTGGTAGACAAAGAACAGAAATCCAGCGACCACACTGAGCAGCAGAAGCTGCACCCACACTGGCAGGCTGCGCCGCGCTCTGCTCTTCACAGCAGGGGGCGCCGCAGGCTTGGAAGCGGTTAGAGGGACGGCGGCGGCCACACGTGGAAGGTATCGGGTCTCTGTGTAGGTGGAGGAGGAGCTGGTTTCTCTGAGCTCCTTAAGACCGAGACGGGATTCGTCCAGCCATGTGTCGCTGACCAGGGGCCGGCCAGCTGCTCCTCTGATTGGTCGGCGACAGGTGGCACTAAAAATACATTTGAAAAATAAACTTAATTTTAAGAAGGATTCTCTGAAAATAAGTCTTAAGATTTTGAAACATGTTGCTTCAAGGAAATGTACCTTGTTTTAGAAGATTTCTTTGATATAAACAAGACACACTTTTACAAAAATTATTTTACTTTGTCCATTTTACGCATGTTTGAAAAACACAACAAAAAAAACTTTATAGTTTTGGTATTTTGCAAATCTTGCAAAAAAACAAAATTATTTATATATATCTATATTTATCGTATATATACAGTAATATATTATATATATATATAATATATACAATATATATGATTATATATATATAGTATATTATAGATATATATATAGATCTATAGTTATCTATATATAAGAGATATATATATTATATATATATATATAAAATTAGCAAATATCTGAAAACCTGTATCACCAATTGGAAGCCATGTGATGTGGCGAATAGGCAGACACAAAAACAATCCTCTCAAAATATAAAATGATATGATATTTCAGAATATCATTTTGTTTGGGTAAATGTATAAAAAATTCATGTTCATGACTCCAAAAACCCTAATGTATATTTATGATCAAATTATATTTGTATACATAATAATAATAATGAAAAATAAAACTTCTTACCTTAAATAGTAATACATTTAGCAAAATAATGATTGAGATTATTTATTAATTGCACACTCACATATATTCAAGGTCTAAGGAGAATAGGTTATTACTTTTTACTTTGTTTCACCATTTGATACTTTATAATCAAATGCATCATTTCTTTAAAATTGTATAGCTTTTTAGGGGGAGTTTTAAACCAGATTTTTAAAGACTTGGACACCCTTATTAGTGTTCGACCCTAATACATAAGGCTCCGGTGTTTGATCAGTGTGAATGCTAGAAACCTCTTTCCTCCATACCTGATTCCAGTAGGGGTGTTGAGGTTTTCAGTGGGAAAGATCTCTTTAAGCACATCTCTCTCTACCATCCTCGGGGTCTGATCAATAGCCGACACCTTTTCAACCTGCGCACAAAGACAGAACCACAAAGCCGTGAACACTGGGGCAGGGTATAGCACCACCACAAGTGTTGCGATATTGAAAATCCATTTTGACACCTTTCACTTTAAAAACAAAATAAAGAAAGGTGTTATATAACACCACAGTCGTGCTTAATCGAAGTGACTCTTGAATCCCACATTTCCTCCACCTTTACACACCTGTGGAGCCAAACCCCATACAGCTCATGAAATTACCGTTGCTAACTTTGGCGTCTCCGTCTGGCTGCTATCAAATCCTCGGACAGAAGTGATTTGGTAAAAGAAAGAGGTGATTTTGGACCGTCTAGTCTTGGGCTCAGTCTTTGGTGAGCCAAAGCTCTCCTGATAAACCAACAACGTAAATTACAATTGCATTGTAACCTATTACCATGTCCAAAACAAATATCCAACAATGAATCAACTGCAAACCTGGGAAATATCATACGAGACCGGAAGAGAGTCCTCTGAAGCCATACGGGATGCAGAATCCCTAAAAGAAATTGAGTGTGATGGGAAAACCTCTCTTTGGCCATCACAGGAAGGTGAAAGACGGCTCATCATGTCTATCAAGGGTTTGGAAGGTTTGGTTGGACTCAAATGAGGCTTTGAAAGCTTAGATACAGTGACAGATTTGACATCCTGCGCCTTCAGAGAAGAAACAGAACCTCATGAGCTACTAAAATGAATGTTTCAAACGGGTATGGATTGCCGCGAGACATACCACAGGAGCACGGTTCGCAGATCTACAGCTCAGCATGTCCTGCATACCCTGGCCATCCACCTGAGATCATGAACATTTCAATTAAGATCCTTTATGTTGCACAAATATGCATTTTGAGGCCGACTAGATGGACAAAAGTACAAAATGGTGATTTAGAGCTAAAAACAATCACTAAAGATGGACGCATGTGTATCATCACCTCAACACAAGCAGTGTTAAGCAGGGAAACTAGCGGCTCTCGATTGGATACTCTAACTGGAGGAGAAGTGATTTCAGCAGCATTCTCATCAAACTACAGAGAAGAGTAACACAAAAAACAATTACCGACTCTATTAAACATGGCGCTTTCATTCTCAAGTTGAAAGACATGGAAGATTTATAGAAGGTTGGCACCTTGTCAATGGGAGTGGTGCTATGTAAACCAGATACAGTTGACTGGTAAGGAGAGTTGTGATGTTTTAGTGATTCTGACCAATCAGTTGCAGACATAGAGGAGCGCTTTGAGGGTTTGGGATCCTTTGGTTCTGTCTTTAATATGACACCATAAGAAACACTGTGGCACTAGCTCATATTCATGTGTGAGGTTTCTTCTGGACCTACCAAAGATTGTGCTTTCATCCTCACCAGAGAAATAGAGACCTCCTTCACTACCGAGGGCTCAGAAAAATCCTATGAGACATGATTTCCAAACAAACAAATGAGAGAATTTGTTGAGAAATTGTCGTTCCAAACCTATATAAGTTTTTCTTCTGTTGAACACAAAAGATGAAATTTTGAAGCATGTTGGTAGCCAAATGCTGGTAGCCATTGACTTCCATTGTATTTTTTCCATACTATGGAAGTTAATGGCTTCCAGCAACTCTTTGGTTACCAAAATTATTTTGCGTTCAACAGAAGACACTCACACACACAGGTTTGGAATAGCTTGAGGGTGAGTAAATGATCAAAAAATCTTTCAATGAAGATTGAGAACTTCAATCGTTTTGCCTTTCATGTCAAACTGAAGTCTCAGACGAGTTTTTTTAAAGGGGTCCTATTATGCTCTTTTACAAAGTCTTGATTTTGTTTTGGGGGTGTACTAGAACATGCTCTCATGCTTGGTGGTTCGAAAAAAACACATTATTTTTCACATAATTTACATTATTACAATACCTTTCTCCCCAGCCTGGCACAAACGGCTCGATTAGTTCCGGCTTTGATGAAGGTCCGCCTTCCGAAAAACAAAATGTGTTGTGATTGGTTAGCTGTCCCAGTGCGTTGTGATCGGCGAAAAGCTTAGACTGTGTTTCAGTACTGCCCTGCCCCTTGCTCTGTCTTTCAAACAAAAGCTTTTGGTGAATCCGGCACTTCTCACTCGTGTTGTGGGAGCTGTCCTCAGTAAAATGCGCAGCACACACTAGCAAATTGGGGTTATAATGCTCAGGAACAGGGTTAAAAAGTAAATTGCAACCACTTTTTCCTGACATCATCCGCTTTCGGAAGCCCAAACAAAGACGTTTGGGCACGGAGGTGAAAAAACCAGCGTTTCAGGCGGTCGCACACCGGACGAGAAGTGCAGCGTCGCGCCACGTCTTTAAAATTCAAATACATTATTTTTTTATGAGTGCAGCACACCGGCGGCGTCTGTTCGCGGCACCCAGCTATGTCGTGTTATATTTGTAAGAATTGTTCTAGACCAGCGGTTCTCAATCCCAGTCCTCGCGTACCCCGCTCTGCATGTTTTGCACGTCTCTCTTTTTTAACACACCTGATTCAGATCATCTCGTTCGAGGTGAGCTCCCGGTATGAACTGTGTTCCGATTGACATGGTCCCTACACAGTGTCCATTGCTCCCTACTCCCTGAGCAGGGGAAATCCATTGAAGTTTACTTCACTTCGGAATATTCATTTACAGCGTCTTCACACACAGACGAAACTTACTAGAGAAGCGTGAAGTGGGACATAATATACCTCTGTAAATAAAAACAATATAAATTCACGTCTCGTGCACTTTAATCCCCTTTGAATGTAACATGTACGTTCCCTTCGAACTGGAATCATGGAGGAATATCCGGTGATGTCCACTTCGCAGAGCACTTACAGTCAAATATAACAAACGAATGAAGCAATAAGAGAAACACACAAAATGTACAGAGCGGGGGTACGCGAGGACTGGAAATGAGAACCGCTGTTCTAGACATGCCAAAAATGTGAGGCTACAGCACAGCAGCAGCACTTCTTCTTCGTCGTCTCGTCTCATGCGCTCACTCAACCAAGCGTTCTAACCACGACTTCACCCCTCCCCATCCCCCAACCATTCAAATCTCTGTAGGAGGGAATTATTTGTAATGAAATTCTAATGAGCTGCTTTGTGATATCACAAAGCCCGGAAACCAAACGCTGTAGTCCAAACGAGCCGTTCATTGTAGTTCTTGAAAAGGGATTTTTTAAAAACACAATATCTTGCTTTGGAGTGGACTTTGAGATTTGTAACTTTCTAGATCTTTTTTATGCCCAAACATACACACTACACACTGACTAAAATTACAAAAGTGAAAAGGCATAATAGGACCCCTTTAAGCAGAATGACACCTTATCAGTGACAGGAGCCTCATTCAAATCAGGCCGAAATTAGCGGACTGGTGCACTGCGTCGTCTCAGAGATTCAGTCTTGGATGAGAGCTTTGACATCCTGTCTATGAGTAAAGGTCGGGGCTCTTTTCTTGCTGCCTTTAATGTAAGGATAAAAGCATGATCAGGATAATAATTTAGGCAGTTGACACTATGCTAGAGTCATGGCCACCTACCACAAGTCCTGTTCTTCTCTTGTCTTGAGAAACAGAGAAGTATTCTGCTGATGAGAGCTCAGAGTTCTCCTGAAAACACCACACATGCATACAAACCTTGCTTACCATTGAGTAACAAAGTATATTATAGCCTTGGCTCATTTGTGAAACAAATATGAGCTCAACCAAACCCTGACCACCCGTGTGCAAACCCAAATGTGTTTTTTAACTTTAATCACCACACCCAGAAACCAGGTGATGCACATTAATATCATAACCACAGCTTATGTTACAGTGTCGTCGCTTGCAGGAACCATCTGATCCAGCCTGTGAGAAGATCTCTTCAACTTTCTCTTAATGTTCAAAAATTCCTCCTCCTTATCTTCATCCTCCTACACATCACACAACAAAAGGTCTAGAACTTTCCATACATGAGTATGGAGCTTATCTGATATTGCCAGCAGGTATGACAACATTCAAATATAGAGCAGTCACGTGACCACCTGCAGTAGGTCAAATCTCTTCTACACAAGGTGGTGCTACTGAACCCCGAACAGATAATGCTGCGAAAATATGCAGGTGGGGACGTCACATGGGAAAATAAATGGCAACTGTTTGTATTAGAGACAAAAGAACAGTTTTTGTTTATTATTATTATTATTTTTTTAAAGAGTAAAGGGCGACAGGATACAACGATTGTACTGCCTTGAACAGCTTGACCAAATCAAGATCCTCTGAAAGTAAGAAGTCTTTGATGAGAGAATTCTCTTGGCTATTTGTTTACAATTGACCCGAACAAGTCTACATAGAGATGCAAAACTGAGTAAAGTCACACAGGAATGGGAAAGCCAAGCGTGTCTGGAGGAAGCGAGGGAATAAGAAGATAAAAGAGGATTAAGTCTGGGCCAAGTTGAAGCTAAAGTGAAAAAGGGAAGGGATATGAGACAGTGGGAGTGCTAGTGCTGAAAATATCTTCATTCTGCAGATTTTGCTTCATTTGCCACACACTAATAACTTTGGCCTGGCTGATTAATTTGCGGATATTAGACAATCAGCCTTAAACTAACTGCACTCGCTTAACAGAAGCTGTAGTTTGCCTTGGTGTCAATTTTAAAAACCAACCACCAGACTCATCAGTTGATTGAAACTAATTAGCTTTCATATATTTACGTGAATGTTGAACAAATATTGTGCAAAGTGACAGGAATTGGACTATTTCTGTGCACTGATAATCACAAATCATTTTACTCCTGTAATGAGATGCATTTCTGAACGAATTTCATTTTTAAATTGTGAAAAGTAGCCATTACATTCCAGAATTAAGCCCAACTAAATTAAATTTAAATCAATGCTGGAAAAGTCATTCAGAGGAAAACTGGAAGGAATTATACCTTCATTTAATATTACAAATAACATTTTAACTTTGTTTTGGAATAATGTGCAATGACGAAATGTTCGCAGTAAGACTGTGTGTAAAAGTAAATGCAATTTTGATTCCATATTGAGTTGATTTCTGGTTCACGACTGGCGTTTCAAAAGTTAGGGTTGTTTTTTTTTTTTTAATTGTTTGACAGCACTAATATATATATTATATATATATATATATATATTTTTTTTTTTTTTTTTTTTTTTTTGAAAAAGCCTCTATTTATTTTGATCAAAACTACATAAAAACAGTAATATTTTGAATATTATTACAATTTTGTGTGTAATGTTTAAAAACATTTTAAAATGGAATTTATTCCTGTGATGGAAAAGCTAAAATTTCAGCAGTCATTACAACAATCTTGTATATGAACAGTAGTGTATATCTGCCACCTGGCTCCCGAGATATCGACATAGCTCAACCACCACTAGACACAACAGCACATTTCCTTTGTTGCAGGTAAACGGATTAAACAATTTGATTTAACTGAGATGCATTTTTGGCAGATGTACAAAAGAAGCAAACAAGGAAAGGAAAAGCACAAGCAAGCACAATGCACAGGTTTCCTCCTCACCCTGTTGTGCTGGCCACTGCGTGTTCTGCTAGTCACTGGCGCTTTCCCTCTGCTCCTGATTGGTCTCTCCACAACTGGAATCGACTCTGCCTCTACATCCGGTTCAGGTTCGGGAACAAACTCAGGGGCTGGAGCTACTGTTTCTGACAAACAATCAAAAGAGCATTTTTTTAACATGTATTTCTATAAGTATGTGCCTAAATAAAGGGATCCGTTTGTCCATTACCTTCCTCCTTGTCGCTGTACTGGTCTGAGTCCGTGTTGCCATTCTGGCTGACGTCTGTCTGCGATGTCTCTGAGGGAGGGGCCACAGTCTCAGGAGGACCTTGATCCAACAGCTTCTGAAGCCTCTTCTCGTAGAACTTCCGAGTGGATGCTGATGTGATGAAGACATTGGTTAATGTCAGTGTCAAATCAGTAAATTTCTTCTGATCATGACACAATATTTCTGAAATATATTTTTTGGTTTAGAATCTGATTCAGATCAAAATCGCTTTGGCATCATCAAAGGGTTCGGTCCTATTCATAACAAGCAGTAAGAAAGTCTGCTGCATTATCAGAGGAGCTTTCCAACATCCATTTAAGGACATTATGACTATTCAGGCCAGAGTTGGATAAACATGCAAAGCTGCATGCTTGGCTAAACTGCTGATTTACTGATAGTCTTGCACAATACCACAAGACAGCTGGATTGTTCCAGAAGCGAAAACATTTTTGGGTGGTTGTTTTGCAATGTGACATTTTGTGTGTATATTACATGTTATATTGCATGAGTTTTTTTGGGGGAGGGGTATTTCAATAGGTGTGGTTCACACACATACATTATCTAATTTCTACCAGCATTTGACAACCAGAAGAAGTCAAACTACATAATCTCTTGATAAAACAATACATATACAGTTAAAAATTATTTAACTTTTTTGTATTTGTTGTGCCATATGTCTTTAAAATAAATTCCACTTGGTTTGATATTTTGTTATATAAAACAATGGAGTATTGCTTAAAGGAACACGCCACTATTTTTGAAAATAGGCTAATTTTTCAACTCCCCTACAGTTAAACAGTTGAGTTTTACCGTTTTCGAATCCATTCAAGCAGCAAGCCATCTCCGGGTGCAGGGCGGTAGCACTTTTAGTTGCAGCAAAAAGTTAACGGTAACGAAAACGGTAAAACTCAACTGTTTAACTCTAGGGGAGTTGGAAAATTAGAAAATTCTCAAAAATAGTGGCGTGTTCCTTTAAGTCTCCAAGTACTTTTTGGTGGCCCACTGTTGAAATGTTACAATATCTGCAAATATTTACACTTCATGGTGAGTTTGAATCTCAAAAACGGCTCACCAACAATGGGTCCAGCATTTAGGTCATACTTTAGTAACAGGTCCTTCAAAGCCTCGTTGCTCAAATCAATGACATCAACATCCTCTGGACGAACTTTGTCAGTTTTCCTGGTGGCTTTCTGTGAAGAAAAGTCACATTATCTTTACAAAGTGAATATAGTAGTTTAGTATTCACATGCACTTTGCAAAGCTGTAGTGTTGTATGTTAAAATGACATCATGGTAAAGTATTTGAACTTGTTAAAGCAACAGGTATCTAAACATGCCTGACAAGCTCCTGATTACACACTGGAACAAGACACGAGAGAATAATATAGTGCCCTGCCTGCTCCGAAACACAAGTTAGTTTTCAAAGGAAAATACGAGTACATTCTTTACATCCCATCAGCCCTATATACACACACACTATTACTTGTATGAGAAACAGCTGGGTGGAGTTTAACAGGGGTCCTATTATGGCTTTTTCACTTTTTGAATTTTAGTCAGTTTGTAGTGTGTATGTCTGAGCATAAAAAAGATCTGCAAGGTTACAAAGCTCAAAGTCCAATTCAAAAGGAGATTTTTTATTTAACAGAAATCGCTTTTCAAAAACTACAACGAATGACTCGTTTGGACTACAACACATTTTTTTCCGGGATTTGTGATATCACAAAAATTGACGAATGGGACGAGACCTGGTTGAGCTGCACTAGAGAAGGCAACGAGTGTTATCACGGTGTCAGAGAGACACTTTCCCAAGGCAGGCGAACTTAGAGTGGTTACAATCATCCGGGTTTAAATTGATTTGATTTTGATGCAATATTTACACTGAAGCTCGCAGGCTTCATGGTAAGGGGCGTGACATTTCCCAACCAGGCGCCGAGTGGTGCCAATCACACCACACCTGTTTTTTTTCGAACACCTAGTATGAGAGCCTAATAGGACCCTTTTAAAAACAAGCCCTATGAAGAAAACATGTGCCTAGCATGTCACTGCAGGAGCAAATGTTTATTTGGATAAACCAATGAAGTTAAATTAGGCAGTGAAATGAAAAATCAATAATGCTTATGCAAAGTGCCACTGAGATAGTGGCATTAGGGACTGGAGGCATTGAGAACACAGACTTTCGGAGTGGAACAAAGCACGAACAATGCAAATCCAGTCACATTCCCTAGAGTCGAGCCCTGCTCCACAAACACGACCATGTGACCAAGGAGAAATGGTGAAAACAGTAAAGTGGAGGAGGAAAGAATGTGTTAGGAGGGGCAGGAGGAGATCGTGAAGGCGCATGAGCTTCAGTTAGGGGCCTTCACAGGGGCTGATCTGGAACGCTGCCTACTCAATAAAAATTCACAAATCACAGCATTCCAGCAGGATGTAGAGAAAAGAAAAAAAAAAAAACCTTTCCTTAGTCCACAGAAAATAACATCCTCATGCCTATAAAGTTTCTGCCAATGTCAGACTAGGCATGTGAAAAACAGGGTCTGTGGACAAAATGGGTTTGAGGTTTCATAGAGACTCGGACAAACTGAATTTGAATTATGAAAAAAAACCTGACTATTGTAATGCATAACCTAAACACAAATACAAATAGTACATCAGTCATTTTTTACACATTTTGAGAACATATTTTAACATTCAATATTAGTGATGCACTGAAATGAATTTACAGAAAATGGGTAAGTGAGTATGGGTAAGCATACGTAGTATGCTTTGAAGATGTTGCATTCTCAAGTGGCAAATTAAACCATTCTTTGTAAATTTCTTCGGCAATGAACCACCTCTCGATATTTCAGATGATTTTTTTAGTTTTTTTAAATTTCACTACTGTAGCATCATTTTTGGTCCCCACTACCACCATCCAAAATAAAATTTAGCATCTTGATTCTCAAGGGCGGATCAGGTAGGGTACACGCAAGCTCGAGCCACTTATTACAAATGGCATGCTATCAGTACGATAAGCAATTTTAATTTTAAAATTAATTTTATTTTTTCGGCAGTGAGACAAACTGGGAAACGAAGTTTGAGCTTTTGCTTTTCTGACATTACTGGATGCAAATTTCAGATCAGCAAGATTTATGGGCCATTGCAGAGCTGGTTTTTAAGTCTGGGAAGTGCCTTTCTATAGAAAGGGTTCCAGATTGAGCACCAGCACCCTGAAAGACCTGAGCCAAGTCCTATGGGTTTACACCAGACCGACCAGCATGCCGTCAGCACACGTGGTTCAGCATAAAAGTCAACTCTCTGGAAATTTGCAATAATGAGGCATGATGTTGTTGGATACCCACAATTTACCCAATTGTGGCTTTTGCATCACAGCTTCTAAACCGGTTTTATTGGAACAAAAAAAGCAGAATCTGGTCAAAACATTTTGAACATAAGATCAGACAACTAAATGGGCCACAATTCATGCAGCTTACAAAAAATAAGAGTGAAGTATGCTATGCATGTCAGTATAAACATGCCAAAGATGTGTCACATCACTCACATGTTTCAGAAATTACTATCTGAGAGACAGCATCTTCAAAGAGGAATGCAAAACACACACACATGCACGCCAGGACTACACACACACACCACCTGTACACGCTGAAGCAGAAATTTCCTCTTCACGAATAAAGTATTCTCCCTGAATAAAGGACGCAAATCGCCACATGAAACAGCCTAATGTACTGGCTCACCATTTCATCCTAGCAACTTTCCTAGACCTGTAACTTCCTACTCAAGGATGTGTCAATTATTTAAGTCAGGGCGGTTTTCAAAAGGGTCGCGTAGATCAGCCTGTCGCTCAGGGGGTGCTACAAGAGTGTGCGGGGGGTGTGCGCGATGGTAGCGTGAACTTCGTTGCAGAAAGGGCATGAAAGACAAATAAGCTTGCTACAGAGCCGTACTATATAGGGACATGGTTAGGGACCGTCTTGCTAGCGTAGTCCCATTACATTTACATGTGCGATGAAAGTTCACTACGCACCACATACACAAGTAATCGAGAGATGAATGAATAGGACAATGGCGAATAATTTTGCAGATACGCTGAGGCATCCACTGACAAATATCGTAAACTTGTACAAATGTGTGGTTAGGTTACTGTAGACTGGGCCGCTGACGGCAGTTAGTATAGAGTCTGTCGTTTGATCATTCACAATCTCGAAGTGAAAGCAAAGTAAGATGAGGGGCATCATAGCATTCGACAACATAACGGTTTTCAATGCACTGCAGATATTATAGGCGGGACCTCGCCCTGATGCCTGGCGCATTTAGTACGATTACCGCATACGCGGATTTAATGTGTCGGGAGTTAGGGGTCGACTCGATTATCGGACGCCAATGGCCAACAACATTTATTAAGCATTCTTATGATTAGTCGTTATCAGTATCATTTTCAAAACCGTTTCACACACCGGATAAAATAAACTTAAATGGGTCATATGCGATCATTTTTCCTTTCTCTATTGGAGTGTTACAGGCTCTGAGTGGCATAAGAATGATCCTGTAAAGTTGGCAAAGACCTAAAATCTCAATTCCTAAACTAATATTCTTATAAAATTTAAGAGTTACCCACAACGCCGTAGCGCTAAACGGCTCTTTCTAAGCCGCTCCACATATCTAGCGTCGGCTCTGTGGGAAATTGCATAACGTCTGCTCCAACATGTTACCGTTTCACTCGGGACGCAAAGGCGGTGTAACTTTTATTCTTCTTCTTGTATATGGAGAGTGACAGATTTGGATAATTATTCAAGGAGTTTGCAAATGATATTGATTTAATACAACAGTTCAAAATAAACAAGTAGGCTACTGCCTGATTTTTCTCCGTTTCATCAACGAAAATAGTTCCAAAGTAACAGCTCAGCCGCTGCGCATCTCTAAAAGCAAACACAGCGGTGTTTCATTCAGAATGAAAGTGCGTTTTTGAAGCGATAATTCTAGTGAGTTCATGATTGCTTGATTACCACCTAAACTGTTCTTAAAGACAGTCACTTGCTTCATTCCTGGATGAATTAGCCGTTCAAACGAATCAATAGAATTAATGATTCAGTGATAAAATCTGTGATTTGCAGCCACCTGCTGGCGGTTTCAGTTTCAATTTTAGATATAATTGCAGTTATTTAAATCATTTAATATTCCTGTATTCAAAATTTCAAAACATTAATCTCCACATGAATTTATGAATTTATATTGGGTCACTTCATGCCACCATCTGAGCCATCATTGAATGTCTGAAAATGTATGCACAAAAACAAAAACTTCTACATTAGCCACTTTTGTGTTCCTTTTTTGTGCTACGCTCTGCAAAGGGTCTGTATACAAATGAATTTTCATTAATGAGCTAATTTTCATATTGGTAACTGTATTTGTCTTAATTCCTACTTCAATTTATTAGAATTGTTTTAAAATAGAAATTTAAAAAGGGCTAAACAACTTTTTGGGGGAAAATTGACAAGATATAATGATGGGCCATTTTGCATAAGTGTAAAAAGAAAATGCCGCGTAATCACGTATTCAGCAGCCCGTCTGCGATATTAGGCAAGGCTAATTTTTGATTATTGAACTCAGAAGGTGCTCGCCTTACTTTTTTTTTTAATTAAGGAGGAGCAAGCGCTCTTGATTACAACGAAGTAAAAATCACTGCTGCTTAAACTGGGTGTGGTGACAGAGTATTGGCTGAGTAATGGTATTTGGCCTGAGGAGAGAAAGTTCAGTCAAAGATTTTTTTGGGGCTTTAACGACCCGACTACTAACAATAATTATTTAGTATATCTGTAGTTAAAATAATAATCAGCACAATACGCAGCTATTTTCTTTCCGTCAGTTTTAATTTAATGGTAAAGCACGCTTTATTGGGTCATCAAAAAAAATAAATTAAAATAAAGTTTTACTGTGGGAGTACTACACTCAACCAATACCAGGGAAGGCAGTTTTTGTCAGAGCCCTTGTTATTCTTAATTTTGACATTAATTAATTTTACAGCGAACCAAAGCATAGCGATAGCATCTCAGGTCTCAAAATATCGCTTATTGGGCTACTTGAGTCTGTATAATCTGTATTCGCATCGCCTGCTTGAAAAACACATATCGATCGATGACGAAGGAGTCCCCCAGTAATTTCGAAGAGTAAAGTCTTGAAATCCCATGCAGTAGGGCTATTTATTCGCTTTAGTGGTTCTGTAGTTACATTTAATTTCTTTGGCAGTGGATCTGCGGGGTATGGGGGGGGGTCACGATGTCAGCTTAACATCGTGATGTCTGTCAGTCATCGGCGATGGATGATGGCATCGTCATCGGCATACTATAGGCCTAGCGAGTAGAAAAAAAAAAACATTTTCCATATTTATAATATTAATTTTCACAGTACAAACTACCTCTTTATACATGACACACAGAGTAGCTGCCTTTTACATTTTGAAATGAAAATCTGAAAAACTCAGATTTAATGATTTGTTTACCAACTGAACTTTTATACCCGATAAATACGCAGACATGTTTATTACTAAAAACATCTTGGCAGACCAGATGAAGAGGGGGTTAATGACAGAGAAACTCTCATTCAGGAAGATTTCACAATGACAGTCCACATTACCTCATTCACTGGCACTGGAGTATAGAGAGGTGCCTTTAACATCAATCAACTCTGTTAAAACATAAAAGGTCTCTGTGTAGTTGTCTGGGTGGAGGTTTGAGGTAGGGCTGTGCGATATGCGATACGCGATACGATAATGCTTATCGTGTGTAAAATCAATTCAATCTATATTATCAAATATTTAAAAATTGAAAATCTACAATAACCAATTTGTTGCACCATTCTTCATGGAAGCGAAATAGAAATACTACTCACACAGACTTCTGAAAGTGACCAGCAGTGTTTTGGCATTACATAAAAAGTAATGTCACAAATCGGAAAATGTCATTTTTAACATCAGTGTGAACATACAAACAAATAAAATAAATGCCACTAATTTTATATCATTGTAACTTTGCTTTCCACACTTTAAGTACTTCTTCATATACTACAGCAAAAACTATAGTCTGAGAAAGTTCAAACATGATTAAAGGCAAAGTGAAGTGTCACGTAAAAAAAAAAAAAAAAAAAAAAAAAAAAAGAAAACAAAAAAAAAAAGCAGAGGGTAAGAATTACAGTCTAAAATATACACTGTCTATAGTGTGTAGAGGAGAGTAGAGGCTATCATATTGTCAAAAGTTTGATGCTTATTGCCTCCTCAACAAGCAAGCCCCTCTCTCCTACCATACAACTGGAGCAGCCCTTTTGATCACGCTGTTGTCTGTACAACCCCCCACCCCCACGCGCTTCCTCTAACCACAGGGCATACTGTTTATCCACCTCCATGCTCTCAGCGGCCAATCTCAGCCCCCATGGAATTTATGATTGTTTGGGAAAGTGTTTTTTGTGTGGGTTCATTGAAACTGTTTTTAATTATGTGCTTTAAACTTTAAATTGTGAAACGTGGTATGATTATTAAACGGGGATAAGTGAAGTTTTTATTAAAGTTTTCACACACAAACATACATTTCAAGAAAAACATCAAACTATATAAAATATATAAACAGTAATGTCTGTGTTTCCAGAAAAGAGTAAAAACCAGGGGATTAAGACGAATATTTAAGTGTTGTTAATTTAAAAAACTAGTTAGAGTTTGTTACAAGTTAGAAAATAATGAAACATATGAGCCGGCTAAATCCCATCTATCTTAACACAAACAAAATGAGTATCGAGAGAGTTCTTAAAGGCAATACGGCATTTTCTGTTAGCCATTAAAACTATTTAGAGTTTGGTACATCCTGGTTAGAAAATGAAATACTAAATAGGTGACTTGTCACGCGATGATCTTACACAAGTACCAATCGCTCAGATAGATGCGTTAAAAAGACTTGCAGATCAAAATCTTTGTAACATAGCCATTTTAACAGTTTGAGAGTCTCGTTACGCGGTTAGAAATAAAATAAAAAAAATGGCTGACATCACCACCGTGAGCTATGGAAAGGATATAATTATCCTATGCGATGACGTTCGTTAAAGCAATTAGCGGCAGTTCGTTTTAATAAGTTTTGAGAGTTGTGTTACGGCGGTTCAGAAAAGTATAAAGAAAAATGAGCATGATCTTCTCCCCGGGAATGCTAAAACAAAAATATGCAGTACCGTTAGGCGATAAGGAATACACATAGGCATAATCTAATGTGTAGGGCCTCTATCATTAGCAATTTAAAACCTATTAGTGTTGTCATCAAGTTATATAACATAAGAGAAAATGTTGACATGCACAGATCGTAAATACAAAAGTGATCCTTCCAGATATTCGTAAACAGCGCGCATGACAGTGCAAATCTTGGGTAACCATTACTAATTTAAAGTTTGGAGTCGTTACAAGTTAGAAAATAAAGAAAATGCTGACATCTCACCGTGTCTAAAACGTAAAAATATCCCTATCAGATAGCGTTACGTTTAACAATACGTCAGTGTTTCTCTGTAGGCAATTTTAAAAGTTAGAGCTCTCGTTCCCTAGTTAGAAAGAAAAACGTTAAGGACGGTTAAGATACTTTTCAAAATCTATGTTGTGCGCTGCCATTAGGCTAAATTTAAAAAAGCTAGTTAACGATGTGTCGGCAAGTTAACTAAAATAAAAAACGACTGGCGGGCCCCTTCGTGTATCTTCGCTGATACAATCCCTCAACCGCGCTGCTGTCAACCTGCCGAATGTTGAGCGTGCCGGCCAGTCCCTCTCAACGCACACCTGTATTCGCACCGCGCCCTAACACACGCCTAACATCGAGGCCCGCAAAGAGTAAGATCCATCGTGTGGTAAGCAGAATTAAATGGCAAAGGTACCTAGTTTCTAATAAATCATATATAATTTGCTTTCTATAATTGGATGAAAGCATACTATCATTTTTAACATTAGACGCATCATTTTACTTTAAAAGTTTTACCTGATGATAACAATCACCTCTAAGGGGCCGATAGGAAAATGTTGTTGTTTTATTTTATTGGAGTTGAATTATTCATTCAAACTTTATTGAGTAATACGGAGTGCTTATTTATCTCTTTGGTTTTTGTCAAATTGAACTATACGGCGTGCTAAAGTACTCCCGAGGCGTTTTATTTTGTATCAGCGTTATTATAAAATTAGAAATAAGTCAAGTTTTCCTGTACAGCAATAACCTCTAAGCCCCGATGAAAATCAACTGATTCGCTACGTTGTTTGTTTTTTATTTTAGTTTAGTTTAGTTATTCACACTTAATTTAGTAAATCCTTTATTTACTCTTTGGTTTTTGTCAAATTTAACTTACGGTGGGGGGTGTATGACAGTTAAAACACACACGAATGCTCGCACAAATATCTAACGGGGATGTTTCGGGGAGACTCTTTGATTTTCCGTCTGCAACGCTTGTGGCGTGTTATCTATCAATTAAAACAGACATGCGTAATTAAACGTCTAAGGTTTTTACAACACGGTACGAAATGTAAATAGTTCGTCTCACGCAGTGCCACAGCAGTGTATCCGAACTGAGATTGGCGGCGCGTGTGTCTGGGTTTTGTGTGCTTACTGAAGCGGTCCTATATGCAAGCGATAATGTATTTCAAAGTTTGTGAAACATCTAAGTACTGTTCTACTGGGATCGGCAAAAAAAAAAAAGATCAACTGCATATTTGCATCTTATGAGTTTTTTGAGTGAATCTGGCGTGTGAACTTTGTTGTAGTGTCAAGTATCAGTTCACCTGATGCCAAGGTTGAGCCGTATTGGCTTAGTTATTTTATGATATGCACACTGCAAGTTCAAAGTTTAGTGAAAAGTTTCAAGAAAGGGACAGTCGAAGTGGTCGCAAGGATGGAGCAGCACCTACTGACCCTTTTTAACGACAAACATCTGGTTAGGTAAGAAAAACAGGAATGTTAATAGCCTAATGTATAGCTGGTGAATGTGATTTCACAGAAGTTCAGGATACACTTAGATAGATAGAAAAAAGACAATAACAACAAAAGTGAAATAAATAGGGAGATTTATGTTTTAAACAACCATACACGCAAAACACAAACACTCAACACAGACACAGACATATATACACAAAAACACTCAAACGCGCAGACAAACATAAACACAAACACTCAACACAAACATGCACACAAACATCCCTACAGTTAAACATTTAGACGTGTACGAAGTCTCATACAAGCCTTTTTACAAATAAAAACTTTTAGAATCACACAGCGTATCTCTACAAGATGATGAAAAGCAGTATGATTAAACAATGATATAACTTTTGTTTGAACAAATAAGCTAAGTTTTGGAGATTTTTTGAACTTTCAAACCTAAAAACATGATGTGCTAAAGCAAGGATTAGAAGCAGTCAAATAATCCTCTGATGAATGCAATACGTTTACATAGATTTTTATTAATATATTAGCTATAATAGACTGAAAATTAGTTGTCATAAGGTTGTTTGCAACAAAAGTGTTTCTTATACAAGATGCTACAAATATCTCACAGAACCTTTACAACAGATTAGACTTTCTTTCTCACTTTACTTAAAAAGGGTGTTATTAACCATGCTGTTTAAATGCAACATTTATTTTCCACTATAGCACTATAATGTTTTATTTTACTAAGATTTGATCAATTTATTGATATAAGAAACAATCAAATATTCGATAAGTCCATCTCATCACCCCAAGCTGATGTGTCTGATGGCTTGTGATGACATTAATATCTTACTAATACATATGTGTTAAGATGTTAAGTATGTGTAAAGTCCAGTATTACTGTTAAAAATTGTTTAAAAAGTAATCTTTTTAGCTTTCATATAGGATTCACGGCCATACTCAGTTGGTTCTTGTGTAACAGAGTCCTGAAACAAATTAAAATAGATTGTATGGAAGATTTTACTTGGTGAAGATATTAATAATGACTGGGAGCATAAAGAACTTTAACTTGATTAAACAACTGATGTGTATGTGCATTGTCTACTGAATATTTATAACAGTACCATGTGTAGTTAGCCTGAAATATTATTGTTAAATACATACCTTGTAATTCAGCATGATTCTTATCATTTAATGCAATAAATAAAAGACTTAATTGATAGATCATATCTGACTTTGTATATCATATCGTGTATATCATATCATGAGCATAGTCAAAGCGCGACAAATTTTCTCTTGGACGGTTGTTAATGGTCAAACAACCGGTTTGTTGAATAATGAAAAATATAAAAAAATTTTAAACATAGCGTTTTGTGTATCTAAGTTAGCTATGCTTATAGTTTTTAGTAGGTAAAAATCAGCACCTATAGAGCTAAAAACATTTTTTCATAAGATCAAACTCTCTCATGCAGCAAGGCGCTCCATGCAGTACTTTCAGCAGAACCCCCGTAGTGACACCACAAACTGACATAAATCATCTTAAGTTTGTTTAAAACATTATAGCTAGTACTGAGACGGGAGGCAGCACATTCCCTGTGCTGGAATCTATTTTATGCGCCACAGTGTGTTGGTAAGGGTTCTACGGAAATGTAAATAGGCTCATAGTAATTACAATTTGACGCCACCTCATATTTTAAACGTAATGAAGAGCGTTAGCTATTTCAATTACGTCCTAAAAAAAAGTTAATGTAACTGATTTGATTACCTCTTTCATAAATATATAATGTTTTCAAATGTTAATCATTTTGAAACATGTAAAGCAGCAGGGTTAACCTTACATTAGAGCTCAACACTGATTACTGTCAGATTTTCTAAATCCTTCATCACTTGAATTAGGATTATAATAATTTAATTTAAACCACAACATCAGAATTGCTTTGAGATTGTTCTGAGATTAAATACACATTTAAAACCATAACAAAATCGTTTTAATAGCTATGATACTGTTTTCAAATCAAGCCTTTGCATAGCTATGCCAGGAAAACACTGGCATCTAACAACGGATTGGAAAAAACAGATAAAGGTAAAAAATAAATATACATCACCCAAACAGGAAATAAAACAGTTATCGAATAAGCATGTGTCCTAAACGTCCTGAAACATCGGTGTTCTCAAAATTCTATTTTAGAAGCTGTTAATATAATATGAATATTTCATTAAATCTTATTGTGTTGTGTGTGGGTGTGTGTGTGTGTGTGTGAAAATATTCAGATGCAAACCCTTTGTAAGCATTAACATTTCATAAGTAACTGTAATTTAATTGTACGGTTTTTTCTCAGTAACTGTAACTGATTAAATGTATTTTGTCATTAATGATGTAATTAGTCTAGCATTAAAAACATTATATAGTTGCTCGTACGCCTCCCTAAGAAGTGTCACACTGTTTATGGGCATTATTACAATAATATATGGTGAAAGATTCATTAACCTCTTTAAAATATAACGGTAAATGGACAATATCAGGTACTTAATCAACCTTAGTATGGGGCAAACAATGGGCTACAGCTGCATAAAACAAGGTCCAGACAGCGCTAGATTTGGACGGCTATCTACATAAATCCAAGTACAGTCATAGCAGAAAATGTATTATAGCGCCGCAGTTTTTCTTAAGATAAAGACAATTATTTGGTTTCAAGAACACACGAATCCTAACGCTTAACGCTTCACAAGATAACATAACATAGCACGCTTGCTCCATTACAACATACACATCAAGTCTGTTTTAGCATATGTATATCGTATTATTCTTGAATATAATTGTTTAGTCTAAATATGTTTTGACAATTATTTTTGTTTTTGTTTATTCAAAGGTGTTAAATTGAACGTGTGTAACTAATACCTCGTTCAAATGCTGTAGACTTTCAGGTCAGGAAACTACAATACCCAGCATACTCTTCAGACTTCAAACATGGCCACCGGGGGTCTATATCCCAAAATACACATACATGACAGCGCTCTAAATCGTTGGATTTCTGATTATATGCGCGCTCGGATACCCTATATAAAAAGACTCACATTTCCGTGCTTTTTGTGAAGTATGCGCTCCTTCCGTGTTTTGATGTTACAAACCACCTTTTTTGTGATCTCTGTTAGTGATTCAAAGTCCAATTCATTTCCGCGAATCAAATCTTTTCAGTTCGGTTCAATGAACCGGTTCATATTGTCCTTAAGTCATCTCGCAGTGATGTCAGTATGCATTTCTTTTCTAACAACTCAGGGGTCATTTTATATCAGCGAAATATTCAAATAAAGTAAACTGTGTGAACGCGTATCGTCTTTTGTTCATTTAACCTGATGATGTTTGTGGTCACGGTTTCATTCACTGATCCTTCATGTCGGATATGAGTCACGACTGACCAATATTGAGTAGCCTACACATAAACGTGGATATGTTCTACATGCTTAAAGTATTAGCCTGTAGAAAGAATAAACCAGGCTCTCATTGATTTAGCTTAACAGCTTTAAAATATAATCTGCATGCACGATAAACCATACTCTCTTAAAATCGATAGTACACAAAACATCTGTAAAAGGCCTGATAACTTATTAATGTGATGTTTTGGTTCGTGTCTTACACAACAGTGTGTCACTAAACAATTTTTTTTTAAGTTTTAATATAAAAGATAATAGTCTGTTAACAATTTAGATGCTTTTATTATGATCGAAGTTCCAATGAAAACGGGCGCTGAAGGTAGGCTACGTACTGTTTAAGACGGAATTAATTGAAGTAATACTATGTGATAATTTAACTGCTTTATTTACAGTATGCTGAATATAAAACTGTAAACAAGTACATTAAAACATTTCAAGCTTGTTAAACAATCACGTACATTCCTCTTATGAAAACGCTTTTTAAAACATTTATCAAATACTATAAAACTCATAACCGTTAAGCGCTGTTTGCACGTTCACATGTAAATTATCAACAAGTTCTCAATCTGTTCTAATGTACGCCAACATGTTCTTACAAACAGAAACATATCTATAACGAACTTGGCAACATATGTCCGGTAAGTGAACATATGACATATCCGTCAGGCAAACATTTTTAGTGCATCTGATCTAATATGGTTCAGTTATGCAGAGACCTTAAAAAAATGAATCAGGGGCTCAAGAACGGTCTGAACCATAAGCTCTGACAGACAACAAGGCTCAATGATAGTATGGATGCGATGCGATTTCGAAGAGGAAGACTAAAAATAATCATTACCTTTATGGCGCGAGTCTAAGAGGCAGTAGTCTGAAGGGTGCCAGCGTAATAATGATATTCTGCTCTTACGGTGTATGATTTTCTTGCTTGAATATTCTTATTCCTTATTTGGCTCTTATCTCATAAAATACCTATAGACAATAGTTAATTAAAATTCAAGTACAACGTATTAACTGATATCATTTTAAAAAAGCTGTCTACTTGAACGAATATTAAATCAGGATGTTTGATAATTGTTGTATATCAACCTTGTGACTGATCATATTTGCGATATCTTGCATAAATTCTAGTAATTAAAGTGGTTAACAGGAGACGTAGGGGGTCGAAACTAGCTCAAAGAACACATCAAATAATTGAATTTTATTGATACGTACCCTTAAATGACAGTCCTTCTATCACTGGTCACTAGGCTTCTAAGTTAACAAGGGTTAAAGAAAAAAGGGAAACGCTAAATGATATGTGATTTTAGGATTCAAATTCTTTTCCTGTTCTGTCTAGCGATAGCAGGGAAACAGCAAGAGGCACTGCTGTACATAACCGACAAAGCTTCCAATTCTAATTAACGTAAGAGTGCCATATATAGGAGGGGGGGGGGGGGGGGAGGGGATGTTCAATTATTCTGTCGCCATTTATGCAAATATTACTACTTCAACGAGCTTTTCTGAAACTACTTTAAATCTTAAAAAAAAGATGCACACATTTCACAGTCACATACCTATAATATCGGGCATTTATTTTCGTGCTAATGTCTCTAAGACGTCATAGCGTAAAAGTGACTTACAAGTTGATATAGTCATTTTAAGTGAAACGGTGGAAATTGATTGGGCACTCGTATTTTTCTATTCTCTTCACACTCCAAATACATTGATGCCCGTACTCTTTTTAGGTGCCTCTTGTACTTTCAGAGTTGGGGTTTATCTGGCGGCGATGCATTGCGGTGTTTTCACAAGGTCGTACCATGTCTTCTTAGTTCTGTACGCCGTCAGAAAACAGATGGCCCTATAATAATTCGGACTTCTTACTTTATGAAGATGAAAACATTGTGTAAGAGTGCAGATTTTGTCCATCATCCCTGCGTATACCTATATATTTTTAGCAATGCTCATAATTCCAATATGTTAGTATTATGCTTAATGGCAACTCGTTTAGTACCTGGGGGGGGGGGGGGGGGGATATAGTCACAAAGGGATCAGAGCTGCATTCTAGTATTATAATTGATAAGTTGTTTAATACTCTTAGCGCCCGATCATGTTTAACCGGCGTCTGCAGTTCCTAGGTCTCATCGAGCACGCCCTGCTCACCTAGGTTGTGAGTTATTTAAAAAACCGGAGCAGAACGTTTTTTGCATGTAAATCATTACCTCTTAACAGCTTTGAATACCATCAACAAATTGTAATGAAATGTTTCCATGGCTGTTCGCAGACTCTAATATACAAATGCCTGCTTTTCTCTCTCATGATTTGAATTTGTTTTACCACTCGCAAGTTTCATACCAAACCTTCTTAATCTCTATTTTCGCCCCGCTACATTGTAATAGTGATTAGGGGCCAGTTTAACGGTGCCTTATGGCGTTATAGCGCAAATCTTTCTCGGCATGGTCCAATAGGTTTTGCTGTCATGTTACCAGGGTATGGATTCATACCCTCTTTGTTTATATAAGTTCATGGGGGGGAAAAAAAAAAAAAAAGAAAAAAAAAAAAAAACAAGAAAGTTATGCGTTGACTTTAATGATAGACAAAAGATAATTGGCTTTGGAAGAAAAAAAAAAAAAAAACTCTATCAGCTTCATCATTGCGAACATCTCTACAGTTTACTATTATTATTTTGATGACCAAAGTCTCTAGCTTACGATGCGAGAATAATCTTACAAAATCATGTTTGCTCTGTGAAATTAATTATTTTCACGTTCTACACCGTTCTCCTCACGTTCCACTGTCGGCTTCTAACCTCTGTTCTTCCTGGGGGGGGGGGGGCCTTTTAAAAAAAAAGGAAAAAAAAAAAAAAACGCACCTACAACAACAAAGCAAAAGATTTATGATGCGCATGAGTACAGAAATAACAAGTTAATGATGAGCTATCAGATCATATTCTATTTCTCAACAATTTATTGTTTTAATCATCAATGCTATAAGATTTCATTGAAGATAGTCGTAAGCTAAAATTATCAAATTGTCCATTAGGCAAACTAAACAGTGATAATGGCAGTATTACTACTATGTCCCCCGTCTACGGCCAGAACAAGATAATCATCGCTAAGGACAAGTCTTTTAACAAACCACAGTCTTCGACACACCTTTCATCTACAAGGCCATCTAGGGGTCTTACATCTACGCAGCTAAGCACCTAGATCATGCCTGGCGAGGCATCGGTTGCATGAGGCTGAATCGGCACGACGTGGCAGAATTAAATTCTTTCCCTAGACATAAACTTTGTCCCCTAATCATTATAGAATGTTTTCGCCGTTTAATCTGGATTGACTGTTTTAATTCATGATGGTCCAGACCTTGTGCAATTTCAGTTTCAGTTTCCGGTTTTCAGATCCGGCGCGCTTCGCAAACAAAAAAAAAAAACGAGAAAGAAATAAGAAAAGGAGAAAGAAAGAAGGGGAGTTTGAGGCGTTATTATCTAGAACTAAATCTGGCATATATGGTCTTCTACAGCGAATTACAAATTGGATTCTTTAAGCTATGATTGCTTGCTCTGTCAATAGACCACGTAGATAATCTGTTAATACTTGATCCAACAAGATGCGTTGCGATTACGAGTCCTAAAGCTACTCCAAGTTGCGTCGTGCCGCTAGCTGTCAAACGCGTGGCCGCAATCCTGCAGAGTTATATTCAGTTAAGGCCATCTGTTGTTGGTTTTAGGCCATTCGTTCCTGATGTAGGGGAAGAGAAAAGTGCAGGTCTATGTTGTCTCTCCCAGAGGAAGTTCAGGGAAACATTGGTTCACAGGTGCTGGCTAAGATAGCTTTCACATCTAAAAGTCAGTTATGATACTTTTGAATAAGCAAGGTAAGCTTGTCGATAGTTAAACTATTAAATGCGATTTAGCATCAGATGGCTTTAATCCGAATGCAATACTAGCAAATGCGAATAGTGTATGAGAAGAGGGATAAGGGCAATGTGATATGCTCATGCCTGGATTAAGTCTAACGTGGTGCAGATAGTAGCACAGGTTTTTTTTCTTGTTTTGTTTATTTGGTAGCGTTGTGAATAAAAACGTTAATAAAAGAAACAGTTAGATTGGCAGAGAATAAGGCAACAGCAGGTAGGAGCGGAGACGGAAATAATTGCAGATAAGGAAGGGCTCTGACTCAAATTTGTAAGTTAATACTTCTAGATATAAGCTTACGATTATATCGATAATAATAGTAATTCTGTGAATAATGCTCGCGGTAGTGAATAAAAAAAGACGAGTGACATTTCACAAGGCAATAGTTTTATATCCATTCAAAAAAGCCATATGGCCAAATTCCGCGGCAAACTGCAGTAAAAACTTATATCACAGCACATAGGGTCGCGCTAACATGATCAGGCAAAACTAGGAGACTTAAAGCGGTATAAGGCCATAAGCGAAATTAAGCCTAAGCAATTAGCAATTTAGGTGGGCAGAACATGATGATATAGAATGGTGAAAACATGGGCGGCATAAAGCATAATTCAACAGTAATAGATGGTAAAGCGGCCATGGAAACATATAAAATTGTTCTGGTTTCAAAGTGTAAGGTGAT
>JADLZN010006066.1:0-25000 GCA_018155175.1 Sinocyclocheilus anophthalmus
TTATGACTGAATCCAGCCGGGACGTATCTGCTCATCAAAGACTAAAACCACATGCTTTCTTTTTTGTGACTTTGAATAGCGAGGGAAACGTCCTGCCCAGTGTTTGTGCTTCGTAATTTATTACTCGATTGTTTGACATTCTGTGTTGATTTGAGTGTGAGTTTATCCTGTTTTTTGGCACAAAGGTGCAGCGAGAAGTAGGATTTGCTCTGAAGTTTGAGGAGGCCTTTTGCGTCTGTCACCGGCCACAGTTTCATTTACTGAGTACCTGAAACTGAGATTAAGTGAGATATTTATAACAGCAGAACTTGTGTTAAAAATACAGAGAAATGCAAAGAGTTTTCATGAATAGGAAAGAAAAATCATCATGTGCAGCGAAGAAAATGTCAGCCTCTTGACAACATTCAGCAGACGAGTTCATGTTTTTCCTTTGACTCATCATCGAGGCCAAACAGCTGATTGAAAATGTTCAATGCAAGGAGCAAAATACTGTAGAAAGCAATAAAGTTTTTGCTAAATGAACACTAAGAGAAATCCATAGGAAATTTTAATGGGCAATATATCATTTTCACATGGATTTCTTGATGTTAGATCACATATGTAAATATTCAATATGGCCGAGCCGATATTTTGTACTCTAAGACTTTTGATATGCAGACTAAATAAAAATAACCTGAGATATGCATATGAATGAAAAAATTTTTTGTCATTTTTTTCACATTTGTGGATGTTTTTGCCTGGCATATTACATGCTTTAAAATATTTATGGTAAATATTGTTGTTTATAGTCCAGGGATTCCTAAACGTTTTTTTTGTCAGCTGAATCCTTTGACTAATATTTTACTTTAATATTTTTATCATGTAGGCACACAGACGTTATATGCAATACTGATTGAAAATATTCATGCAATACTGTAATTTTTTTTTTCAGTTTTTGCTAAATGAACACTAAGAGAAATCCATAGGAAATTTTAACTTGTCAAATTAACAGCTTATATCAATATTCACTGTGTTTCTAAATTAATCACATATTGTATATATGCAAGATACCACCCATCCCTAAATAAGAAGACCAATACTATATACTCTAAGACTTTTGATATGCAGACTAAATAAAAATAACCTGAGATATGCATATGAATGAAAAAAATTTTTGTCATTTTTTTCACATTTGTGGATGTTTTTGCCTGGCATATTACATGCTTTAAAATATTTATGGTAAATATTGTTGTTTATAGTCCAGGGATTCCTAAACGTTTTTTTTGTCAGCTGAATCCTTTGACCTTACATATTTACTTTCAATTTATAAGCTTTTTTTTTTTTTTAAGTTTGGTATGTATTGCTTTGAAAGACTTTTTGACTCATCATTTTGACTGGATTGAAAGTGTTCAATGCAAGAATCAAAATACTGTGAAAAAAAAAAAAAACTTTTTGGGGGGGGTTCAGTTTTTGCTGAATGAACGCTAAAATAAATTTTAACTTGTCAAATTAACAGCTTACAATGGCTTTAACTGCATTTCTTGTTTTTCTGTCACCTAAATCTTTGCACATATTGTATATGTGAGCCTCCAGCACAAAAGCAGTGTTAAGTCGCTGGGTATATTTGTAGCAATAGCCAAACAATACATTGTATGGGTCACAATTATACATTTCTCTTTTATGCCAAAAATCATTAGGATATTAAGTAAAGATCATGTTCCATGAAGATACTTTGTAAATTTCCTACCGTAAATATATCAAAACTTAATGTTTAATTAGTAATATGCATGGCTAAGAACTAAATTTGGACAACTTTAAAAGCGATTTTCTCAATATTTAGATTTTTTTGCACCCTCAAGATTCCAGATTTTCAAATATTGTTCAATCCTAACAAACCATACATCAATGAAAGCTTATTTATTCAGCTTCAGATGATGCATACATCTCAATTTCGAAAAATTGACACTTATGACTGGTTTTGTGCTCCAGGGTCACATATATGCAAAATATCCCTAAATAACAAGACCAATACTATATACTCTAAGACTTTTGTTATGCAGACTAAATAAAAATAACCCGAGATATGCTTCTGAGTCACATGGAGTGAGAACTAGTAATAAATCGTGTTTGTTTCAGAGACCGTATCTTCTGAACGCAGTGTTTTGATGATCTGGGACCCTTGTAGCCCGTGACTCAAGTGTGACTCGTTCGGTTCGGCGTTTCTCTCCTCATAATTACAGCTGTGGTGTCTTTGTGTGTGAATGTATGTGTCCTGAGTCACTCTGAGCTCACGATCCCCTCGGGACAGAAACGCTTGTCTAACGCCTCTATTGTGGCGTGTAATTAGCGTGTAGCTCCGGATGACACAACATGACTCTCGACTGCCGTGATTCATCTGCTCATAAATGAAGAACTACAACCTGCTCTCACTGAACAAATGTCTAGGTTTCTTTGATACAAAATGCATCCATATACTATTTTTTTTTTCTTTGTTTAAATTTCAAGTCATTTAGATAAAAAAAAATATTTTTTATAGTGTCTGTGTCTCATTTGTTGAAGTTTTGTTATTTTCTGTGAATCATTGTCTGTATACATTTGTGGACGTTTTGATTATTATCATCATCATTATTATTTTTGCTATTTTATGTTTTGTTTATTCATTTAAACATTTTGAGTTCACCTGGGATTCCTCTGATTGAAAGAAATCATTCGTTTTTAAATCATTGCTGCTTTTCCTTCTCTAACAAGTGAACATCATGCATCTGAACTCCTTCAGGAGTGTTTTACGAGACTGAGTGAGACGAGCTGGAATTTAGACAAATAGCACAACATTTCTAAACTTTGATCTGATTTGTTTGATAGTTGTTCTGAGATCGTGCACGTCGGCCGGCTCTACCTGTTTGCGGTGTACATAAAGCGTGGTTGTGATTTGGAGAGGTCAGCTGTAACCATTAGACGCTCAAACATGCAGCAGATGCTTTTTATTGGGCCTGCGGAGCAAAGTTTTGTTTATTCAGGTGCGGAGGGGAATGTCTCATAACTCCAGCCGTTCGCTGTTAATGTAAAGAGATTTTTATGGCCGTCTGGAGAGGAAAAGGGCTTTTTCTGAATGATTTTCAGAAATCAGTTCTGTTAATTAGAGTGAATATTCAGTGCGCTTATGAATATGGATCACCTCTATTTTTGAGTTTTTTGTCATACTGTGCTGATATGTCATCACCCTCCTGTTGTTTCTCGCGTCGTATTTCACAGTATTAGCTGTCTTTCATCTCTGTCTTTCTCTCCCACCCGCCACGGATCGCTGTAAATACCAATCTCACTTCCCTCAAAATCTCATGATCCGGATCAAAACTGACCAAACTTAGTGCTATTAATACACATTCTTGGTCTCATTGTGAATGATTCTTCTGTTCACCTTATGTGAAAAAAGTCTTCATAGTTTTATTGAGATGTAATAACTCGCTGCTCCTCTGAAATGGTGTCTCTAAGGCCTCTTGCTTAACATTACCCAAAACTAGTGAGCTGCCTTGCCTTTCACTGCCTACATCGGCAGCATCCTATCTAGGGATGCACAATATACTGGTTTAAAAATTGATTATTGTAGTTATTTTGTAGCGTGTTGATTAATATTGGATCTATATATATTATAATATTGATATTAAACTGCCTGTTTTTACATTTTGATTACCTTAAGTGAACGCTTGATGACTTTTGAAATTAATCAAATCATGTAACGCGCACATTCTTTATTTTTGTAGCATATCCGATAATATTGGATATATATATGCTAATATTGATTTAATTGCCTGTTTTTACTTTTTCATTACCTTAACTGTCATCAAGCATTCACTTAAAGTTAATTTAATAACGCACTTAATTTAATCTATTCATTTTGTAGCATATCGATTAATATTGGATATATTTTAGCCAATATTGATATTCAACTGCTCGTGTTTACATTTTGATTAAATTAATTCTTGAGGATGGTTAAGGTAATCTAATAATTTATCTTAATAGTTAATTTAATCGGTATTTGTAGCATGTCAGGTAATATGTATGTGTGTGGGATAAATATATATATAGATACGCATAAGATAATATTGATATTTAACTGCCTATTTTTATATTTTGGTTACCTTAACAGTAACAAGCATTAACTTAGTTGTCTAATAATGTAATTAACACACTTTATTAATTTTTAATTCATTTGGAGCATAGTGGATGCATAAGACAATATTGATAATTACATGTTTAACTATTTTTGCATTGCATATAATGAATATTTATTATATATATATATATATATTATATATATATATATATATAGACAAATCTAATCTTAATAGTAACTGCCTATTTGATTACCGTAATCGTGATCCATCTAAAAGTTTAAATAAGAATTTTAATTGTTATTTATTGTTAGCTTATCAGTGATATTAGATGATTTAAGCTAAAATGGATATGTAAATCCATATTTTTGCTTTTGATCCGTTAATCCTCAAGCGTTCATTTAAAAATAATTGATGAACCCACAGTAATAAATATATATATATATAATATATACAGTGGGGCAAATAAGTATTTGATACACTGCTGATTTTTCAAGTTTTCCCACTTACAAAGAATGGAGAGATCTGTAATTTTCATCGTAGGTACACCTCAACTGGGAGAGACAGAATCAAAAAAAAAAATCCAGAAAATAACATTGTATGATTTGTTAATAATTAATTTCCATTTTATTGCATGAAATAAGTATTTGATACAATAGAAAAATAGAACTTAATATTTGGTACAGAAACCTTTGTTTACAATTACAGAGGTCAGACGCTTCCTGTAGTTCTTGACCAGGTTTGCACACACTGCAGCAGGGATTTTGGCCCACTCCTCCATACAGGTGTTCTCCAGATCTTTCAGGTTTTGGGGCTGTCGCTGGGCAGCATGGAGTTTCAGCTCCCTCCATAGATTTTCTATTGGGTTCAGGTCTGGAGACTGGCTAGGCCACTCCAGGACCGTGAAATGCTTCTTACGAAGCCACTCCATCGTTGCCCGGGCGGTGTGTTTGGGAACATTGTCATGCTGAAAGACCCAGAAGGCCTCCCAGCCCCACCCCACATTTACAACTGCTCTTACTGAGGGAATGGAGGTGCTGCCAAAACTCGCCATACATGGACCCATCAATCTCCCCTCACCCCCAACCCTCAATACGGTGTAGTCGTCCTGTCCCCTTTGCAGAAAAGCACCCCCAAGGCATGATGTTTCCAACCCCCATGATGGTCACGGTTGGGATGGTGTTCTTGGGTTATACTCATTCTTCTTCTTCCTCCAATCACGTCGAGTGGAGTTTATACCAAAACTTCTATTTTGGTCTCCTCTGACCACAAGACCGTCTCCCATGCCTCCTCTGGATCATCCAGATGGTCTTTGGCAAACTTTAGACGGGCCTGGACATGTGCTGGCTTGAGCAGGGGGACCTTGCCCACGCTGCAGGATTTTAATCCATGATGGTGTAGTGTGTTACTAATGGTAACCATTGAGACTGTGGTCCCAGCTCTCTTCAAGTCATTGGACCAGGTCCTCCGTGCTAGTTCGAGGCTGATCCCTCACTTTCTTAGGATCATTTGTATACTAAATCTAGGGAGAGATCTTGCAATGGAGCCCCAGTCAAGGGAGATGAACAGTAATCTTGACCCATTTCTGCCATTTTTATGCATTATCTTGCCGCCGTCAACAATGGTGCCTTTCCCACCCCCAAGCGGTTTGCTAGTTCCATCCTCCCTTTCTTCCCCCCAGTAGCCCATCCAGCCTTCGTGCAGGTATACAATCGTTGCTCCCCTGTGTGTCCGTAGGACAGCTCGTTGTTATTTAGAACCATAGTGGACGAGTGTTGAGTCTGATTGATCCTTGAGTGTGTGGACCGGTGGATTTTCTACAGGCCCTTACTACAAGTTCAATCAGGAGCATATTTAATACAGGTAATGATGGAGGGATAACGGCAGGGCGTCTTAAAGACAAAATAAAGGTCTGGAGAGCTAGACTTCTTGTGGTCCCCGTAGGTTGATCAAATACTTAGTTTCATGCAATAAATGGAAAGTAATATTTCAAACACTCATTTGATTAAATGTTGTTTTTTTTTTTCTGGATTTTTTTTTTCGGTCTCTCACAGTTGAGGTGTACCTCCGATGAAAATTACAGATCTCTCCATTCGTTGTAAGTGGGAAAACTTGAAAAATCAACAGTGTATCAAATACTTATTTGCCCCACTTGTATATTTAGTTTTTGCCCGCGCTCACGCTATATTGGTTAACCCCTATAGTACCGATATATGAAGAGTTAATTGGCAACCCAAATCCCCCCCCCGATTAAATGCCACTTGTTCCAATTCAAGGCACTTGCACCGGGTACACGTTTTAAGGACAGAAGAGCCTCGACAGCCCCCCCCTAGTGTTTTTGTTTTAATTGTTGTTTTTGAAAAGAAATGTCGTGTTTTTATTTTAAGTCCATTTCATCGAATACCACGCTGTATTCGAGGTTCAGTGTGGACACAGGCCCTACTGTGCAATGTTGAAACCACGACGGCGCCCCTAGCCTGAAAGGGTTTCGTCAAAGGTGCCCTAAAAATGATCGGGTCATTCGAAGAACTTGAGGAACCGTGATATCTTCGTCAGGCGAAAAGGAAAATACTAAAGCTGGAAAACGCTTTTCACGGAAGCTTCGCAGCAAAGCTATTGCGCTTTAACAACTACTGATTGTATGCGTGGAATCACATCCATAACAAGTTTATGATCAACCCACAACTATTTTTTTTTACAACATTTGACTTCCCGCCCCGACCAGCCGCCGCTCAGGGGTCTTACCATATCATCTGTGATTGTGTATGATTTGTAAACTCGAAACAGACACACGCCCGACCGGGAGTTATATGCTTTTTACCAAAAAACGACGGTTGATGGTTATCGCTTTTGCTATTTAAAACAAATCTTCCAACGATGTAAAAAAAACCATTTCAAGAACTTGATTAGTACAGTTACCTGGATTTGTTAAGTCATTACTACCTTGAATCAAAACCAACCAACCGGGTTTTGATTGAGACTATTTTCTGGTGTTATGAATACTGAAAGTTTATTCGGTTTACGCAACCCACATAAACATAAGACCTACACCCCTTATATATAAACATTATATACTATGTTATTTATATAAACATACTCAATTAAATCTTTCGACCCGCAGACTCCCAAATTATTTATAATATGATTCTATAGTCATACTCATTTGATGTGGCATGGTGTTTTCATTAGACACGCCGGTTGCCATAATGTTTTTTATAACGGTTTTTACTTTTCTGGTTGTTGTATTATGAAATAAAAGCATTTATAATGGTGTCCGCGATTTGTGTCTTCTGTGGGATGCGTCCCCCTCTAGTAGGAACCTAACAAGGGTGTTTCGCAGCTGAAACTTTCGAATGCAATCCTCCAGTCTGGCACAGGACCACGTACAGGATTGTTTACAAATTTTCGTTCCATTCTTAAAGCACTTCCGCCTTACCTATTATGTTGTCTCTTTCCCCCCCTTTGGCCCCCTCCCGGTGGAGAGCAGTTAGTGGTCTCGGCAGGTGCTTGAATAATTTTCTTTCCTGTTTGAAGTTTCTGCTTACGTCGGGTTGCCGCTCGACCCTCGTTTTTGGACTGCATTTTTTTTTTTTTGCGTCGTCCAGTGAATTGATGAATTTGCTGCCACACGGACAATGGCTCTCGACGTCTGTTTAATGCACCTTCTTGTTTACTGCCGTACCTGTTACACTCCGTCTGCAGCGCTGTTTCATATCGGCTTCCCCTCTACTTCCGCCCCTTTTAATGAGACAACAATAACACAAATTGTTTTGAATATCATAAGCAGATTGCCCTTCGTAATATGCATCAATTACTGTAATAATCCCCGGGCACAATCGTGTATATTGCGCTTCTACACATTTTTTGTTATTGATTTTTTTGCTGCTTGCCCCCCCGAGGTCCCTCCCCCTTTTTTTTTTTTTTTGTTTAAGGGGGAGATGTTTTCTTCCCGGAGCAAATTTCTGCTTACCACGTCGATTTTTGTTAAAATTTATTCCTGTTCGCAAGATTTCTAGCCTTGCTCGCTTCCGGGCGGGACATTTGTGACCTGGAGCACAAATAGCAAGGGTTTTGCACGCTGTGTGTGTGTTACTGTAGCAATAGCCACACTCATACATGTAGGTGTCACATTATAGATTTCTTTTATGCAAAATCATTAAGGATATACGTAAAGATCAGTTCCATGAAGATATCTAGTAAATCTTTTGCATACCGTAAATATATCAACACTTAATTTTTGATTAGTAATATGCATTGCTAAGAACTTCATTTGGAAAACTTTAAAGGTGATTTTCTCAATATTTAGATTGTCATAATTTGTTGAGTATACAATATTGGTGTATCTCGCGCCAAAATTGTCTGTTTTGAGTTTTTTTTCTCCAACAAAACATACATCAATCGGACCAGCTTATTTATGTCAGCAGTTCAGATGATGCTATGGAATCTCAATTGCGAAAGATTGAACCCTTATGCCGCACCCTGGTTGTGTTGTGCTCCAGGGTCACATTTGTGGTTTTGAAACCTTTGAGGTTTGGTTGACGTCTAATCACACATCAGTGGTGAGATGGCGGATTCTGAGATGCAAAACATAACGCAGTTTCGACCATTGAGCTGACCTGGTAATGCTGATAAGGCAAACACAGAATGTGAGAACGATTTAACAAACAAAATCTGTTGTCTGAGCAGCCTTGTGTGAAAGAGGCTTAAGAAACTCATCTCAGGGCAAGTATACAGGGCTTCGTTAAGACCTATTAGTCTACTAGTCGTACTTGCAAACCACTGATGAGTCAAATTGTAGTTTTGCACAGGCATATTTAATTTTCTGTGGAATGTTTTCAAATATAAAATGGTTATTTGTCTTTTCTGCGGTGGATTGATGTTATTTGTAGTATATGCTATACTTAATTGAAGCTCAAGTAGATGCATTTTTAAAAGAATGAAATTATTACGTTTATTTATCAAGGGTGCATTAAATTGATCAGAAGTGCCAGTAAAGACATTTATAATGTTGCAAAAGATTTCTATTTTAAATAAATGCTATTCTTTTGAACTTTCTTGATCATTAAAAAAAATCAACAATGATAATCAGAAATGTTTCTCGAGCAGAAGATCAGCATATTATACTGATTTCTGAAGATCATGTGACACTTGAAGACTGGAGGAATGATGCATTGAAAATACAGCTGGGCAATTCACAGAAAATACACATTACAGTTCACAGATATTCCATCACCCGCCCCCGAGAACAGTATATTACATTGTAGTGATTTCAAATTTTTGACGTATTTCTGACATAAGTGCAGCCTGCCCATGCCAGCAGAATTGTATTGTATACTCTTTCAAAAACATACAAATTCTTGTTTTTGAACATTAGTGTAGCTAAAACAGCATACATGTATAATGTCAAATACATGATTATTGGTTATCAGCCATCATTTCTATATCAGTGCATATCTAGTTCTTAGTAAGTATTGACAATATTTGTTTGTTTTTCAGGTTTAGATGAAAGAAGTGGCTCCGGCTCTTGGGCTTCAGGAGAAGCGAACGGTCCCGCATTTGGTGCACGGGTACGAAAACACACACATACATCACGCTGTCTAAAGCGCACGCAGACTCTGACGAAATTCATAAATGAGTGAAGTCTGTCTGTTCATGCTTTGCTGTTCCCATCAGACCTTAATCCCTAAAGGAAACACACCCGACTGGAGCAGACCCCCGAGAACCCATTTTTAGTCCACTTCAGGATGTCTCTTATTTTGACTTGTGAGGGTTTGTTTAAAGCAGACTGGCGTGTAGCTGTAGATGGGAAGGTCAGCAGACGTGTGTTTGTAGGTCAGTTGGTAAAATTAGCTGGCCGTTTTTAGCGATGCTCATGTTTACCTGCCATGTCTAGCTCCGATCTCTCACCTGTCAGAGTTCATGAATGTTAGACACATCACGTGTGTGAACGATGTGTCCTATTCTCTCCATGACCTATTTTGCTCATAAACAAGCAGCCTGTAATTTTAGTCAAGGAGCCAACATTTTACATGACCATTTCTCTTTGAACTTTAATACTAAACAGGATTTTTTCCCCCTCTGCTTTATTGGAAAGTCTTTTTCATTGATGTGAAAAAACAGATTTTATAAGGTACTTTATTATTGAGTAATGTTTGCTTTAATATACCTGATGATATATATATATTAACTATATATAACATCATTTAACATTCAGTTAACAATACTATGTATATGTGTGTAAGTAGATTGTAATATGCTTTACGATAAATAAAATATACTTTAATAGAGATGTATGTTAATATATTCCGCACTTTTTTTTTTATATAGATTTCTATTGTATGTAGGTATTGAGATCAGTAAAAAAAAACTCAAATTTTAAAAATATAAATGTAAAGAAATTATTTCAATAATAGAAATAAGAAATGTAAATATATATATTTTTTAATAATGTATAGCTTTAACTAAATATAAATTATATTTAAGTTATCTTTAATAAGTAATTTTAAGTGACTTTTTTACATGTTTTGAAATTATAATTTTAAAAATGGAAATAATATTGTGTATAAGATAGTAATATGATAGAGAGATTGTTTTTGAGAGAGATGAGAATAAGTTTAATAGAGATATAATATGTCATACACTGTGTGTTGTGGGTTTTTTTTTTTTGTGTGTTGTTTATATATATATATAAATAAATGTTATATTAGTTTTTTTAAGGATTTTTTTTTTTTTAAAAAATTTGTATATTTAAAGGTCCACTAAAAATATATCATAATTTATGATTTTTTAGTAAAATATTTTACTTCCAAGTAGATGTTGTAAGTAGACTGGAGAGGAATTTTCAGAATAAATTACATAGTACGTAACTTTCGTTCATGTTGATATTTCACGATACGACCACTTTAAGTTTGCTTTCTAATAGCTGCTGATCATGACTTTGTGTGTATTATTGTTTGTTTTTGTGCATTAGATGTATGGAGACGCTCCTCACTACCCTGCGCATGACGGCATGTACAACATAGAGATTGACGGTGAGTTAACGCAAAACTAGGAGGTCAGAGCATAAATTTCATCAGTTTTATACCAGTTTAGGCTATTATTAATTATAGATTACTTCTCACGGATGAGGTGCATTTTCTTTGTTGTTGCTTGCTAGTGACAAAATCTGCATCAAATCCGACCTCATTTCCACAGCTGATCAGCGTCTGAAGTTTAACCCATGCATTGCCTGCTGTCCTGAGCAGGTTTAGGTCACGCTGGGATTTGGAGGGGGTTAATCCACGCTCCTAACCGGCCTTCTCTGGGATTTTTTTAGTTGTGAAAGCGGAGATGCCCCGGGGTTCGTTTGAACTAAGTACCACTTAGGCCATTTCAATGCCGGACAATTTGGTGTTAGTGACCCCCCAGTCGTTACAAGCCTAACACACGGTGCCACCCAGCGCTTAGGACAGAGGAGTACAGCAACACCTTCAGCCCAATTACAGTATTGAAGTTACAATTGAAGAAATCAACCCACAAGCGCGTTCGTCTGTAAGTAATGATTAGCCCCCCTTTAACTAGCTACCTCAGTTGATTATGCTGTATAAATAGATATAGCTATATATGTGATCTAAACACAAACAAAATATTAACCAAATACTCCTAAGTTTCTCAAGGAACAAATTAACACTGATATATAGTATTATACTCGTATATTATCATTAATTGTGATTTTCTCATGTAATTTGTCTTATAGTTTTTTTATTTCTATGTAATAGGTTTTGTGTTTGTAGCTATTTTCACGTACTTCAGTGTTAAAGGTCCCTTGGCATGAAAATTTCACTTTATGAGGTTTTTTTAACATTAATATGAGTTCCCCAAGCCTGCCTACGGTCCCCCAGTGGCTAGAAATGACGATAGGTGTAAACCGAGCCCTGGGTAACCTGCTTCGCCTTTGAGAAAATGAAATCTCAGATGGCCCAATCTGGAATCTTCCCTTAATGTCGTCATATGGGGAAAGGTTACCTCCCCTTTCTCTGCTTTGCCCACCCAGAGAATTTGGCCCGCCCATGAGAAAATGAGCTACTACCGTGCGAGGCGAGCGCAATATTTTTTTTCCTCGAGAGACATAATGGCTTGCAAACGAGCGAAGCACGGCAGTTTCCCCGCCTCTCTCCTCCTCATTAGCATTAAAGCTACAGACACAGAAATGACACATCCTAAGGAAAGCTCATTGTAGGACTGGCTCGTAGTGGCTGAAATTCAGCACCAAGGCTGAATTTCGGGAAAGAGACTTCAGATACAGTACTAGGGACCACGTAGGCCTATATAAAAGCATCTAAAAACCAGCATGTCATGGTCTTTGTGACGACGCACCTTTAAATAAAAAAGCGATATGTGGGCAACTAGCCTGCCAAAACAATAATTTTTAAAAAATTCGGGAGGTGCACACCGGTCAGTAATGGTTATTCTTTGCTCGCCGCACTTAGTGTGTTATTGTTAGTCTTCTTTTTGGTTTGGTTTACCTATAAACCCGTGTATGGGAGGGATGTGGGCTAATTTAGCTTTTATCTAGATATATAATATAAGATAAGAGATTATTGAGATAATATAATATATTATGAGATATAAAAGATACTGGATTGAATTTAATGCCATGCGACATTTTGGTAATTCAGTATGAGACTCCCCCTGTTTATGATATACCCACTATTTAGCTATTTATAGATTACTACGACTATAAGTATAGACTTATATGAATAATTTTTACATTTGAGTTACCCCCCCCCCTACCCAATTAATAACAGAATTTGTATACACACAACGGGAGAATTTTTACTGCAGTCTGCATGTGTTTGTTTGTATTTATGTTGTTATATACTCCACTTGTTACCTATAGTTAGGTTTGTATTGCTCTTTGTTTTTTTATGGTTATGTGATTAGTTCATATTTCACATGAACTCAAGCCAGACTACTTTATTTCTAACAGTTCAGACGGATAAAAATCTAATCCTGTCTTCTTCACTCATAGACTAAGTTTTGTCGCTTTCGATCAGCAGGCGCGCTTTTTTACAGATGCCCTTCTCAAGGGCTATGTTCGTGTCGCGCACCAGTCTAGATTTTCCAGCACACAGCACAACTTCAACAACAAAATATTAACGCAAGTGGAATACTGGATTCTGTTTGGCCAATATAAGGAGGTTCTGGTGTCTTTTGCAGGGGACCTCTGAAAAGAGGACCTACCCCTGCTTACCCAGTATATGAGCCTGTTTTAAGTAGGCTGTTGAGCAGTTTTCGGGTTTCACCACTCCTTCCGTCTACCGAAATCTCTGTTATCTGCTGTTAGCACTGCAGCTGTTTGCCTAGCTGATTTCTTAGCGATGGCCTTTCTCTCCGGTGAATGAAAGTCTTTCTCATTTACGTCCTCCCGACCGTTTTTTTAGGCTCGCCGCTTCCCTCCAGCATAGTGTTTTGTGAGTCGCAAGGTTTCCACAACTAAAATGACGCCCAAATAAAGGTCTATTAATAAAAAACGTATTCTTCCACCAAACAAACCCGCCGTAGCTGACCTCCGAAAACAGTTGTGGTTGCCCCTAATGTGGTTTCCGAGCAACACTAAAGTCCACACACCACAGGTTTTTTTTTTGGTATTTTGTAGCGTCATTACAACAGTCTTGGAACGCCTGGTTTCACTCACCGCCAGCAGACTGTCGAAGAGCACGCACGCCCCCTGCTCGCTTATAAGTAGATTTAATACTTTTTATTAGATTTGTATCAGTTTTTTAATTTCTAGCCCCATTGCTGTTATCCTCACCCCCCCCCCCCACTATTGTTTGTGCTATGAGACGGAGAATTTTGTTTCTTTATCGCCATTTTTGTTTTTTTTCTGTATTTTTGCTGTTCCCCCCCCCCTGCGACTATTGGAAGATGATGCGTTTTTTTTTTTGAATAACCTCTTCGTGCCCCCCGCCGCCCCCTACGATTTCCCAGACCCTGTGGCACCATATAATTACACTGTTTTGTTCCGTCTTGAAAATCCCGGCATTTTTCACCCAGTTTTAGTAACTAGCTATCACGTCTTCTAGTATATGAATACTATGTCATTCTTGGACCCCCTGAAGTGCGTGGATGGGAGTGTAGTATTTTGTGGTGTATCTATCGAAATAGAAATCGTCTGATAAATTATACCTGTCTTTTAATTGTTTTTTTTTTTTTTTTTTTTTTTTGTTTTTTCTTTTTTTTGATATCGTTTTGGCCCCGTTTTTTTTCGAGAAATTTGTATTGGACAGTATAGAGAAAAAACATAACATTCCAATCAATAGCATATAGACTATATTTGTCCGCATGGTTTGTTTTGTAGGAAATTTTGACAATACTGTACTTGAGGTATTTAATATTAGAATAGATTTGTCGATTTTTGTTAGTTTCTTGTTTTGCTTTGCAGGTTTAGTGTTTTTGATATGACATAGTTTCTATACTCTTTGTCTTTTTTCTCAAGGTTTATAATTGGTGGGGTTGACATTTTTTGTTAGTTTTTAGTTCGTTATTTATTATTTATTTTTTAGTTTAATTTTCGTTTTGGTCTTAAGTTAACTAAACAAAAATGAAAACTATTGCAAATAAAATAAGTTTAATTAAGTATATTTTAATTAAATTATTTGAGTTATTTTTAAATATTTTAATACTCATGGTTGTCTTGTTTCACTTTTTATTTTAAGGGGGTAGGTGTATTTGTTGTGGTACTTGAATATATAATGGATATGTTTAAAATTTGGTTGACGTTAAATCAGTTAGAAAGTATATTATATTGCGATGTATATAAGTTTATTTAAATTATATTTAATAGTTATGTTTATTTTGATTACTAATTAGTATACATTTTAAACAAAATGGGAAATGTATTAAAATTTGTACTGTAAAATAGAAAAAATTCTAAATAATCTTAATTTCTTTATTTTCAAATGTTAAACCATCAAGCTTTATTATTTCGACCCCCCCCCCCTCCCAGCTTGATGATTTGATTCACAGTCAAATGAATGCATCATGAACTAAATGTTGTAAATGCAACGGCTATCTTCTGTCATATAGCATCTGCTCCTAGCTTATCCAATATCGGTTGATTTAGCAGTTTTGGTTTCACGGGTTTATTGTTTGTTTCCCTACATGTACACGACCACGCGTTTGTGGGATCTATGGTGACAGTGACGACCCGGCACCGCCCACACTCATGAAAATGTGTGTGGTTTTGAAACGCATGAGGGTTGTCTTCATGTGGATCTGCTTGTCCAGTCACGTCGATGATAACCTAAGTGTAATCACCGCGCTCTTTTTAAAAAGGCTTACACAAAAAGTTGGCTTTCGTTTAGATCCACTGACCCAAGAAGGATCCGGAAGTTCCTTCTGGCCGGCGTAGTCCGTGTCCTTCGGTGCGTGTGACGTCCCTCTTAGTGTCTGAGCAATCACTTGTTGTTTTTCATTGCAACTGAAGTCAGTATGACCCAAAACCCACCACCACGCGCTGCGCACAACCACAACACACAAACAGGCACATACCACAGAAGCACACAGACACTTCTCTACACACACGCGCACACAAAAACATCAAACCAATCTCTCTCTCTCACACCGCACACAAACACACACACTCTTTTCACACAAACCACAACTCTCTCTCACACATTCACAACAAACACACAACACACTCTCTCCTCATTCACACGCACAACTCTCTTATCACACGACGCACAAACACACGACACCCACCCACACGACAAACATCACACTCTTCTCCACAAGACTGCACAATACGGTGTGCGATGTATATCGTCTGCGATAATATCGTAATGGTTGTTTTAACAATGTGCGATTTGACATTATAGAGTATTTTGCAAAAACCGTTCAAAACATCCCTACAGAGCGCACGCGTACATTACGTGAAGTCTAGACTAGTGCGCAGTTTGAGTGCGTTCTTTCACTGCATGATTCGGTCTAATAAAATGCATTAAATGATCACAAAATTCAAGACTATGATGGCCCAGTAACCAGTGGAGACCATTCTTCATATGAGTTATTCCAATCACACGAAGAGCCGTTTTCTCAAAAAACTACCTGTGCATTAACAATGTGAATTGAATAACTAAACAATAAGTTAATTAAGAGATCACGTGTTAGACACATATGCTTGGTTTTGCTTACCTCTTCGCCAACAAAAATCACCCTGAATACAGCCACAGCTGCCGGTTTGTGCTCTTGACGAAAATGAATGGTGTCGTGAATACACTCTATCATTAAATATTCGGTGCATTCGCAATCGACAGGCCATTCCATGTTATACAGTGATTGCTTGCACTGATGGCGTGTTTTCATTCACCTTCGGTCCTTTCTTGTTGTGTGTCTGTTTTGTTGATTTTTTGCATGGTTTTACAACGAGATTTCAAAAATCAGTATGCAAGTTTGTTTAAATATCACCAAAAACATTGTTTAGGCATTACTGTAAGTGCACGGTTAAATTGCATTCAGTTCTTGTAGGAGATTGAGTTTTAAACATAGTCCATGGGGCTTTAAGTAAATTCTAAAGCCACTTCAGAGCAGCTTCTGGGGTTCATGGCTCTCGTAAACCGCCCAAATGTATTATTATTTAAATTCCCTGAAAATGTACGAATATTTGACTCAAAAGCATAATGGACACTTTAGAAAATGGATTTCTAAAGGGCAACCCCAGCATAAAATGCATTTATCTAAAATCAGTTAAAACTTATTGGAATGAAAGATTTGTATATTTCTTATCAGTATTGAATGTACCACCAGCACACAGAATATGAAGAATATCAAGAACTTTAGGAGTTAGCTGTCCACGGTAGTCCTTAGAATACCAGCACAATAACACACCCAGTGAAATATCGTCTAATTATCATTATCGATACAATCCCAGAAAATATTGAGATATAATTTTTTTTGTCTAATATCGCACACCCTAGTCCGCGCACACAACACACCAGACACAAACACTCATCACACGCACACACAGACAAACAATCTCCACCACGCACACGCAGAGCACTATCACGCACGCACTTCGTGATAGGGTCAGTCACAACTACATGCATTACTGGGACCTGCTTGGACGTGTGCAGAGATTCTCTCTTCTCTTCTTATCGGGTGCTCTGTTGCTGGGGATGCAGTCGTGCATTCATGATGCATGACAGTCACTCTCTAAACACAGGACAAAGCGTCTTCTACAATTCCCACGAGGCCTGGCACGTGCCTTGGCGGGAAACTTGGTTTGCCGTGCTGGTGATTCCTGTGCCTCCTGGTTTTCAAGCCAGGGCTGCTGGAACTTTGGGAACCCATTCACTCTCCTCCTTGTTTCAGTGCCGAAGCCCAATGAGGCATATTATCTTATCGGAACCAACCTCCAGTAACCATAAAGTGGTTCTTCTACTTGCGTCACATACGGGCCCCGCTCACTGCTTTTGACCAACGCAATTATGATTAACTGATTATAAGTACGCAGAGAAAGCAATCATACAGCGTGCAACGCAGATGGGGCGTACCGTCCCATTTTCTGATTTCAATGTCTGCTGCCGTTTGCTTGCCTCTCTTGATCGTCTTATTCGTCGGGGGATCCCATCATGGGGTGACCTTGAATTCGTTTGAATCCCGATAGGGGAACAATACCGTACTAATACGCGGCAGGGTCAAATTGCATCGTTGAGCGAACCCCCCGTAGATATTGTAGTTCACATTCTGTAGTATAGTTTCACCCAATGAAACTGCCATTTGGAATAAAACAAGTGTTTTGTCATCTTTAAAACCTTTGTGGATTTTTTGAAAAGTGTTTTATTATCAATGCATAATATCAAGCACATAAGAACAGGTAACCAAGCACACTCTGTTTCAGTTATGCCTATATATGATTTCTTTGTAATCGCGCCATTTCACACCGCCGCTAGTTTAGTTTTCCCTTAACTGCGTTGTTATGTTGGGTTTTCTTCTTGTCGTTTAGAACAATGCACCATAATTGTTTTTCTGTATGTTTTCATTTCCTGTCTGATAGGGTTGCCTAAGGGGGGATACTATTCTCGGAAACTTTTCCAAAAGATCACGGAACTATCTTCCCAAAAATCCTGGGGTAACCGTTTCCAACATTTGGGATATTTCCGACACTTACTGGGCAATTTTCCCTTGCCCCCCTCGTTTGCCCTGTATTACCGTATGAGTTTGGCGTGCTGCGCCTCACTAGACTTATAGCGTTTATAATCCCTCTTCTTTGTGTCTTTCCCTTCTTTTTGACGTCTACCCCCAACTTACTTTTTTTTTTTTTTTTCCCACATGCGGATTTTGCCCTGGTGCCACCTTCTTTCCTAACCTAGTTACCTGTGTGTCCAATAGCTATTCTATGACGTTGACAACGTATATCTCCCCTCTCAACTCTTTGAACCAGCACAGGCTCGTTTATGTCCGTCATGTAGTTTTTTTCTTGTCTTTCTTAAAATGACTAATTATATATTTAAAATACTGTCTTCGAGTTACATAACTCCCTATCTATAACAGCTTTTTCTTTCCTGTTCTCGTTATTTTTCTGTTCTGGGTAGTTTGGTAAGTAGTAAATGTTGTTTTCGTTTTCATTGGTATTTCTCTTGGTGAGACCCCTGTTTATCTGTGTGCTCCCGCGTTTTCACCCTTTGGGGACAGCGCTTTTGATGGTTTGTTCGGTACCGTACATCGCGCCTGGGGGAGCGCAACGTCGACGCTCGATGCTTTAGATCCTATCTCTGGGGTGTTGCGCAAAAGCCTTGGAACTATGCGCTATTCGCGTTTAGTTCTGACAGAAAGCTAGTCCACGCTTTTTAGTTGTTGTCCGTGGACATCTTTGTTGTGTCATTTGTGACGACCTTTCTTGTACGTGATCTTCTGCTCGCCTTTATTATTGGTTCACATTGTGCGTCTGTTATTTCCCTCCACAACTTGTTCGTCCAATCTTTTGGCTTTTTTTTTTTTTTCCGCCCCCACCTGCCCCGTTTTTTTCCTCTCCCCCCCCCCCTGGTTTTCCTTCCTCCCCTTCTTTTCTTTTTTATCCTCCCCCTCTTCTTCCCCCTTCCCCTTCTCCTCTGTCCTGGTACCTTGTTTTTTTTTTTTTTTTTCAGGTTTTTCCACCCCGCACCACACTCCCCACCTTTACCCACCTTCTCCCCCCCCCAACCCTTCCATACCCCCCCCCCTTTTATTCTTCCCCTTTTTTTTCCCCTCCACCCTCCCCTCCCAACTTTCTCCCCAGCCCTCCTCCCCCTCCCACAAACAAAAAAAAAAAAAAGAGAGAAAAATTAAAAAGGTTCCTCATGGAATATTTTTTTTGATCATGCATTAAATTGAAAAATTCCATATAATGGTTATTATTATTATTGCCATTATTTTTATTTTAATATGTTGTTGTTTTTTGTTAAACTATTGTAACCAGTGTATTGAAATGATTTTGTAATCATAATACTGTTTATCTTGCCATGAATAGAGCCATTGGGGCTGATATGGCATTAAATAAAAAAACAAACAAACAAGCAATATATATAATATCTCTATCACCCATACTTTGACATTTTATTTTCACAAAGGTTATTAGAAACATTAACATATACACTTTATTTGCATTTAATATGCATTCTATGTGTATACAATGGCTTTTGTGAATTTTAATCTCATAAATGTGTCCCTGGACGACAAAAGCAGTTTTAAGTCGCTGGGGATATTTGTAGCAATAACCAACAATACATTGCATGGGTCAAAATTACATTTCTTTTATGCCAAAAATCATTAGATATTAAGTAAAGATCAGGTTCCATGAAGATATTTGTAAATTTCCTACCGTAAATATATCAAAAAATAATTTTTGATTAGTAATATGCATTGCAAAGAACTTCATTTGAACAACTTTAAATGATGATTTTCTCATCTTTAGATTTTTTGCACCTCAGTTGCCAGATTTTCAAATAGTTGTTCCAGCTAAAGTATTGTCCGATCTACAAACCAGTACATCAAGGAAAGCTTATTTATTCAGCTTTCAGCGATGTATACATCTCAATTTCCAAAAATTGACCCTTATGACTGATTTTGTGCTCCAGGGTCACATATAGCTTCATGCGTTTAATCCGTGTTTACTTGTATGAACTGTGTGCAGTTCTCCGTTCTTAACATTGGTCTTATTGTCTCTGTGGCTTTCAAATAGTGCCTCTATTTTTACTCTCCCTGCCCTCATCTATTTCTCTTTCCTTTCATTTTTCCTCCTGGTTCTCTCTGCGTGTCTCCAGCTGTCTGTGGTGTTGGCTGCTCTCCAGGAACGGGCAGATGGCTCTGTAATTGAGAATGCATCTCTCTCTCTCGGTTTCTCTCTTTATTTCTTTCTTGTGTTCATGCATCTCCTTCGGTCTCTCGTCTTCTATTTCGTGTCATTTATTTACGCACATTTCACGTGGTTCTTTTCTTTGGATTTCTCCATCATTGACATCAGATCGCTTGTTTTTGACCCCTTTGTTGTTTAATTGGCTTGTAATTTGGTCGCATGTTCATTATATTAACACTCTTTCATGGCTAGACAGGCGAGCGTTGTTGTTTCTTTTGTTTTAGCGAGTAACAAAGTATACAGTGTTTTCGCGTCATGCCTTTGTGTGTGAAAACTAAAGATGTTTAAAGAAATTAAACCCGATGGTGGATCTTTTCTTTGATTTTGGCCTGAACAACTAGTCATGATAAGAAAACTCCATCTAATCAGATGTGCTTAACATTGAACACTTTATTATAAAAAAAATGGGTTGATAGAGAATGCAACAAAATGCTAGATGAGTAATTTTGTAATTTCTTCTTGACTCAGGTGCAACAATTCATATGTTTGTTAACAGTATTATTTTTGAATATATATAAATTAATATTATTTACAGTTTATACACACATATATTTAATTATATATAGATATGTATATATAGCTTATATATATTATATAGAAGTGGATGTTTTATTGAAACAAGATGAAATAAATAAAATAAAAAATAAATGAAAGGTAAAAGGTAAGATTCTATTATTATATATATACATCTCTTTAAAATAAATTGTAAATTTAAGTTGCCATTTTATTAAAATAATATATATGAAATAAAAGGTATGAATGATATTAAAATGGTAGCATTTTATGTAATTTTTTGTGACATTGAAGTTACCGTTTTATTTTTTAAAAATATATATTGCTACATGTCTTTGTGTATATGACAACAGAAAGAAACAGTGACAAAACAACCCAGGGGATAAAGCGATAGAAATGAATATTTTAAAAAATGGTAACTTATAAATATATACTACAGAAAGAAAAATATTTAATAAAATTGTGAAATACCGTTTCTTGACTGGAATTTTTTTTTTTATATATATATAAATATTTGTATTTAGTTTTTGTTTTTTCAAATTATAAATACAAAAATGCATATATTAAAATATGTAAATGGATAAAATGAAAGTAACTGGCCATTGAAATGTCAAAGTTATTTTGGGCACTGCTTGTGGTTCGTCGGCGTGTCATTATTTTGGACTTTCCCTTGAGTCAGGGTTTGTTTTCTGATGAATGTTTCCTAATTCATTGCGCACACTGCAGCTAAAGCAGAACTGCGTCTTCTGAGCGATCACATGGCTTTGGTGGGCTCTGCATCACATTCCCATTAACCTGAATCCCAGCTTTGGTTTCTTCTGTCTGGCAGGTTTATCCCGGTTCCACCGGAGAGGACTATAACCAGGATGGCACCGGATACCCCGGATCCAAAGCTGCAAACCTTTATCCAGGCTCTTTCTGGCCGGGTATGTGGGTAGTTTCTGTCTGAGTGATGTCAAGAATATTAGTAATGTTGTAAACATCACACTGATCTTAAAGCGCTATTTATCACTTCATTTGCAATCACTTAAAATAACTAATGACCTTTTGTGTTAACTGTATTGCTACATGTATTTTGTATACACATTACATATTTGTGACCCTGGAGCACAAAACCAGTCATAAGGGTAAATCTTTCAAAATTGAGATTTAAACATCATCTGAAAGAATGAGTATAAATAAGCTTTCCATTGATGTATGTTTGTTAGGATATGACAATATTTGGCCGAGATAAAAACTATTTGAAAATCTGGAATCTGAGGGTGCAAAAAAATCTTAATATTGAGAAAATCGCCTTTAAAACGGTCTAAATTAAGTTATTAGCAATGCATATTGCTAATCAAAAATTAAGTTTTGTGGTAGGAAATTTACAAAATATCTTCATGGAACATGATCTTTACTTAATATCTAATGATTTTTGGCATAAAAGAAATGGATAATTGTGACCCATACAATGTATTGTGGGCTATTGCTACAAATATACCCCAACTGCTTAAGACTGCTTTTGTGCTGCAGGGACACAAATTGAATATATGTCTTGTGCGTATTTAGTGGAAAACATTTTTTATTTTTTTATTTATTGATTATTTTTTAACCAAATATTCTGTCTATTTTAGCAGTAGACATTCAGAATGGACTTGCATATTTGGTCCAGATTGCATGTTTCAATTCATATTAGCGCAAATGCATGAATTTTGAGGTATATGTCCAATATAAAAAAGCTATAATTATAAAAAAAATCAGGTATTTTGTGGTCAAATATTTGTGCATCTTGAAACTAAACTTTTCCTTCGTTGCTATTTTTATATCTCGTATTCTTTTGCAGTAATTTGTTGGTGATTAGAAATACTGTGAACTTCACATTGCATCACCAAAAATAATTTGTCACTTTTTTATTCTTATTAATTTGTTTAGTATTTTTCAGCTTCTTTTTAACTGCGTTTCTACATGCATTTTCTATAAACATTTAATATTTATTATGTTTCTTGTTAATTTAGTGGGAAGCTTTTTTAAAATTATTTTCATTTTTTTTAAACCAGATATTCTACTCTATTTTAGCAGTAGACTTTCACAATGGACTTTGCAATCATGCATATTTGATATTTTCAGTTCATGCTCGAGCAAATACATAAATATTGAGGTATATATTCAATATAAAAAAGCTGTAAATATTAAATAAAACAGGCATTTCGTGATCAAATATTTGTGCATCATGAAACTATATTCTAGTTTTATGCCTTGCATATCACTGTGCTCTTTCTAATCACATAAAATAACTTAAACTCAATATTTCATGTCTGTTTATTCGATTATTTGATGATAAGTGGCCGTGTAATGAGCAGAGTAATGTAACGTCAGCGTCTGCTTCTTTTGCAGTAATTTTACTGTTAATCTTCCAGCCGGTTTCTTGTGGATTACATGTTGATTTGGTTTCTCAGATGGGCTTCCGGATCATTGGGGACAGTCTGGTTATCCTCCTGTCATGAGTAACTCTCCTCACATCGGTCAGCCGGCTCCGTTCTCCTCCATAAACACACAGGTGAGCCCAACACTCGGCCATCTGGAGTTATATTATGGATTAGAATTGAGCTATTTTTCATATATTCAGAGTTTTTTTAAATGTTGTGCCCAGTGCTGTCAGGATTGAGAAATGTAGCTGATGTCTAAGAAATAATACAAATTTATTTTCATGTATTAAATGTCACACAAAACTATGATTAACTAAATCCTTCGCTTGTCACGTGCGGCATAAGATTAATACACTTAACACCATTAAATATTAATTTAATAAAAACAGAAATGTTTACAATAATCTGACCATCACAGAAAAGGAATTAAATGTAATATAATATTAAATTTGTATTTAAATATAAAATATTAAATCGTTAAAATATATAAAAATGTTATTTAGAATTAATAAATGGCTAAATTCTCGTAACGTACTCAGATCACTCGCCTTGGCGTTTGTCGAAGTTAATTTTATTTTGGGAAAAAAATTAATTTATAATTTTATTTAAATAATAATTTTTTGTTTTCTAAATAGAATTCTAATAATAAAAAATATATATTTTGGCTAAATTTATATATGTCATGTATATGGTATCTAAGAGTAAAGTTATTTATTTTGGGGGGAAAATATTGAAATACTAATTGTTTTAAGTATATCGTTTTATATTTAAATATTAAATAATAAAAATACAACAACACAAAAAAAAATATATATATATAAATCTAAATATATAAATGGCTAATTGTAGTATTGTCATTTAGGTTACTCTTCTCAGCTTTATTTATTTATACAAATTATATATTTAGTTTCATATAAACTTTTTTAAATTTAAATATAAAATTATAAACTATATAAAAAATGTGATAGGATTTAATAATATAAATGCTAAAACTCTTATAGTCTTGTCGTATTTAACTCTTCTCAGGTCACCCACCAATAATAGTCAAGTTATTAATTAAAAATATAGTTTAAATATATCAATATTTATAAGCTGTTTAAAATAATTTTTTGGTCTGAAAATAAATGATATATAAAAGTTACAGTATCTAGTGTGGTGTGGTGTGTGTATGTATATATATATATATATATATAATATATTTATATATATATATATTTATTTATTTATATATTTATATATGCACCGAGTGGTTGGAGAGCAGTGTTTATTTAATAATTGCAACAGGCTTAGTTGTGTCTGATCGGTCATGATCTCAGATTCATTAAAAATAGGTCCTGAAGACCTCATCAAGATGTTTTTTTTTCCTTTCTGATGAGCCAGAGACCACAGAAAAAATGCATTTAATTACCGCAGACCTCGATGTGGAAAAGCAGTCGAACATTCCTGATGTTGAGCCTGCTCTCTCTCAGCGTCTCAATAGCTGGATAATAGATACAATAACATGTTTGCCACATGCTCGTGAATAATTGCATGTCTGTGTCTCGTCCACAGAAGCGGCAGCCTTTGCCCCTGTCGCCGCAGAACTACGAGGTTAACTTACCCACCAGCTTCCACCAGGC